>CM038220.1:65675469-65798316 GCA_021442155.1 Cymbidium sinense | reverse complement strand
AATAAACAAAATATAGAGGGTATGAAACCATGTTGTAAAATATCCACTTAAAGTTTACTAAGCCTTATCATAACCAACATCATTGCATGTTTATAAGAAGAGACTCTAGTTTATGCAATGCATCTAAGGGTAAGGATATAACAAGAAATCATATGACAAAACATGAAAGGGGATAACAAATCCTAATTATGTAGTTGATGAAGAATGATAGATTACAAATTACTCAAATAAGGATGAGTTAGAAAGTGAAGAAAATTCTCCTAATCAAGATGAATATTTAAAATAAGATTGGAAGGCTTTTGGATGAATTATTCTAGAGACAGAGTTAGATATGAAAATTGTACTTGATGATGAGAATGATGAAGTTGATTTTAGAGGAGATTAAAAGATGGAGGAGAAAAGGCTGTAAAATAGCATTAAATGAGATTCTATATCAAGACACTAATGACCAAATTGTATTGCAAGTTGGTAATTGTATGGGAATATGAAGCATGTAAGAAAGATGTAAGAAAGGCATCATGAGAATATTATTTATAGGAGAGAACCTCAATAGAGGTAAAATGAGTTCAAAAGGTACATCCAAAGGTGTAACTCTCAAAGATGTAATTGGATTATCCATGCATCAATATGAAACAAATTACCATCAAAATGAAGAAGCTTAATAATACACATAGTTGCATATGGAACTAATCTAACATGAGAGGAGTTGGATAAAATGTTGGAGGAGAAAAAGGAGGAAAGTTGAAGAAGCTTAGAGGAGAGAAGCCATGGGACAGTAGCAGAAAGAGTTGGGGAGTTATCAAACATTAGAACGGCTCCAAAGACAGAAGGAAGTATCCATGCGGAAGAAGAAACGTGACGAGGAAGAGGAGAGGGCAACCAGATGAAACTTTTTGGGTAAAAATAAAACTCGTCCTAAGCTCTCGTTTGCAATAGGGCTGAAGTGATTAGGCTGTTGAAATCAATTTGAATATTAAGATTTTCCAGAGGAACAAAGATTTTTTTATTGGCTGTTATACATTAGCCTAGGGGCGGAAATGAGACGACTTAAGTTAGAGTCATTTTTGACTTGAGCTTCAGCTTGAGGTTGATTATTTAATAGATTTGAGCTCGAGCTTTATTATTTGAGTTTGAGTAAGCTCATGAGCCAAGTCATTTAATTTTTAAGATAAAATAATATTGATTCAGATAATTTTTTTTATAAAATGACAAAAAAAATTAAAAAAAAGAAAGAAGAGAATGGGATATAATTTTTAAATATTTTTAATAATCTTATACTTAAAATATTAAATATTAATATATTTTAAATATAATTTATATTAATATTTATTAAATAAGTTGGCTCACAAGCTAATAAATCAAATCGACAAACTTGATCTTGATTTATTAGCTCATTAAATTTAGTTTACTAGCCATTTATTGAATCGAGCTCGAGTGGCAATCAGTTGAAAAAAGGGTTCAGTTCCTTTTATTGGTCTATAATACTATGGAATACTGGTGTCATGTTTGAGAGAAATTATTACGTCCAGTATTCAAATGTAGTTCTATGCCTAGATTCCAATAACATTACACCACGTGACAATTACACATCATATATACATAATACACAATAGGCACAACGTTATTAGAGTCTAGGCATAGATGTACATCAAAACTCCGCACATAATGATTTCTCCAGTTTCAATCAAGTCTTTACCTTCAAGGTGACCTATGTGATCAAATGCGAAGAATGCAATATCGATATAGATATTTGGTTTAGCAAAAAAAATTTGATCTGTGTTTTAAAAGCATTAATTTTATTTAAACAAATTTTAATATACGAGTAATGAATTGAACTATAGTGAACACTATCATGTCATGGATTTTATCAGGTTAACTTGGTGAGGAGAAAATATTACATGGAGTCTTTGTAGTTTTCATCAACCAATCATATTATTATTTTTTACATTATTATTATTAATTATTTAGAAGATTAATTTTTTTATGAGTTATATTATTTATCACTTTTAAATATAAATTCAA
Source organism: Cymbidium sinense (assembly GCA_021442155.1). NCBI lineage: Eukaryota > Viridiplantae > Streptophyta > Magnoliopsida > Asparagales > Orchidaceae > Cymbidium > Cymbidium sinense. Next base: position 65,796,294 of record CM038220.1, on the reverse strand, counting down.
AATGTCGAGGAACATTTTAGCATTGAAAAAAAAATTGATATAATTTAAGAATAAACGGTTCAATATCGAGCATGTCTATAAGATCTTATCCTCAAAATAGTTTGCCATAATTATTATGTCATGATACTTAATTTAGTCTTTATTTCTAAATTTATATTTTAAATAATTTTAACTTTATAATTATTTCACACTATATTATAAAATTTTAATGTATGAATATTGAATATTGCATGAGGATTTAGCACAAAAATAGATTATAGAAAACTTTTATAAAAGATAGTATAATTTTATATTAAAATTTTAGAAAACAAATTCATAGAATTTGAATTAGTTGAATTATCTATCATATAAGTAAGATTATAAAAATTTGTTTTTCTCTTAACTTGAGAAGTTGAATTATAAAATTGATAACACTTATTTAATCTATTGTATTCATGAATAATTTTATGGAGGGTGATGACAATTGCACAATAATGATCAAGCTTAAGTCGGTTATTATTTATATTAGCAATTCATTAAGCAACCAATAATATGAGCGAAGGAGACTAAGTAACAACGAATAAGTGATGGATTTAATGTTGATGTTTGTCTTTGTCAAACATCAAATAAAACTCTTAAAATTTTTTTAACTCTCTAATTTCTTGTCAAAATTTAGACTCATTAACTAACTTTTTAAAAATTTATCATAATAAATATTTTTATAAATAACTTTTAATATATGATAGTTTAACTTCACTTTTTTTGGAATATTTTTCAATAATTATTTGATTTAAATTCTTCTAAAACTCAAATAATCTTTTCTCTTCAATCTTTCTTAATTTTTTTCAAATTTAATAAGATTCTTCTTTATGATTCATAAATAAAATCTCTTTGCTGAGAACTTCTTCTCTCAACTTCCCCTCTTCTTAAGCGAGCTTTGGATAATTTGGCATCTCTCCCCCACCTCTCCCCAAGTCACCCTCTTGGCTCTCTCTCCTTTCTTTTCATGCGAGTGAGACTCCCCTCCTCCACCATTGACTAAATAGCTCCCTTTCTCCCTCCCCAAAAACATTGAACTTGTTCAGCCACTGTTTCAACTCTCAGGATCTCAACCCCAACATTATTACTTCTTTCTATTTCTCCTTGATTCATATCAAAGAAGACAGTCTTTAATACAGGAAGTCCTTGAGAGGAGTAATTTGGATTTGAAGTTAACTCTCTCATTAGGTTTTAGCTCAAAGCTGACTATAAGAAGAATGGCAAAAGCCCTTTCTCATACTTCATGGTCCCATCCCAAAATTTGTGGTCTTTTTACTAGAAGCTAAATGATTGCGATTAGTTAAATATCACCTTGATATTCTCAATTGAAACTTAATTTGGATTCATTGAAGCCCTTTCTCTCAAGTTCAAGAGCTATTTCTTTATGAATAGCATCTCCAACTTTGTGCCAAAAATATATGGATTAAGTGGAAATCGCTATTTCCTTCAATCATTTCATTTAGTACACTAGCGTCATGGTAAATTTAATTATTGATAGCTCCACCTCTTTTTCTTCACTTGCATTTATGCTTTAATGAGGCTTTCAAAGCAGATTTGTTATTTGATATCTCCCTAATTTATGGATACCTTGGATCCATGATTTTAATTGTTCTCAATAGCAAAGAAATATGGAGGTAAATGATCCCCAGTGCTCTCAACTTTGGGATTGTGTTCAAGGCCAGAACTATTTCCATAGTTTGTTTTTTTTTCGTCAATCAGCAATTGATTAATATATTCAAACTAGGATTAATACATTGTGCAACCTAAAGTGACTACCATTTTTCATCATAAAGTCGCCCCCTCTCCTCCATCACTCCAATCATCTCTTATCTCCACTTCTCCCAGACCCACAGTTTATGTTTCACAACTCTACTATATCCCACACTTTCTCTGAGGGCCCAAAAGGCTTGGAATACTTTTGGAGTCCTCTTTATGTTTTCTCTAGAAAAAAAACTCACTAGAGATGCTTTAAAAAGAAAAAAATGGGACTCATCTTCCCTTGAGAACCTTATCAAATCCATAAAAATGACCAAGAGAAAGCCCTCCTTTCTAGAAGGATCCTCAAAATCCCTTTCTTTGAGATGTCCTTGATATCAAAGAAGATATCCTTATCAAACAAGGCTCTCTAGGCTGAAAGGCAAAGTCCATTAGCTCACAAATTCTCATGAAATCTCATTCTTGTCTTCCATTAGAAAGAATATCAATCTTATTAGAGAACTTCATTCTAGCGGGCTTGATCTCTAATCTATTGATAGAAATCTTTAATTTCTATTCTCTCTTCAATGGAACTCAATGAATTGTGGTCCCCATTGATAATATTTCTCTCGGATCAATCTTGATCTAATCTTGGTGAGCTCAAATGAAATGTTCTCAAGAAATTAATAAACAAATCCCCTAGCACATGGGTTTAACTCATTTTCCTTGTTGGGATTTCTTTAGCAAACTTTCTAGTGGCGAAATCACTTCTTTAAATGTAACAAACTTCTAGTATGTTCAAACATCTCATTATCCTCATCCCTAAGAAAACACACAAGATCTTTAAAATTTAGGTACTTCTCTCTATAATACTTTATAAAGTGCTTGCAATGATTTTGGAAATAGAATAAGGTTTTCCTTCAATACATCAAGCCCAATCTACTATTATTCTAAGGGATATTTAAAATAGTATAGGTATGAAATCTGTTGGATTTCTCTAGAAACACGAGCTTCATAGCAATTGACTTAAGGAAGGCTTTTGAGACTATTAGAAATTCAATTCTTCCCTTCAACAAAAGCTTTCCTTCAAAATTTGTAAGTTGGATCTCTGTCTATATCACTGACATCTCCTTCTCTATAGTTAATGGCGATATTCTTCTCCTCATCAATGGCCTTGACAAGGCTACCCTCTCTCTCCCTTCTTATTCACCCAGCTTAGACACCTTCATGTTTAGGATGAGAATTGAATCTCGAAGTTACATTCCCTCAGTAGGTAACTCTCATTCTTACCTTCTTTTGCAAATGATCTTTTATTTTTGGGAATGTGGATATCCATCTAAGATCTCTCAAAGAATTTAGATATGCTTGAATACAATGGGTTTGATTATTAATGCGAAAAAGTCGATCATTTTCTTTAAAGCTTTCACTAATGAACACTTCTACAATATTTTAAATATGACCAGAGAGTTTCCCACTTAAATACTTGGGTCTTCCTCTTTATTCGCTCACTCAAGTCCATTCATTTCAATTCTCTCTTTGATTGTTGTTCACTGTTAGTAAGTCAAAATTCCTTTCTTTTTTGGGGATTTCAATTACTTGATCTATCAATAACTTTCTTTCTTTGGTTCAGATCTGGTGGTTCCAAAATGTGTTATTAAAAGATTTTCTTCTTATTATTTAAATTTTTGTACCATTGCTAACAATAGAAGATCCATCTCATTCATGAATAAAACTACTCATCCTGATAAGGGGAACATGTCTCTTCGCTTCTCTAAACCTCTATGTAAGTCTAAAATATTTGTGGTTTTGACCAAAGCTTCCCACTTGCAAATTGGCTTATTAATATATTGTCCCCGTCTAAACTCTAGTCGGTCCTCCCTCTGGAAAGATTTAAGGTTATGTGGCCCTTTTTTAGGGATCATCTTACTTTCAACATTGATAATGCCTCTCTTTTTCTACTTCAATCCATGGTGTGTAAAATTCTCTATAAAATCTTGGCCCCTCTTAGATATTCTAAATTTTTCCCCATGCCTCTCTTAGTTCTATCATCCATAATGGGTTTGACTCTCTCCCAAAGCCACCAATCAAATTTTCCTTTTCTTCAAAACAAAGGTGTATCAAAAAGAATCTGTATATAGATATCTTCCTCATATTCTTCCCTCTTCATCTTTCAACTAATGAAAGTCTCAAGGAATCCATCCTCACAAGATGTTCCCTCATGAGGCTGATTGAACCTTTTGCCCAAGGGGTTTTCCACTCCACTCTTTAATCGAGTTCTGACTAATCATAAAGTTTTGAAAAGGGTTCATTATCTTACTACCATTAATGTTTACTCCATTTGGAGAGAAAGGAATGCATGTTTCATCAAAAGGAGCTTCACCTCCTTACGTTCTAGTTTCCAACATCGATCTAGTAGCTCTTAAACTCAAAGGTGGAAGTTCAAATCAAATTGGCCAACTCATGTTACCCAATTGTGGAGAGGATACTTTTTCTCTGCTGGGGTTGTTTCTTTGTAAACATGCTTTCGAAGAGTTCCAATTGTTTTTCCATGATGAGATCAAACACTTCTTTTTTTCTTTCAAATGCTAACCTTGCTATTCACCTTTGTTGTTATCTTCCTCCTTGGATGGTTCTCTTCAGCAAAAGCTTGGGTTGACCTTTTCTGATCAATTATGTTCATCTCTCTCTCCCACTCTGGGACAATTGCTCTGTGGCTCCGGATGGCGGAGGTGTCAACCACTAGTTTCTTTGGTTTTTTGTAGTAGGCAGTTGTTTTGAACAATCATTTCCACAGCAGAATTTTTTTCTCAGAGTCGGATGGTTTTAGTTGATCTTTTCCTTGGTTTTTATGCATTTCTTGTTTAATGGGTTTTGGTTTCTTGAACCCCAAGTCTCCTTTTTATTTTTTCTTCTCATGTAATTATTCTACATTGGAATAATATATATCTAATAAAATTTAACAATTATATTTTTTTATTATATAAAATTATTTTTAAAAAAAAATAGAATGAAAATTGATTAGAATATTTACTAGTTGAAATCATTATATTTTGGACTATTGACATTTTACTAGCAATTTAATTGGTGTGTCTTGTAATATATTAATTGAGATTCTCTAATTGTGTATATGTATGTTTGTGTTATCTATCTCTATTGTATTATTAGAAAATAATATTTCATTGAAAGAGTTTGTCACCTTTCTTACATTATGAGAGAGCTTGGCATAGTTTTTTATTGCTTTACTTTTTAGAACAAGATCGGTTAGAATGTAATAGTTATCAAAAGTTATTGTTTGAATTTTTTTTTAGAAAAAAAATATTTGTACTTCTTATGATAACTTTTCAAAATATTAATTAATTTCTCGATAGCAACTTTACAGTTAATTTTTCAAAAAAATTACCGTATCTCAAATAAACACTAAGTAGCTTTAGCCTAAGCATGCTTCAAGATTTGTTCATAGTGAATCCCAATTATTGATGATATGTAGAGTGCGAGTTCAACATATGAACACATCATAATTGAGTTGAACATAAAGAATATATTCTAACAATTTAAAGTAAAAAAAAAATTTACCACAAACTTTAAAGGCAAGGGCTGATTCGCCCAGATTTCCATCTGCTCTGTTTCGACAAGATACGTACCACAGAGAATATTTTATTATTATTTTTAAATATTTATTTGGCAAGATGTTCAACCTAACAAAATTGACAAACATATAATTAATCTCTGTAAACAAACGCAAGAATATTCATTTCGATCGGGCAAAAATATATTCACATATGTCTCTTTATCTTCTTTTAACTAAAAGCTTAATCCTTCTTTATTAAATTAAAAAAAAATTTTACGAATTAATTATCTAATACATATATATTTATAAGTTAATTTTTTATATTTTTAATTACCAAATTTATATATTTGAATGTGCTATAATCAAATCATTAGAAAGTTTTTTAAATAAAAATATGAATTAAGTTTCTATTATAAAATTTAATATTAGAATGTTAATTTAAAAATTAAATTGGTTGATTTATAATTACAAAAGTATAGGATAAATATGTGCTTAAAACCCCAATTAAAAGCCATTTGCATTTTTTAACAATTAACGTAGGCATTTTTATTCTTTCCCACAATTAATTGAGATGTCGAGTCGATAAGATTATGATCACTCCAGATCTACCATTGTGGAGGCTTTTATCACTTTTTATCCAGATTTAGACAACTATCTATTAGTACTAGACAGTCAAAATAATTTATAATTATTCTTAAAATTTTGAGATTTAATTTCTTCTCACATTTTGAGTATTCAATAATCTCAAAGAAATTATTAATATTTAAAATTAAAATAATTTTGTTCGAATTTCAATTGAATAGACTCTAAAATATGCACATATTCCTACGTGATATGAAAAGGCTGATGGCAATTTTATACTATTAATACTCTGCTAATTAATGTTGAATTTTATAATAAAGGATAATTTTTAAAAAGGAGCATATAATTAATAAAATTTAGCAAAAGAACATTCTGAAAAGATATGTAAAAAGGAGCAAAAACGTAAATTGCATCCACGTTTTCAAATAAAAAAAAATAAAAATATAAAAAAAAATTCTGAAAACGTGAATAGTAATCACGTTTTCGGAAAACTTGATTAATAATCATGTTTTCTAATTTTCTATTTTTTAACTTTTTAATTATAATATTTTATTGAATGTTTAAATATGTAAATAATAATAAAAATAATTAAATGTATTTAATTAGCAAATTATGTGATTTCGATCTATTTTTTTAAATTTTATAAAAAAAATCTATAGAATAAAATTAAAATTAAATAGCAAATTAAAAAAATTTCAGATAGATAATTTAAAAATAATTTATGACATTTTCTGAATCTTAAAATAAAATTAAAATAGTTTTATTTTGAGAAATAATATTATAAATATATTAATTAATGTTTTAATTAATATTAATTACAAAACTAATTTTAACTTAGACATTCTTATAAATTTTAAAGAAATCTTATTAATTTAATATAAATAGTGTTTTCATATGTAATGTATTTTTTGTTTCAGATTTTTCTAATTAGTTTATTATAATTATAGTACTATTTATCAATATAAAATTTTCTTAAGTAATTATTTTAAGATTCAAAAAAATATCATAAGTTAATTTTATTATCTATTTCAAATAATTTTAAACTTACTATTTAAAATTCTTAATAATAAAATATATGTTGAAAAATTAAAAACGTAATTTTGTGAAAAGACTTATTCAATTTTTTTTTTTAAAAAAAGCTCCTTTGCTAAGTTTTATTAATTAAATGCTCCTTTTTTAAAATTATCCCATAAAATTTAAATAAAATATTGATGCTTTTAAAATAAGTAGCTCATCCCAAGAGCAATAATCATCCCCCATCACTAATTATTTTTATAATAAATTATGACGAAAAGTGCTTTGTTGACATATGTATATTTGTCCCCTCAATCCATCTCTCCTCCATTAAAGAAACCCAATTGAAGCTCCATTAGGTTCATCTCATCGTCCTATAAATTCTCACTCTCTCCTTAATTTAAGTAATTACGTCAAATGATATTTAATTATTCATATCCCTCTTCTTACCCTTTCGATATCCCTCGATATATAAATCAATCCACCTTCTTATCTTCCTCAACAATAATCCATCATTATTTCGTTTTCCTTGCCTTCACCCTCTCGCTCTCTAACATGGATACCAAATACATGAAAGCCCCAATAATTTCTATAGAAAAGCGGATCATGCTAAATCTCTAATGAAGAGGATGAAGAACAAAAAGGAAAAAATGAGCACCTCTATTAAATGGAAGGAAACTACTTTTTACCTAAAGTATTATTTGGTGAGAAGTGTAGATCTGATATTAAAATATACTGGGAGAATTGAAAGAAGTTTGTTGGTAATAATATAAAATAAGCTTGATTGAATCGGAGGAGGAGAGGAATGAAGTTTTATTCCCATAAATTAATGCTCGATCATTTGTTGATAATGGAGAATTATGGATGATTACTTTAATAATTATATTACAAATTATTATATATATTGTTTAGGTTTTCTTCATGTGTCTATAATTTGTTTTTATCAAGGAACTATTTGTTCTTTGTATTTGGCTTAAATAAAAGAAGATTGCATATCTTTTTAGTTTTCATGTACTTGGGTTGGAATAAAATAGATGCAAAGTATATTATTATATATTTTTTATTTTTTAGTTATTTGAATGGCCATTTTCTGCATATATATAATAATTTGTAATGAGTCCCAGTTGGTTTATTAGGACATTGACTTGATTCCACTTATATGTACTCGATTTATGCATTATCTCCACATTGAGTTTAGTAATTGAATGCGTGAATTTTTCCTTGCAACACCATACATCATCAGAGAATTTCAAGAAGGCATGCGAACTATGAAATTTCGATGACTTTGTGTGTCGAAGATGACAGTATAACATTCAATCACACCGTTACATTACATATAAGGAATATCAAAGCGGAGGCTTAGTGGTAGAGAGATGTGGAGAAGTGGTCATTTAGTAATGATGGTGAATATCAATATGACACAATGATTACTAACGCCGAGTGTTTCAACGTGTATAAGACCGCGTGGGTTGATACAAGCTTATTACATTCTTATATATATTATAAGATACTTACATTCGATCGGCAAAATGATTCAATATTTGCACCATGTCAAAATGCGCACAAAATGGCGTGAAGGAGATGCATCCCACAAGAATAAATTTAAATGAATTTGTGTTTTGTTATGTCTCAATATCATTAAAGGTTGAATTGCGAAACAAGATAGTTGTAGTTTACATACCTAGTTACTTCACATTCCATGTCGCATTGGTGTTTGGACATCATTTGAGTCATTCACGCGCATTCTCTACTACACTCTGCGATACCACAATATGTATGAAGCTCAATTCCATATCCGATCATTGGTAGCCATTATTTGTCCGGTCATCATCTTGATTGCATCACCGTCAAGGTGAGTGGCACGGACGAGATATACCAACACAATGGATGAGAATATGCATTAAAGTAGAATATGGACTATGCAAAAATGGGCATAACTACTTGTCCACAAAATTCTATAATTTAGTCTTTATTTTCTTGTGTAGTTGTATGCCTAAAATGTTTTCTTGTATTTTCTTTTCTTAGTTTTCTTGGATGAACATAAATTAAGGACTATTTTTTGGTTTTATTCATGTTGTGATGAAGTAGTTTTTCTTTACTATATATGTCTATACTTTAGTTTACTCGATCTTGTTTTTTCATATATGTTATTCTTGATGTATTTTACTCTAGATTGTTGCTAGTGTAGGAATGGTTTTAATTACGATAATAAGTAGTTGTATGTTTAGGCTACTTTTTTTTTAAGTTGTGTGTGTTGCCTAAACTGTGCTTACTCTTGTTTTATGTTATGTCCTCTTTATACTATACGATGGCTAATGTATTTGGATTGCACTTTCATAAGTTGTTTGCTAGACAGTGAAATGGCATATGAGGAAGGAGCATGCGACGGTAGATGCAGAGAGCCTCCAGTAGACTACGACCCGCGTGTACTCCCAACATTACGTCATTGTGGCGGAACCCAGATATGGTAAGTTTTATTATTTGTCAAAGCTATCATACTCTAAATGCCATTTTCATAAAATCATCAATTTATTGTGTAGATAGTTCTTGAGGCAACATCACCTCTTGATGTTGAGTGGCGGTAAATCGCCCCGTTTATGGATGGTGCGATCGGCAATGTTCTATTGTACATCGCTTGATCACCACACAACTTAGTTGGCGGCAACATAGACAACACATTTCATTTCAGTTAATGAACTTATATTGCGGGACATGGCTATGATTCTAGATGCATTGGCGCCTCTATAGAATATGATGGGGAGGGAGAGATGGTTATCTTGGCGATTATTTGCGATGAGTGATCGGGAGACATCGAGCGATGTGGTATACCGCGATCTAATACCACATGTTACATCCAGCATGGACGGTGCAAGGACCTGCCCCGTTACTGCGGTGACATTTTATAGGATTCATATTTGGATCTAGATCTAACTTCGATGCAAAGCGTACATATTGTTCATTATTGCTTTCTTTTGCGATCGTCGTGCAGTACATTTTATGTACTTACCTCTACTCGATGATTTGATCTTGTTCAACTCCATTGGTGTTTGTGACACTTATACAGAAGTTGAATGAGGCAACTAAAACAGATGACATGGCGGGATGTCTTTTACTTTAGGTTTGGTCATTAGCATGTACATGTTGGCCGACCACATTCTACCCTTTCGTGAGTTGGATGGGTTGAGCGTTTGTAGGTGGAATGAGGGTTACCAGAGATGACACACAATGTTAGAGTGTCAGAGATGAGCTTGATGGGGCTACTTCTGAGTCATGTATGAGTAAGAGCACATTTGGTTATTTTTACCTCCACAATCTTATGTATGACATTTAATTTTCGTCACATTAGGTGATATGGGAGCCTTAGCAATGATCACACCAGTGGCATATGCTTGGCGAAATTTTGGCTTCTTCGGGTACCATGATCAATTTGGAAAATAGTGAGTGGTACCTCCAGATGTCATACCGTTTGGTGTCACCATAACACTATAGATCCTTCATTAGATCATTTCATTAGATGAGAATGGTCTAGAAGGTGATGTTAAGGGTTGATTATCAGTTTACATATCATAGTAGGAGGCGGACATGATTCATTGTTATCTGGATGTTACACCTCATGTTGACCCGGCGGTGGTACATGAGGTGGTATCGTTCTTCCTTGTACATGCTCGGCTCGACCATTCCACCACCTACTATCTCGAGCTCCAGAGGCGATGGTAAGCATTGAAAAATTGTATCTTACTCAAATCTATATGTTATGAGAATTTACTTGCTGAGAACATATCTTGGACACACAAGATATTTTTCACCTTATTTTGGGAGAGACCGACACTAATTTTAGCATTCAATCAACACTTATGAGGAGTTATGCAGAACTACCAGAATATGCACATATAAGATAGCAGTGAATAGATGAAGCGGTAGTTCTTCCGGCACATTTCTTCTGACCACATGTGATTTGAGTATCCGCGTCTATACCAGATGTCGTCCATCTGATTACCCATTTACCGGCTTTCTCTGTCGGGAAGCCATGTTGGTCCATTCGTCATGGCGGGCAAGCCCCTATGTATCCTCATCCACCGGTTTACATATGCATATGCAGTGTACCCACTTCAGCCAAGACCGATGCGTTACCTCGATGATCCAGAGCAAAGCGACCGCGGCATGGCGGCACCATTTGCGGGGTCCAATACCAGATATTTCGGTGACTTTCCACCATCATTAGATATATCAATTTTATTCATGGTCCTCGATAGCTTGATGTACATTATTTTGTCAATGTTTTATATTTCCATGCAGAACCGTTTGATATATATTTTTCATTTTAAGTTGCATTTTATAGAGATATCATCAAACTTTGTTAGATACTTTGAATTGTGTACAAACTTTGTATCGGTTGCATCCTATTTTTTGCAAACTTTGTAATGATCCAACATTTGCTATTTTGAATCCATAATTTTCCAAATATTATTCTTGTCCAAATTGACTCTCTATATCAACATGAAAGTATGAATTTTTTGTCAATTCCAAATGATACCAAAATTTGATAATGAAACTAAATACTTGAATCTACTTTTCAATATTTAAAATACTGATTTTGTTCGAAATCATATCAAGCAATAATCTATTTTGTCAACATAAAGTTAGAATTTTATTTCATATCTAAGCTCTAAATTTTGACAACAGACAATTTCAGTGAAGGCAAAATAGATTTTAATTCAAAGCGCTTATTTTTTGCATTGGCAAATTTGATAAAAATCACAATCGCCTTTTTGGTCAACATGAAAGTCATGGGAATACCGTTCAACATACTAATTTTGCTAAATTGACAAAGAACAACTACTGTTAAAATCCGATGGTGCATTATTCAAACTCGCATTCAAGTGGAATTTCTATGTAAGAGCCATGATTGCCTTTTTTTGGTTAACATGAAAGTCAAGAATTTTATGATTCAATGATAATGGCAAATTCGACTGCGATGACACCAATAAAAATCCGTGGGTTTAATTTTTTAAAAATTTCTGAGCTTCGTCAGTTTAGCAGGCGGCATATCGCAAATATCAGTCCTCTCCTGCCTACTTTAAAATTTTTTTTGCCTAATCACTAATTATGTTTTAAGCGTGCTTATTTTAAAATATAGCTATAAAAATATTTAATAAGTCATGATAATATTAAAATATATTTATTTTTAATATTGAATGATATAGACATAAATTATTATAAGTAAATTGTTGATAATAATTTTAGGATTTTATGAGTTGAATTAGCTGATAATCATATAGTCATTCATAAGAGTTTATAAAGACTTGATTAAAATTATTAAATAAAATAATCATTTTATTTTTATTATGTTTAAAAAAATAGTGAAGGTAATTTATTATATTTAAATATGTTGCTTAGATTTCATTATTATTCAATTAGGATTTTTTAATTAGTTTAATTATTATCATATTGTAAAATAATAAGAGAAGGTTCCATATCTATTGCTCATGAAATCCCAAGAACTTGAAATTTATGAATCACTATTGTTTTCCTCTCTACATAATTCTCGACCTATTAAATAGCTATCATCACCAGATATCCATTTGAAAAGGCAGAAGACAATGAGATTCATCCCTTGATGTCACAGCTTTGGTATATGAAGTATCATGTCCTTATGCGCTTCTCTTAGACAAATGGGATCATGATTTAGACCCCATAATCTCCCCTTCTTGGTAGTTCTGATGACATTATAGAGTTTATGGGGCTTTAAGTCTAAATGTTTCCTTGGCTAGCTTCAAGACCATCTTGGTTGGCGAGATAATTTTTCAGTCATTGGTAATGAGCAAAACCGAATTCCATAGTGTATTTTTCAATTGACACCTTATTGATGCTTTACCTTAGATTTTCTCTCATTTGTTTCGATGGTTTCAAGTAATTCTTTGTCTCAAGAGTATCATGGAACTCTTTAGACTCCAAAAGTTTTTCATCTATTAAACATTTTGCTTGATGAACTTTTCACAAGAGCCATTCTTTTATAGTTTAGATCTCATGATGTAGACCATTTTGTGGTGCTTGAACATTGAAGGAATTGGACCTTGATGATTGTTATACTTATACATCTCTATAATCCATGTTCTCATTGCATAAGATTGAAGCTCTAGACTTCAATCATCAAAATTGACCTCACTTTTGGAGTGAGCTCCAACTTCTCCATCTTAGACATGGGACTCCTCTGACACTAGAAGTTCTTTGGTCTTAAGACACTTCTAGTGATTAGGTGAACACTTGACACCTAGATACAAGAGTTTCATGGGACTAGGATATGCATTGGGACTTAAAGCAACCACTTATCCTATAGCCTAAATCACCCATGTCACTCCTTCAAACTATCAAATCTAAATCAATTCCAACTCAATTGATTTTCTCAAATCTCAAATTAATTCCACCAATCAAATCTCTCAAATCAATCCAACTCAATTAATTTTTCAAATCTTCAATTCCAAATCAATAGCTCAAATCAATTCCAACTCAATTGATTTTCTCAAAACTCAAATCAATTCCAACTTCAATTTTCTCAAATCTTAAATCAATTCCAAACTCAATTCCAATTCCAATGATTCTCAAAATCAATCCCAAATCCAAAATCTTTCTAAGCCTTATGAACCACATTCAAGCTTAGCCAAACCTTCAAATCAAAGCTTTTCTTTATAAATCACTTATTCACATTTATATTCACAATTATAAATGAAATTGGCATCAAATCATCCAAATCAAATGGATATAAATCAAATCAAATCAAAACCCTTCTTCAAAACTACCTTAGCCAAATTCATCAAATCACTCTAATTCACATGATTCTCTCATGGATCATTTATATTATTTATATTCACAAATATAGATGAGATATAAATTCAAAATGGCTACAAATCAATATAAATTCAAACTCAAATCCTCAATTTATATCCTTTAAGCCAATTTCTTGATTTAGCCAAATCATTCTCAAATCAATCCAAACCCTTGGTTTTCTACAAACAATCACTCCTTCAATCACATGCCCAAATATAATCATAAACTACAATCACCAAATCAAAATGTCAAACCCCATCATTTTGACTTGAAATTATCAAATGAACCAAAACCCATTTGACTCCAAATCACTTGCAATTGGATTTATATTTCAATCATAAGTCCATATGTGAGTTCAACAAACTTGAATCAAGCCTTGATCAAGCCATTGACCCATTTAGGCTCACTTGACCCAAAGTGACCTAAAACACCTTTTGAGCTAAGTTCTAATGCCCAAATTAGATTGAACTAAGCTCATCCAAACCTTCATTGTGATCAACAATCTAAATGATCAATAACTCAATTAGGTCAAATCAAGTCAAACCAGCCTTTGACCAGTCAACATTAGCCAAATCAAACTAGCCAAAATCCACCATATGCCAAATTGATTGAAACTATTGACTCAAACACATTCATGATCAATGAATGAATGACCAACCTCTTGAGCCAAACCAAGCCCAATTGGCCATTTGACCTAAGTTGACCTAAATTGACCTAAAAGCTAAAATGGGTCAAATCTTGATCTAAATTGATTTGCAACCAATGGGTCAAATTCATTCCAAATTGATCGTTGAACTTGACCAAAGCTTTTTGACCATTTGACCCAACCCCAATTGACTCAACTTGACCAATTGAAATCAACTTGAAATCAAATCAAATCAAATTGATTGAAACCAAAGCTGCAATAAATTTCAAATGATCAAGCAAGCTAAACCAACCCATGACCTAACCCACAAATTGGTCAACTTGACCGACCTAAATGAACATGACCTAAACCAAATTGAACCAAACCAATGATACCCTATGCTCCAAATGATCATTTGAACTTGACCCAAACCAATTGGTCAACCTAACCCAATTTGACGACCTAAATGGTCAAATTGAATTCAAAAAATGAACTCCAAACCACTTGAAATTTGGCCCAACCCACTTTTAAATTATTTCAAATCTGCCCAAATCAAACTCATGGCCAAATGACCACTTTGCCCTTAGGTCAAAGGGTATCCTGACCACACTTAGAATTTGATCATTTCTTTGTCAAGCTACTTATCCTCCTATTGGGCCACATGGGAACCAAGGAGGGTGGTGAACATTACCCAATGAACTTGGGTTGGCCATGACCAAGCTAAGGCCAAACTGACCTCCCAATCATCTTTGAGCACTTGGATCATCAAATACACAAACCACTCACATGGACATCCACTCTCCTTCACTCCTACA
Source organism: Cymbidium sinense (assembly GCA_021442155.1). Taxonomy (NCBI): domain Eukaryota; kingdom Viridiplantae; phylum Streptophyta; class Magnoliopsida; order Asparagales; family Orchidaceae; genus Cymbidium; species Cymbidium sinense. Next base: position 65,781,152 of record CM038220.1, on the reverse strand, counting down.
AAATGACTCATGTGGGGTGTTTTGTAGCTCAAATCATGCCTCCAATCCAAGCCATTGATCAAAATGACAATTCAACCTCTCGTCCGATCGGAGAGATATACTCCCCTTCATTCTCACTCAAACAACAAGCAATCCATCCCTCGAGCTTGAGAGGTTGAATAAGCCTCCCAAGCTTTTTAAGCCATTCCCGAGCTCCCCTACTTCCCATTTTTGGTTTTACTCAAAGTCAAAATAGGGGAGTTCAATTCCAAATCCAACTCATCCAATTCTCAACCAAAATCAAATTAACCTTGCACACACCATCCTTGGACCTCATCGAGCTCAAGAAAATCATTTCCCAAGTCTCCAAGCCACAGGAAGCATTTCTTTGATCAAGGCCAATCACCATTGAAGGGGAACTTGGTCAACCAGAAACCACTTCAAATTAATGCTTGATTCCTTCAACATGGCTTGTCTCTACTAAAGCTACCTCTCCATTGGAAGGGCCTGATAACCTCCCGATGTGATTGCTTTTAAATGTAGCTATATATGCTTGGTCCTTTTGATGGGAATTATATGCAATCTTGACTTGTTGGATCCCTTCCTTCCGAAGGTGTGGGATCATTTTGATCCAATCGAGCTGGGTGAGCTAAATTGAACGAGAAAAGATGAGCTGTTATCTCACCAGAAGGATTATGTCATCCACTCCACATTATTGGAATGGATAACTGTGATCAGATCATGCGTTAGATCCCTCAATTTCATTCCAAAACTGTGGGATTGATCTCGTCCATCTGATCTCACATTGGATGGCTCGTAGAGAAAGCATGTCCGCCGCCAGCTTACTCAACCGACATATGTGACAACTTAAATAACATATCTCATGGCGCCAAGTGGAAAGCACGCGTAAGCCATGTGGCCGATGGGATTAGGGTTTAATTAGGCCTAATTAATTTAATTTTAATAATGAAATTTTCTAAAATCATCTAATTATAAAAAAATCCAAAAGAATGCAAACTCAGGCTCATTTTGAAGATATTTTAGGAGAATCTAGGAGAATTATAATTAATTGATTTTTAAAGTGACTTTGGCTTAATTAGGTTTTATTAAAAAATCTAATTAGCTTAATTACACCTTTAAGCATTCAATCTCAAATTTTTTTATGATTGTCAGGGATGACCTCTTCCTCCCATATTTTTTTGGGATTTTATTGATTAAATTAATTATAATTAAGGAATGAATAGTAGCTAAATTAGATACATGAATATAATTATCCATGTTAAACAATAAAATTATTTGGGGAATATGATTAGGGACATGTTTCCTAATTTAATATTGGCTTATTATTAATCATAAGGTGAGAGATAATGAAATTATGATTGGCTCACATGTGTGAGAAAATCATAAGAGTAATAGATCCCTTAAGTTTAATTAATTATTAATCATAAGCTAATTACATTAGGCCCCTTTCATTTCTTAGGAGCATTGCAAATTTATTTTTCATGTGGTTGCATATCATATTGGCTTATTATTAATCAATTAATTAACTTAAGGTGATATAGGTAAGGGATAATTAATCCATTTAATTCATACCTTAACCTAGCTAAAACATAAAATCAACTTAATTGTTCTAAATTAAACCAAACCAATTCACACATGGGGAAATGGATTAGATTAGCAAACCCTTCTCATATTTCCTAAGTCAAATAAAATTCAAAAATAAAAATCTCCTTAAGAAATTTTGATTCACTTTAAATGATCTTATTTGGTTTGATGGTCCTTAGGAATTAATTAGGGTGAATGAAGTTATGTGCTTACATCCCTTTATTTCTTTCCAAATGCTAAATATGTTTGCCATATGAAATAATGCATCCATATCTTTTGAAAATTAATTAATAAAAATGTTTCCTTTTATGTCAAATTGCATGTGTTGGCTAAAATTAAAAAATATGAGTGGCTATTATCACTATTAAATCAAAATTATTTTAAAACTTATAAATCAAAGATTATAAAATGAAGTGATGCTAGTTATAAATATTTATAAGCTTGAATGTGATGATAGCATAAGATGTGTATTATGAAGTCTTCTTTCTTTCCCTTAATATGGATTCACATAGGATTTGCAAAGTGTATAGTTCATTTGAAAAGAACATAACACTTGCCTAAATCTATTCATGCATCTCCATATTATGACTTAGAAAGAATCTTCATGTTACACATGTAAATCATACAACCAAATAAATGAAACATAAATTTTTTCATGGATTTTCTCAACCTTGTAGTTTTGTACATCTACATATATTTAAGAAAAGTGGTATATTAGTCAGGACATTCCGGGGTTGTGAGACTTTAAGTAGCCCTAAGTAGGTCTTATACCTTATACTAGTGTAGAAAATAATATTGTACTCACTTATGACTTCTATACATGTGGATGTGCATTTAGCTAATGGATGAAAAATCTCTCTTTCTATATAATAAAGACATGCATAAATGATCCAATCAACAAATGAAATATCTAAATATCCAAATCACATCACTTTGCATTTATAATCAAAGTGTGCTAAGATTTGCATTGCATGTATAGGTATGCTTAGGATTATTCATATGCATGGTATACTTAATGGAAAGAAATGAGTGGTTGTGTGTTATGTGATAGCAATCCACCATAATTAATTCTAAGATATCTTTCTTATTGAATAGGGCTATTTAAAGAGAACCCAAACTTAGGATCAATTAAAATACATAATAAATCATTCACTAAAGAAAATTCATTAATGAATCTATCTTAGAAATGCTTTAAGATAGGGATGAAGTAGAAGTTCTCTTCTTTTCTTCTCTTCATAACATTCATCATTAAGTGTAGGTTCATTCAAACCAAATCAAATCACCAACTAAATTACAAATCAACTAAATCACTTAAAATGAAATCTTCTTCTAAATTGAATCTTTCATACTTAAAAAATTTCAACCTTAAAGTCTAGCTAAGACATGCCACATAAACCTTAAATGACACACATTAGACTAAGTCACCATTTTTAGCTCTATGTTAGGGCGGTGCATGGTTTGATGCATACTTTTATTTTGTGGAGTAATATTTTAGACTGGATGTTAGGGTGTATGTGCATAGTCTGGATGTTAGGCTGATATTAGCCTAATCATGCTTTTCTGCAGGGGATTGTGCTTAGGGGAGCTGTAATAAAAATATAAATGATTTTTGCTTGTGTAGGTTGCTTATATCCCTAAGCATAACCCAAATTAGGACAGGTAGACTTGGTTACCCATGTGTGGGGTGCTAAAAATTATTCATATCGCTTAGGTTATGTGGTATGTTTAGCTAACCTTTATTTTGTAAGTTTAATTAGATTTTCCTTTCCCATTTTGATATAAATTTTGCAATTAAGATTTGGAATGAATGTTATGGGGGATTAGGATGAACATTGATTATAAGATAAAGTCTTATGTACCATGTGATGCCTTTGGAGCAAACCATATTCTAATCAAGCCAAAAGAAGAAAGAAGAAGCTAATTAAAAAGAAGCAAATCAAAATGAAGAATGAAGAATGAAGACCCCATAACATGAATTCCTTTTAATTGTAATTATTCATTTGTAATGAGATGTATAAGGGTAGAGCTTTCACATTTCTTTTCTTATGCGTACCACACGACCTCTTATTCTTTTTGATAGCTTTATAAAATTATTTGATGTTTTTTAGCTTGTGCATTAGAAATGGCATACTTTTCATAGTTTCTTTATGATTGGTGATTGTTGTGTGGATGCGATTAGGCTCTTATGAAAAATAAATCTTCTATCAAATTAATCAATTCAAAATTAAACTAAATAATTCATAACTTCACATAAAGCATAAGAATTAAATCAAGATAATAAAAGATTTAGCAACCTCTTAGTTGGATTTTGTATGTTTCACATCAAGCATAAATCATATTATCTCACTCTTGCCAATGGAGGGCTTCCACTTTTGCTAGAAAATGGCTTGACCTTTGAATGTCATGGTGGAACACACCTCCTTCTTTTTGATTTGGCCCACTAATTTTCTCATGTATTAGGCATATAAAATCATATATGTCAAAGTAAAAGTCCAAAGATCAAAATAAAACTTAACAAAATTTGTATTAGATTTAGGTCATTATTCATGCCCTTCATGATCTAGTCTCTTAGGGAGTGAGTTTAAAGACTTAGTCTCCTTTCTAAATAAGCAATAGTATAGCCATATTGCAAAGCATAAGACTTACCTATATGTATTTAAAATCATAGGAGAAGTTAGTTAGTGGCCACCCCAGGCAGTTGTAAGTCCAACAGTCGGGTGGTTTATCCTCTCGTGTGGAGGTAAACCATATGCTCATTTTGGCCATAGATTTAGGTCATGTTTTGGCCTTCACCAAAGCTCCCTAGATTTAGGATCTGAGGTTATTATTTTCCTTTGGGGCTATAAGCACAAATCCTACCTCTTAGGCATTTCTATAATCTTGCATTGTGGAATTGTAAGCCCTAGATTTCTAATAAAAAATTTCAACTCAAACATATGATTCTCTTCAATTTCAAAAATATAAAGCCCAACCATAGGATAGTTTGGGATGCTCACTAGGCTTCCTAGTATCATGAGCATCCCATACTCATCTCTCTTTGGTTTTGATAATAACTCACCCTTTTGATCAATCCCACTTAATTTTAAAAAAATTAACCAATTGATTGATAGTCTTATCTTTAAAATCTTTGGAGATAATGATCATTTACCTTAATCGAGAGAGTATCTCATGCCTTAGGATGTAATTAACTATGAGGGATTGCCTCCATAGAAACTTAATGAACCCATTTAAATAAATCCTACTTTTTCATGTAAAGTGGGAAAGATCTGGTACATTCAAGACCCATTATGTCTTAGAGTCCTCATTAGGTGATTGTCTATTATGGTGACTTCTATCTCGAGATAGTACACTATTCCTTAATATTGCACACCTAATGAGTACATTCATGATCTGTGGTGTCCTCACATAAACACACACATAACAATCATAACACAAAAAGTAAACACCACAGTATCCAATTTATCGGTGCTAACCATCATGAAGCCCTTTCACTTCTGAATTACTCTACATAGAGCCGCCATCCAATAAATTTCTTTTGGTAGACACAACTGATGGATCACCGGCATGGATTAATTACGTCCATGCTAGAAGTGAGGAGCCAAGAGTGGTTCCCGTGCGCTCGACTAGGATGGATAGAATGAGAGAAGGAGGGAGGGAAGAGTCCACGTTGGGAGGAAAATAGAAGAGAACCCGACAGGCTTGTTCGATCGGCAGGAAAATAAAGGGAACCCCCTGCTTGCGGTTGCTTGCTATTTTTTTTAGCAATACTAGAGGGAACAGTTTCGGCTTTAGGAGATGGAACTAGATGCGGATCGGTTGGGTGAGGGATCATGCTTGCGGTTAAAGGAAACCGAAAGAAAGAGGTTGATTGAGTGGGCTTTAAGTTTTATTTTAAAATTTAAGCTAATTTATATACTAATTATCCTAATTAATATACTAATCAACTCTAATCTGAATTTTATGATGACAAAAACATATAGTTAATATATATGCCCCTCTTAGGTTATTCTAATATTCCACACAATGACGTAGTCCATTTTATGATCGAAGCCGTTTGGTTTGAGTCGACATCGAATTGGATCAATTTTGGATCAAAATTGCCATCACTTGATCATTTTTATATCATCATTGAGCATGGATAGTCTCATTTGATAGATTTCAATGTTTTAAAGCTAACTGAAATCAATTTTGTGAACGGAGATCGCTGGATATCATCGCCTTTCGACTTCATATATGTTGGCACATTAATAGCTCAATCGCTTGATTGGTTGATTATTAGATTGTGCAATATTTATATTCTAACCAAATTTGATATTCTGAACATGATGGCAAAGTCCGTTCATCGATTAGAGGTCATTTGAGCATCTTCTACCTCCGACTTCATATGCATGTCGGCATGACTCGATCGCGATCGGTTGATCATTAGATTTATTTATACGATCAATTTTGATGTTCAATGTGATGAATGAAGTCAAATCAATTCATTTTGACAATTTTGGGTGACGTCCAGTGCATTTTGAGCCCCGATTTATGCACTATTGCATCGAAGTTCATCGAATTTGACTTGTGGCTTGACTCGACTTATGGCACATATATGAAGGTAAAAAAAATCTTCTTTAGTATTATGACCCCATATAAAGTTTTGCAAAATATGCCTACACAGTAATGTCCTTTTTATTCAATTTTTCTTCTTGGGTTATGTTTCATTTTTTTTGCAAGTTTTAAAAGGACGGTCCCTAAGTCCTGACTATTATTTCAGGTTTATCAGTGTGTTTAAGAGTTTTTTTGGCTTATCATTGACTAAAATTCCTATTTTGATGAACAAACTACATGCTAATCTCTAACTATAACAAGGCTTCTTGTAAAGATGTAATTACGGTTTATGAATATGATTCATTTCATTTTAAGTGGAAAATGTACATGATGATAGGAACTCTATACTTTAAAGATGACATTTTATTGGTGGGTAAAAAATTTACTAGTGAAGTCAATGTTTGCATGTAATAGAGTTATATTTCATCGGGTTCATGCAATTGTATATTGTTACTAATGTGCTATATAAGTTTAGTGAATATAATAAATCAGGATAGATTGAAATTCATCTCTATGTTGAATGTATGTATATGGAGAGCTTGAAGGTAGGTATAATGTAAATAAACAAAATATATAAGAGGGTATGAAACCATGTTGTAAAATATCCACTTAAAGTTTACTAAGCCTTATCATAACCAACATCATTGCACGTTTATAAGAAGAGACTCTAGTTTATGCAATGCATCTAAGGGTAAGGATATAACAAGAAATCATATGACAAAACATGAAAGGGGATAACAAATCCTAATTATGTAGTTGATGAGGAATGATAGATTTCTAATTACTCAAATAAGGATGAGTTAGAAAGTGAAGGAAATACTCTAATCAAGATGAATATTTAAAATAAGATTGGAAGGCTTTGGATGAATTATTCTAGAGACATAGTTAGATATGAAAAATGTACGATGAGAATGATGAAGTTGATTTTAGAGGAGATTCAAAGATGGAGGAGAAAAGGCTGGAAAATAGCATTAAATGAGATTCTATATCAAGACACTAAGGACCAAATTATATTGCAAGTTGGTAATTGTATGGGAATATGAAGAATGTAAGAAAGATGTAAGAAAGGCATCATGAGAATATTATTTATAGGAGAGAACCTCAATAGAGGTAAAAATGACTTCAAAAGGTACACCCAAAGGTGTAACTCTCAAAGATGTAATTGGATTATCCATGCATCAATATAAAATGATAATTACCATCAAAATGAAGAAGCTAATAATACACATAGTTGCATATGGAACTAATCTAACATGAGAGGAGTTGGATAAAATGTTGGAGGAGAAAAAGGAGGAAAGTTGAAGAAGCTCAGAGGAGAGAAGCCATGGGACAGTAGCAGAAAGAGTTGGATAGTTATCAAACATTAGAACGGCTCCAAAGACAGGAAAGTATCCATGCGGGAAGAAAACGTGACGAGGAAGAGGAGAGGGCAAACCAGATGAAACTTTTTGGGTAAAAATAAAACTCATCCTAAGATCTCGTTTGCAATAGTTCTGAAGTGATTAGGTTGTTGAAATCAATTTGAATATTAAGATTTTCCAGAGGAACAAAGATTTTTTTATTGGCTGCTATACATCAGCCTAGGTGTGGAAATGAGACGAGTTAAGTTAGAGTCATTTTTTTACTTGAGCTTCAGCTTGAGCTTGATTATTTAATAGATTTGAGCTCAAGCTTTATTATTTGAGTTTGAGTAAGCTCATGAGCCAAGTCATTTAATTTTTAAGATAAAATAATTTTGATTCGATAATTGTTTTGATAAAATGATAAAAAAATAAAAAATAGATAGAAGAGAATGGGATATAATTTTTAAATATTTTAATAATCTTATACTTAAAATATTAAATATTAATATATTTTAAATATAATTTATATTAATATTTATTAAGTTGGCTCACAAGCTAATAAATCAAATCAGGACAAACTTGATCTTGATTTATTAGCTCATTAAATTTAGTTTACTAGCCATTTATTGAATCAAGCTCGAGCTAGTGGCTATCGTGGAAAAAAAGGATTCATTTCCTTTTATTGGTCTATAATACTATGGAATACGGTGTCATGTTTAGAAATTATTACGTCTAGTATTCAAATGTAGTTCATGTCTAGACATTACACCACAATTATACATCATATACATAATACACAATAGGCTTAGAGTCTAGCGTAGAGCTACATCAAAACTCACATAATGATTTCTCCGGGTTTCAATCGAGTCTTTACCTTCAAGGTGGCCTATGTGATCAATTTTGCTAGCGAAGAATGCAATATCCTGACAAATATAGATATTTGGTTTGGCAAAAAAAATTAGATCTGAATGTGTTTTAAAAGCATTAATTTTATTTAAACAAAATTTAATATAAGTAATGAATTGAATTCTGTAGTGAACACTATCATGTCGATTTTAGGTTCACTCGAGTTAACTTGGTGAGAGAAAATATTACATGCGGGTCTTGATATATCTTTTATCCTCCAGTCCATTTCAATTCTTTTATATTAAAAATAATATAAAAAATTATTTAGAATCATGTGTCCCACTTTCATTAGAGTCTCCCCATGTAATATTTTCTCCTTGGTGAGGATGTTATAACTTCAAATTTTTTTCTCTTTGATTGATGTGCATGTATTGACATATGAATTATTATTTTTTTACATTATTATTATTAATTCATTTAGAAGATTAATTTTCAATTATGAGTTATATTATTTGATCACTTTTAAATATAAATTCAAAATGTCGAGGTACATTTTTAGCATTGAAAAAAAATGTGATTTAATTTAAGAATTGCTTGGTTCCATATCGACGTGTCTATAAGATCTTATCCTCAAAATAGTTTGCCATAATTATTATGTCATGATACTTAATTTAGTCTTTATTTCTAAATTTATATTTTAAATAATTTTAACTTTATAATTATTTCACACTATATTATAAAATTTTAATGTATGAATATTGAATATTGCATGAGGATTTAGCACAAAAATAGATTATAGAAAACTTTTATAAAAGATAGTATATTTTTATATTAAAATTTTAGAAAGCAAATTCATAGAATTTGAATTAGTTGAAATTATCTATCATATAAGTAAGATTATAAAAATTTGTTTTTTCTCTTAACTTGAGAAGTTTGAATTATAAAGTTGATAACACTTATTTAATCTATTGTATTCATGATAAATAAGTTTATACTAGTGATGATAGTTTACAATAATGATCGAGCTTATGTTAGTTCAATGTTATCGGTTAAGCAATTGCATTAAGCAACAACAATTTAATGACATAAGCGAAAGAGACTAAGTAACAACGAATAAGTGATGGAGTTAATGTTGATGTTTGTCTTTGTCAAACATCAAATAAAGTCTTAAATTTTTTTAACTTGTCTAATTTCTTGTCAAAATTTAGACTCTTAAGTTAATTTAAAAAAATTTTTTAAAAATTTCATCATAATAAATAATTTTTTATACTAAATTTATTGTAATATGATAGCTATTAAAAACATGTTCCACTTTTAAAGGAAAAAATTATAATATCATAATAATAATTTTTATCGTTGTTGATTCTGATATAATTTGTCTCTTCAAATACATTGAATTTAAATTTATTTTTAATTAATGTCATAATCTTACTAATAAGAATAATAAGAGGGCAAACTTGAATCTTCTTTCTTTTGATACTTCTCTCCATTTTTTTATCATAAGGTTCAAGTAAAGAAAGATTGCGTGTGTAATCTCATCAACTCTCTTCTTCTCGGATAGCATATGAGCTTTAGGGTTTCTCCTCTGTTCCTTCGACTCTAGCTTTCTCCTTCCTCCCCTAGTTGAGGTGGTTTTTTTCCTCCTTTGGCTCTCAAATCCCTCCTTCCTTAGCCTCATCGGGCTTCCCCTTCTCTTCCACTTCCCTCATGGATTCCAGAGCACTTCCCTCCCTCTCTTCCTTCCTCCCTAATTCACTCCTTGGTGCTCGCCCTTGGGGCCAAACTCCTCTGAGTCGGGCAAGACACCTGTCCCCTCACTTTGCAATTGGAAGGATTTACTTTTTTTACATAATGAAACAAACAAGTCTTTGCCTCAACTACATAAGTGAGTCATGAGGTTAACTTCTGAGGAAATTCAGGATGGACAAAAGAATGACAACTTTCTTTGGTTGTATGTGATGATCGCCCTTCTGCTCCTTATTAGGTCAAGAAGTGGTCCTTCAAAGGAAGCCTTGAGACTTCTAACTCTAGAGGGAGATTTCTTCCTCTTCAAATTTTCTTACAAAGACTTTGATCTCAGGATAATGGCCCATGCTTTCCTCAAGACCCTTTATATTCGTGGTCTGCAATTTTCGTCCATCCAAAGAAAACTTTGCTTCCGCTATGGATCAAGTTGCCCAACTTCCATTTGTGTTGTTGGAATGAAGCAGGGTTTTTCTAAAGTGGCAAGTCATTTGGAATTCCCCCTAGATTGACTCTCTCATGCTAAAACTAGGGTTACCTTAGAATCGTTGGTTAACCCTTCCTCCCCCTTCCTGATGCAGTTTCTATCAATTTGAATGGCATCAAATTTAAGCAAGACATTCTTTATGATTGGAAGCATAAACCATGTGTCAAATATGCCTCCTTTGCACATGAAGACCATTCTGTCCTTTTAACTCCAACCCCCCCTTCACAGAGGTCATCGAGAGACACCAATGTGGCATCTCAATCCATCCCGCCTCTCTCCCAAGTCACCCAAAGACTATTATTCAAAGCTCTGATCAACTGCCAGACTCTTTGCATTCACTCCCAAAAGAGAGTGAATGACTCCCCTCCTCCACCATCTACTCCCCAATCTCCACTCAGAGGAAAATTGAACATGTTGCTCAAGCCAACATGTTTCTGATCCCCAGCTATCTCCTATTCATACAATATTATTACTTTTCTGTATTTCTCCTTGAGGTTTCATGCTCAAAAGCTTGACCAGCCTCTAATATTCTTGGGAAGTCCTTGAACCGAGAAGACTAATTTGGATTCAAAGAAGTTCAAGTCTCTCACATGCTAGTTTAGCTAAAAGGCTCTAATAATAAGAAGAAGGCAAAAGCCTCGACCTCTCATACTTCTTCATGATTCCCATTAATTGGATCTGGAATGTTATGGTCTTTTGGCTAGTAGTCTAAATGATTGCAGATTAGTTAGGAATATCACCTTGATATTCTCTGTCTTGAAACTAAACTTAATTTGGATTCTATTGAATTAAGCCCTTTCTCTCAAGTTCAAGCTATTTCTTTATGAGATAACATCTCCAACTTTGAGTGCCACCGGAGGAAGGATATGGATTAAGTGGAACTGCTTCTATTTCCTTCAATCATTTGATTATGCCCCAATCAATGGTGAATTCATGATTGATAGCTTACCTCCTTTTCTTCACTTGCATTTATGCTTTAACAAGGCTTTGATTGATTGGATTTGTGGAATTCACTGTGGGATATCTCCTAATTTATGGATGTGCCTTGGATCCTTATGGGGATTTTAATTGTGTTTCTATAACAAATAAAAATATGGGTAAACCTTGATCCCAAGAGCTCGACTTTGACTATGTTCAAGATTGTGAACTTATGGATTTGCCACTCTAGTTTTTTACCTAGTCAATGGTAATTGATTAATTATATTCAAACTAGGATTGATAGAGTGTTGTGCAACCTAAAGTGACAGGACCATTTTCTGACATCCTACTAGAAAGTTATTGCCCCTCTCTCCTCCGATCACTCATAAATCATCTCTTATCTCCAGCATAACTTCTCCCAGACCCACAGATTTATTTTTCACAACTCTGGACTACTATCCTACTTTGTTTGTGAGGTCCAAAAGGTGGAATACTTTTGTCCTAGGAGAACCTCTTTATATTTTCTCAAAACTTAAACTCACTAGAGATGCTTTAAAAGAAAAATGGGACTCCTCATCCCTTGACCTTATCAAATCCAAAAATGACCAAGAGAAAGCCCTCCTTTCTCTTGAGAAGGATACTCAAAATCCCTTTCTTTTAAGAGATGTCCTTGATATCAAAGAAAGATATCAAGACTTATCAAACAAGGAAGCTCTGATAAACAGAGCCAAAGTCCATTGGCTCACAAATTCTCATGACCATCTCAAATTCTTGTACACTTCCATTAAGGAGAAAGAATATCAATATTATTAGAGAACTTCTAGAGGGCTTGATCTAATCCTATTGATGCCTCAAAATCTATAATTTCTACTCTCTCTTCAATATGGACACTCCATTTCTTAGCATACATGAAGTCCATGGTGATAATATTCTCTCCTCAGATCAATCTTTAGATCTAGCTATTGAGGTGAGCTCAAATGAAATCGTTAGGCCCTCCAAGAAATTTAATGAAAATAAATCACAGGCAATGGGTTTAAGTCCAAATTCTATTCTTGGGATTTCATTAGCAAACAATTTTTCTTGGCAGAAATCACTTCTTTAAATGTAACAAACTTCCTAGTATGTTCAAACATACCCTCATCCCTAAGACAAAAACACAAGATCTTTAGCTGATTTTAGGCCTACTTTATCTCTGTAATACTTTTATAAAGTGCTTGCAAGGTTTTGTGAATAGAAAAAAGGTTCACTTCAATTACATTAGGCCCAATCGCTTTTATTCTAAGAGGGATATTTCGATAATATAGCCTTGGCGTATGAAATCTGTTGGGATTCTCTAAGAAACACGAGCTTCATCGCATAATTCTTAAGGAAGGCTTTTTTAAGACTATTAATAAATTCAATTCTTCTCAGCTTCAACAAAAGGCTTCCTTCAAAATTTGTAGGTTGGATCTCAGTATCAACATCTTGTTCTCTATAGTCCTTAATGAGATAAGGGATTCTTCTCCTCATCAAACTTAAAGTGCGCCCTCTCTCTCCCTTCTTATTCACACGGCTATGGACACCTTTTCCTATTTTTTGGATAGAATTGAATCTCGACGTTACATTCCCTCTATGTAACTCTCTAATTTCTCACCTTCTTTTGCAAATGATCTTTTAATTTTGAGAATGTGGATATCCACTACGTATCTCTCAAAGCGGTTTAGATATGCTTGACTACAATGGGTTTGAGTGTTAATGAAAGTCAATCATTTGCTTTTCAAAAGCTTTTGGCACTAATGAACACTTTTGTAATATTTTAAATATGACTCAAGAGAGTTTCTCACTTAAATACTTGGGTCTTCCTCTTATTCGCTCACTCAAGTCGATTCATTTCAATTCTCTCTTAGATTGTTCACTTAGTTAGCTAGCTAAAGTCAAAATTCCTTTCTTTTGGGGGCGATTTCAATTACTTCAATCTAATAGCTTTCTTTCTTTGGTTGGTTGTGGCGGTTCCAAAATGTGTTATTAAAAAGTTTTCTTCTTTTAGCTAAATTTTTGTACTGCAGAGCGAACAACAGAAGATCCATCTCATATCCTAGAATAAAACTACTCTTCCTAGGGATAAGGGGTCTGTTGCTTCCTCTCTAAACCTCCTATGTAAGTCTAAGCTTCTAGTTTTGACCAAAGCTTCCCACTTTCAAATTGGCTTATTAGATATGTGTCCCTTTAGTCTAAACTCCCGTCGGTCCTCCCCTCTCTGGAAAGATTTAAGGTTATGTGCACCGTTTTAGGGATCATCTTACTTTCAATATTAGTAATGGTGCCTCTCTTTCTCTATTCTTCAATCCATGGTGTGCACAAAATTCTCTATATAAAATCCTTGGCCCCTCCTTTGATATTATGAATTTTTCTCCCCTTGCCTCTCTTAATTCTATCATCCATAATGAGGTTTGGCTCCTCCCTTACATCAAATTTTCAGCACTATAATATCATTAGTGGTATCAAAGTGGGTATAGGCAATGATATAATATGGAAGGATTGCAATGTCCCAACTAATACTATCCTCAAAAAGATTATTTTATTGCTATCCTATCTTGAAGTGGTATAAATCAGTTCAAGGGTTCATATTAACTTGTGATTTTTCTGGATGGCTTATATGTGTTGAAAACATCGATACTCTTGAAAGAGGACTTGGCTCCAATTTTATTGTTGCCTCTGATCCTCAGAATCCCATCCTCACCTATTCTTCTAATGCTCCTACTCCATGTGGTAGGAACCTTTTAGAAGGCTTTTTCCCACTGCAAGTATTGGAGTTACACCCGCCTCATAAAGCTTTGAAAAGGCTTCATCTTATTATTACTATTCTTGTTTACTCCATTTGGAGAGAGAGGTGCATGTTTCATCAAAGGGCTTCACCTCCTTACGTTCTAGTTTCCAACATCCGATCTCTAGTAGCTCTTAAACTCGGAAGGTGGAAGTTCAAATCAAATTGGCCAACTCATGTTACCCTATCTCTGGAATTGTGGAGGGAGATCTTTGAGATGGTTTTGGCTTTCTTTTTTCTCTCTGTGTTTTAAAAAAAATATTTGTACTATTCTTGATTAATTTCAAAAAAAAATTATCAAGCGACAAGTACATTTTAAACTCATATTCCTACATGATATGAAGGCTACAATTTAATATTAATTCTCTGATTAATGTTGAATTTTACAATAAAGGATAATTTTTTAAAGGAGCATATAATTAATAAAATTTAGCAATATTCTAAAAAAATTTAAAGGAGCAAAACGTAAATTGCATCACGTTTTCAAATAAAAAAATAAAAATAATAAAAAAAATTCTGAAAACGTGAATAATCACGTTTTGGGAAAACCATTACTATTCATGCTTTCTAATTTTCTATTTTTTTAACTTTTAATAATAAGATTTTATTGAATGTTTAAATATATAAATAATAATAAATAATTAAATGCATTTAATTAGCAAATTATGTGATTTTGATCTATTTTTTTAAATTTTAAAAAAATCTATAGAATAAAATTAAAATAATTACAAATAATTTAAAAAAAAATTTATGACATTTTCTGAATCTTAAAATAATTATTAAAATAGTTTTATTTTGAGAAATAATATTATAAATATATTAATTAATGTTTTTTTATAAATAAGATTAATTAATATTAATTACAAAAACTAATTTTAACTTAGACATACTTATAAATTTTAAAGAAATCTTATTAATTTATTATAAATAGTGTTTTCATATGTAATGTATTTTATTTCAAAATTTTAATTTCTAATGAATTAGTAAAAAAATTTTAAATAATTTATTTTAATTTTTTCAATATTTTATTTTAAGTTAAAAAAAATTAAAATTATCTCGTATTTTAATAAATTAAAAAACTAAAAATATATATATTAATAATTTTATTTAATAAGTTATTGTTTGATATACATATTATATAATTTTACTTATTAATAAGTTAATTTGATTATTTGTACTATATATACTAATAAGTAAATTTATATAATTAATATATATATATATATATATAATATATATATAAAAAATAAAAAAAAATAAATTAAATAAAATAAAAGTAAAATGCATACTTTTATTAATATATTAAAATATAGAAGAAGTTTAAATTTTTTTAAATATTTTACATAAAATATTTTAAAAATTTTAATAAATAAATTCACTGATTCGTTAGAAATTTAAATTTTAAAACAAAAAATAGATTGTAGAATGAAAACACCAAATAATATAAATTAATAAGATTTTTTTAAAATTATTAAAATTCCTAAGTTAAAATTAGTTTTACGATTAATAAAATTCTTATTTATAAATAAAATATAAACTATTATAATTATAGTACTATTTATCAATATAAAATTTTTTTAAGTAATTATTTTAAGATTCAAAAAAAATATCATAAGTTAATTTTAAATTATCTATTTCAAACTTACTATTTAAAATTAATATTATTTTATATATTTTCATAAAATTAAAAAATAAATAATAATCTTACCTTATTTATATATTTTAAATATGTTGATTTAATATATTTAAAATTCTATCAAATATTATTATTAAAATTGATAAAATTAGAAAAAATTTCACGTTTTCTGAAAACACTACTATTCACGTTTTGCTCCTTTAAAATTTTTTTTATAAAAGCTCCTTTTGCTAAATTTTATTAATTAAAAGCTCCTTTTAAAATTATCCCTAAAATTGACGTTAATAACAAAATATTGATGCTTTAGAAAATAAATCGGAGGTGCTTAGAGATCCTCCAAAGATAGCTCAAAACCCGTCATCCTCTTGGTTAGACTTCTTCCATCTCTCCCTCCATTAAAGAAACCAAATTGAAGCTCTCCATATAGTTCATCTCATCATCCTCTATAAATTCTCACTGCTCTCATATATTTTTTCATCAGTAATTACGTCAAATAGATATTTAACTGTCATTCTAACATCTCATCTCTTACTTTGATATCCTCGATATATAAATCAATCATTTTCTTTTTTAATCAAAATTCCTTTATTCTCCTTGCCTTCACCTCTCATTCTACATGGATACCAAATACAATGAATCAAATTTTACGGAGATGAAAAGCGGATCATGCTTTCATCTCGGATGAAGAGGATGAAAAAACAAAAAAGGAAAAATAAAATCGTTTTATTGGAAGGAAACTATTTTTTTCCCACTTTTATTATTTGGTGAGAATGGTGTAGATCGTTTGATATTGGAGCAAGCTCTAGGTAATTTGGGAGAGAGTGGAAGAAGTTATAATGGTATAATGCTTGATTGAGAATATGTAAGGAGAGAGGAACGAGTTTTATTCCCATATGCTTAATGCTCTGCGATGATTGATGAACTAGAATTATGGACGATTCGCTTTAATAATTATATTACAAATTATTATATATTATTTAGGTTTTCTTCATCCGTGTGTTTATAATTTATTTATTATCAAGGAACTATTTGTTCTTTGTATTTGGCGGTTAAATAAAAGAAGATTGCATATCTTTTTAGTTTTCATGTACTTGGGTTGGAATAAAATAGATGCAAAGTATATTATTATATATTTTATTTTTCAGTTATTTGAATGGCCATTCCTCTATATTTATGCACAATAATTAAATATACTATGGTAGTAAAATGCATATTTTTAAAATAAATATTTATTTTGTATCTCACTTAAGATCTCATTTGTTGAAGTTAGAAAATTCCTTTAAAAAAAAAAAGTAATTCGCAATTTGATTTGGTGAAATTAAAATTAACATTAACGCCATTCTCTATTTTTTTTTTTTGGGCTCAAATTTTATAATTTTAATTTCATTTAATCTCGTAAAAGTGAACTTCACACTAATTAAATCTCATATATTAGAATACAATTTCACAATCAGCATCACAAAGCACTCCTTTCATACATATTAGTATCAATTAGAACCTAATTAATTATGATTACTTATCAGTTTTATTAATTTTTTAAAGTAATGTTAGAGCAACTAAATAAATTATAATTATTATTTAATCATCTAAGTTAAATATTATTAAAGCTAATTTAAACATTAATTAATATTGATGAATCTATTCATCTTGCAA
This sequence comes from Cymbidium sinense, assembly GCA_021442155.1. Lineage (NCBI taxonomy): Eukaryota > Viridiplantae > Streptophyta > Magnoliopsida > Asparagales > Orchidaceae > Cymbidium > Cymbidium sinense. The sequence goes on along the minus strand of CM038220.1, from coordinate 65,763,546 downwards.
ATTTGATTTCAATTCCTTCTTAGATTTTACATTAATTTTACAATCATTAAAATTATAAATTCTTAAAATATAAAGTTAAATAGTTAACTATGATTTAATATGTGTGCCTAATATTTTTAAAATTTACACTTTAAAATTTAATAAATTTAAATTTGTTGTGTGTTAGAACATTTAAGGTGGTAAAGAGGATGTGTTTAATATTTTAGTTTTATATGAAAATCTAACGTACATACAAGTTAAGAAGAGTTGTAAAACTAATAATTTTATGTGAAAAACTCAAAAAGAGAGTGATGTAGCTAGAGATGGAGGTTTTTATAATTGAGTACTATGATCAAGTGATGGTCAGACAACTATCATCGTGCTATTATAGTAAAATGATGATGATTGGGCAACCATGATAGGGAGACTAGGGTTAAGCAAACGTCTTTGAGTGAGAATTGTCATTAGAGATGAGATGATGGGTATGGGTTGCCAAGTTGTTCAAGACTTCATAGTTCTACCATTCGATCAACCTATGAACCAATTTGCTAAAGCTAAAGGGATTTATGCCATAACTTTTAAGGAGTCTAATTAGTCATGAGTTGCTAACTTTAAGCGATTTAGTGAATGGATTTATTTTCTATGAGTCAATTTGTTAGTGTTGATTTTGAAAAGTAGAATTTATATTTTGGAGGAAGACATGTTGATTATGAAAGCAAAGATTTACATCATAGGTGATGCAAAATGAACCAAAGTTAGCATTTGTTGAAAAGATAACATGCCATGCTTTTATGTAAAGAAATTTTTTTTTATTCACACATAAAAATTACTAATTAATTCACACCAAAATATTATAATTATATTTATTAATGTGGTCTTTATATCCACAATTATACATTTATTTTATTATTTGTTTCTACACAATAAGCTATAAAAACCTAACAAAAAGTTTGGTTTTTTTTTTTTTGTAGTAAAAAGAATTGAGGCAGCCATGTAGATTTATAAAGATGCTTTAGTTTGAGTTAGGGGAATGATCAATTAGTGTTTTGCATCATCTTCTTCTGTATAACTATCTTCCATTCTTATTATCTAACAAACAAAAATTAATATTCACGTGACAATTAGAGTTTTTATTTTCAATGATGCTCAATCTCTTTAAAATTTGCACCTTTAAAATTATTGTTGCTTATTTTGATATGGCACTTAGACTTGGGTCTGAGCTTATCATTTAGAAAATATTCTAATTTGAGTTTGGGCATATCTATGATATATCTACCTACCATTGGCTTCACATGTAGATGCAGGTTTGATATTTTTGCTTAATAATTTCTCCACAATATGATTAACATATGAATATTATGTTAATATCTAACAAGTCATTTATCCCATTTTGAAGCTTTTACATGATGATAAAAGTTTTTAAATTAGACATAATGCTAATATTAATTAACAATTTAGGCACGAAAAAAAATATTAATATAATAAGCCTAGTCATTATACGATTGTTTAATTTTTTTTAAAAAATATGGAATTCAATTTTTGTATTTGATCGAATTGACGGGTGTGAATTGAAAAACTTAGTATTGTTGGAATCATAATAAAATTTTCTACAACTTTCATGTTGATCAAAATTTACGATTTACGATACAGTGATTTTGCGAATGTGGGCAAAAGCGCTAGCTGAAATTTAAAATTGTGGTATTTTGTGCATATCGAGTCATGGTGTTGGAATCAGCAAACTTTGTATGGTTTACAATCATAATAAAATTTTTCAACAACTTTATGTAGGTCAAAATTTATGATTGCGACGATATCTTGATTTTCATGTAAAACTGGTGCTAGCTTAAAATTGACCAATTTTTATTTTTGCGTATCATACAATGTGGAATTGAGCAAACTTTATATCGTTGGAATCATAACAAAATTTTTTTACAACTTTATCAAAATTTATGATTGCTCCAATAGATTTTGAATCTGTAAAAAGTTTGTTGAAAAAAACAATCATATTTTACATATTTATATATCAATCGAAAACTTTATCGTTATTATAAAATTTTCTACAACTATCATGGTCAAAATTTACAATTCCCGATATATAGCGATTTTGCAAATGCTTGAAAGCGTACATATTGAACAAAATTTTTGCATGTATTGAGTCATACATTAATCGAGCAAACTTTATATTGTTGGAATCATAAGAAAATTTTCTACAACTATTATGTTGGTCAAAATTTGTGATTGCCCAATGCATGATTTTTATAAATGGACAATAATGAAATGCACAAATAACTCATAAACAAACACTCTTAATGAAGTGCAATTAACAACTTTTAAGAGTCATGACATATTAGTGTTGCTAGTGCATTAGTCTTATTGTTTGGAGATAATTATTCATGATTACATTCATATAAGAGAAGTGAATGTGTTAGTATAATGCAACCATTTTCAAATAAGGATAAGAAACCAACTCAAACTAAGTTTACAACACAAACTAACTATCTCTCTATTACTACCAAAGGGAATATCATCACTAAAAATATACATCAATGTTCTTCTAAATACTTAAAGCTATATATAAATAAGCACAAAAAGATATGAATATTTATAAATTAAGGTAACCAAAATAAGAAAATAGTTCTGGCGATGCAAGAGATAGAATACAATAAGATAGGTATAGATACAATGTAATCCTATATGGGAGAAGATAATAGTCAATGATTATCTCAGATGATACTGCATGTGGGCTCCAAAATTTCACTCACCTCATCGATGAAAAGAGCGTTTAAAGTGTTAGCATAATTTTTAGAAGACAGATGAAATAGTAGATAAAACACCACTAAGAGATTTCACCCTCATTTTGCAAGGACTTTAGATCTGGTTCCAGATTTCCTATAGGCGCAAGCCCCTATAGTTAATTACCCCTCCCAATAAGTGAGAAAATTTTTGATTAAGGCTAGTCGTTTAGATTGCTGAATGCGTAGCGTGTAGTAGCACCATATAGAGTTTTAGAATTTGATATATGAAATTCATCATTATAGCTTAAACGGATGGTTGGGGAATGATGATGTGCGATCTAGATCCCATGGTTCTAATCACAGGCGATTCAGGTCTAGTCTACTTAATGTCGAGGAGGTAGATTACGGCGAAGGATCTTATCACACATGGTTACGTCTCAAAATCCTTTTAGACCGGGTGGTGTTTGATGCTTAAGTCTACCTTGATAGGGGTTATTTGCCCAATCAAGTATATATGATTCACAACTCAAAGGATAGAGCCATTGGAGCATAAGGGTTCTGCATTGATCATAATATAATGGAGTGCCAAACCACCGTGGTTTGTGCTTCTCATGAGCCTCTTGGTAAACCACGATAGGATGGCCACGTCCTTACTGGCGTGAAATTGATTGAGAGTGAATATAGCTAAACGCTTGATTTGACATTAGCTCTTTTGTGAGCTAAAATTTTCTTAATTTGTCGCCCCCGATAAATAGTCATGGAAGGTTGATAGATTGAGTTTGATTTAAGTTTTTAATGATTAGATTTCATTGGAGCAATTTTTATATTGACACTTAATTTGAGTTAATCGATTTGAAAAATTGATTAATTCAATATGTTTAAGAGTTTTAGATTGTCTCTATTTAGCTAACAGAGGATTAGATCTACTATCATCTAGAATGTTCGAGATATTTCACTAATTTGAAACTCTTATTATAAGTTTTAGGTTTTGTTAACTGCATCAGACTAAACGGAAGCAACCGCAACATCCCTGACTTGAATTTCATTCACATAGTGTCGGGCCCATATGTATAGTAATTTTAGGTAATTTTATGTTTGAATTATGAGATTGATTTTGTATTTTTATTTTTCTTATTCTAGTTTAACATGCGTAGCCTTTTTAGACATTAAAATTTGCACTTGAAATCTCTATGTCCGAACACATGCAGATGTTTATAACTTAGCTAATTTAATCTAATTAATGAAATTATTGATCTTGAAATCATAATTAGGATGAAATTCCTTGATTTTTTTGATTGAAGAAAGCTTTATGATTTTATAGGATTTAGTATCCTTAAATGCCTTGTACAAGAGTTGATCCGTGGCGAATATTTTGGAGCTATGTTCAAGGATAATTTAATTTGTTATTTTAAGAAGAAGATTTATTCTAAAGTAGTTCTCATTTTACCATTCTTTCATCAAATTTATTTTCACCTTTTATTCAAATTTATTTCTCTCTTTTGTTCAAATTTGATTTCCCCTCTTTTTTCAAATTTGATTTTCCTCTTTGTTTAAATTTGATTTTCCTCTTTTATTCAAATTTGATTTTCCCCTCTTTGTTTAAATTTGATTTTCCCTCTTTTGTTTAAATTTGATTTTTCCCTCTTTTTTTAAATTTAATTTTCCCCTCTTTTAAATTTAAATTTGATTTTCCCCTCTTTATACTTCTTCTTTTATAAATAACAAAGGAGTTGCATATTCTATTCCATTTACTTGAAAGGTTAGAGTTAGGGTATTTGAAAGGGTTAGGAACTTTAGTGGGCTTTCAATCTACTTGATAAATTGTTAGTGCTTTTCACCCTTTTTTAAATTTTATTTTGCTTTTATACCTGCCACATATCATTCTTTACTTTCCCTCTCTTTTTTTTAGTTAAAGGTTTGACACAATTTGGCCCTCCATCCCATGTGCATGAGGGTTTTGGCTTACTTTCAGGTGAACTGGAAGTGGTGTCTTAGACACTTTCATCTTGCCCACCTGGAGTCTTTAAACTGAAAGATCAATGCTATATTATTCTTCAGTCCTAGAAATTAGACAAAATTTTGGTGATTTCATCTGGGGCGATCTCAAGTGGTGGCTTACTGTATTGTGAGCGAGTGGTGTCTTCGACACCACCTATTTTTCATCTTGTGAGCTTGCGAGGTCTTCAAAACAAAGAAACACGCATATATATTCATTCACAAATCACATGTTGGCATTTTTTTGGTGTCTTGCAACGCTACAAGCAGGGAAGGTATGTGATTGAGAATGTAAGTGTGTGCAAAATCAAAGAAGAATTTTCTTGTCTTCTTCCCAATTTTTGAGAAACGGGATGGCTAAAGCGAGTGTGATAAAATCAGAAGAATTTCTGATGATGTTCTTCCGATTTACGGTGAAAATGGATGGCTAAAGTGAGGGTGCAAAATCGAAAGAAGAATTCTCTAAGATGTTCTTCCCATTTGTAGTGAAACGATAAAGTGAGGGTGCGAAAAAATTGAAGGAAGAATTCTTGATCTTCCCGATTTATTCGGTAAGCAAACGACTAAAAAGGGGTGTGATCAGGAAGAATTCTCTTGATGATGTTCTTCCTATTCGAAGCGAAGCGGATCTAAGCGATGCCATCGAAAGAATTCACCTGATTTCTTTCTCCCGGCGATGAAAATGGTTTGGATGGGTTCTTGTGGATTGCGAGAGCTGGTTTACTGGATGGATTTGAGAACAGACAGTTGAAAAGGCTGGCGACATGAATGGGTTAGCTAAAATAATGGGTTGATGATGATCTGGTTTGAGCCATGTTTAATGGAGAAGAGCGGCTGAGTGGTACGGATTTGATTAATAATAGATGGATTTTGATTGCAGAATGGCAGGAGCGATTTTGAGGGAGGGAAGGAGATTGGCTTCAATGATTCATGGAGATTTATGCAGTGAGGAAACAGTGGCAGGATGGATGCACATTCGAACCGGGATAAGCATGATCTGAGAAAAAGCGAGGTGAGAGGAGATATCGGGCAGAAACCCTGGAATTGGGTCAGTTATTTCTGAACAAATCCGCGTTCTGGAGATCTGGGTCCTCTCCCTGGATCTGGGTGATTAAGTAGATCTGTCTTGGCAGCTTGGAATTGTGAAATTTTTCGGTGATGCATGGTTTACAGAAACGGAAGAAAATGGTGAAAAAAAAAATTGAGGTAGAAAATTACCTTTTCTTGGGTGAGAGAGAGAGAGAGAGAGAGAGAGAGAGAGAGAGTAGTGGGGGAGAATAATGAGGAAAGTTTCCAGAAATGGAATGAAAAAAGAGTGGTTAAATTTTTCTTTTTTTTTTATTTTCAAAAAAATGCTGAATAGTTGAATGGGGATAATTTAGAATTTTTTATTTTTAATTTATTAAATATTTTAATGGATTTTACCTAAATGCACATAGTCAATATATATATATCAATTTTAATTATTCTGAATGCAAATGGCGTGTAGAAGAGAGGCCATTTGGTTCAAGTGCTAATTGAATTAAATTTCCTCATTCGTCGCTTTCAATTCGATTTTCATGCATCATCAATCAGTCGAATGATCTCATTTGAAATTTTATCATTTGAAATGACATGATCAATTTGGGTTGTTTGATTCTGGTGTCTAACCTTCGATATCGTAGCGTTGATGACTAGAGCGCTTGATCAGTTGATCATTGTTATGCTATATTTATATCACCAATTTTGATGTTTTGAAGCATGATGGGGAGTTCTTCATTGATGGAGGTCATTTGAGTTGATTTTGATGATGCGCATTTCAACCTCAATTTTTCATTATCTTTAAAATCACTGTTTTGCAATTCGTGAATTGTGTGGACATTATCATTTGATAAATCTCGATGTTTTGAAGCTAGAGGCATGATCAATTTCATGAATGGATCATTGGTCATCATGGTGCTTTCTCGCTCAATTTACATATTGCTCGGCTTATGATCGTTACATTTTGCAATATTTATAATCAAATCAATTTTGATGTTCTGAACGGCGGTGAAATCCGTTCATCGATCGAGGTTTTTTATTTTTTATGGCGTCAGTGCACTTTGAACCCATTTACACCGCGGCAAAGCCAGTCCTTGTGGAGTTCCCCCCAAAAAATGATTCGCATGGATTTATGTTTGTTGAAACATGACCTTTTGGGCTTTCTACTCCAGTCTTTCTTCTCTTTTCTTCCCTTTTTTTATTATTTCTTGAAAACTAGTGGACATACTTGATTACACTTATAAATTTTTTTATGTTTTTTTCTTGGGGAGAATGTTGGTGGAGAGATCGATGATCACGATGAGCTATGAAGGATTGAGATGACATGATCCTCAGAGATCTTGATGAGATAGGATTGTGTGCGATTATATCGAGGATGTGATCTTTTCAGGCTTCTTTGCATTCCCACTCGTGCATTCTTTTTTTTGAGGATCCTGTGCGGGAAAACCACTTAAGTGTCGGTGACTACAATCCTCAGATGGCAAAGTAGCCAGTTAGTTCGATATTGTGATGTCTTACACTGCTTTGGCGACATAAGAGAATCTCAGTTGAGTCTTCTCATCTGGAGCTCACTAGACCTATTTCAGAATTCCTCAATTGGTGATTCTACTCTTCCTTTTGGATATGTCTCATGGGCTAGGTATCTTCAGCTCACAAGGATACTTTCTGAAAGAGTTTATGAGTATATGCATCTTTATTTGACTTTGGGTATGCTTCTTCTTGCCTGGAGTAGTAGGTTCAGGATGATAGTAGTAACACTTGGATGGGCAGGAGTTGGCATCACACTTTTGGAGTTACAAGGCTGTGGCTTTATTTGGTTATCACTGAGTGTGTTCCACGATGGAGTTATTTCATAGGCCTTCTTATGATAATTTGATGGGGTAGGCTATGCCTTCATCTATATTGATCTCTGACCATTATCACCACCTTAAGTCTCAGGCATTCTATCGATCACGAGCCACACTACGTGAGTACATGGATCGAGCTTCTTCAAGATTATGCTCTATCGGATGAGTGTAGCACTCATGACCCTTTTTTGATTGGGTGTGCTTGAGGATAGTTGCTTATCCAGAAGAGGCTGAGCTACTGGGGGTGACTTCTCCCTTCTGATTGAGTGAGGATCTGTTCTTTAGTTTATAGTGACATGGCTCTACATTTTTGCTCCCCATTCTAGAGCTTAGTTTGAGCACTTTGTTAGACGCAAAATCTCTCGAGTTTCTCCAGCAAGCTTTATAGAATATTGGGGTAATTTCTCATGGGTTCCCTAAAATCGAATTTCTAGAGTACTTATATGGGTCCATCTCCGTACATGGTGCCTTTGCTTATTTTGAGTATCCAACATTCTTTTTTAGAGCGAGGTATCCTGATCTTATACTTATGAGCATTCTCTTTGGAGATGGAGGATTCACATGTTTTTTTTTTGCTCCCTATTTGGTCAGAGATCAATTTTTCTAACTCGCTAAGGATTGATCTTATTGACAACCTTGATGAGAATGACAGATATTCCTTCATGTTTGGTTGAGTATATACCTTATATGCGGATGGTTATGTTATGGTTTGGGTATCCATTATTATAGGGCTATCACCTAAGGGTTACCACGACAATTTGGTTTCTTCCAGTTGACCATCTGATGGCAGCTCATCCACTGTAGTGGATTTTAGAAGGATGAGGATCCCTCTTGAGCATTGCTTTGTTACTATTTTTTTCTTTCGAGGCTTGATATTGCTCATTTTTGGATAGCTTCTCCACATGGTATGGATTAGCTATACTTACCTCACAGTGTTGTCTTTTATTTTTCCTTGAGTGTGGTTCCAGGAGATATGAACAGATGAGGTCTTGCGTTCAAAATCAGGATCACCGTGATTACCATTGGTAGGAGATTATAGCTAGAGGTATAATGTATTCTATTCTCTTTCAATACTTTCATCTTTTTCAAAATATGTTTATTATGATACTCTAATCGATTCTGTAGATGCAGTTGGTGAGTAGGTTGGGTTGAGATACCATTTCTCGGAGTTAGAGCTAGGGATTCCTTCTACATTGATGTTTCTTCAGCTGTACATAGGTAGCCAACCCATGGAGCCTGCTTTGATTGATTATTCCATGGTTTGACCATTTATGACTTTGATGAAGTCAGACCTTGGAGATGTAATTGAGGATTTTGGGTTGGGTTTGAGCATGTGTCAACCTTTACTACCACTTCGATTTTATTATCCCTTAGAGCCACCTTTCTCTCGAGCGACTGTGCCTTGCATTTGGGAGACTTAGAGGTGAGACCTGTGCCAGCAAGGCTTCTATTGAGCACATAGAGTTTATCGATAGTGAGGGTCCCAGGATCATATCTTATGATACTCCTTCATCATTCATCATGTTCGATACTTTCTCCTCTCTTTATTTATTTTTTTGTTTCTTTTACATGCTTCATGTTGATTGTTTGCATTTCTTCCTGATACGATGGGTTATGAGTCTGATCTATCATCGACATCCCTATGTCATCCATGTGATAGGAGCATAGGATGACTTGGTGTTTTTTGAGGGAATGTGGTTTCTGATTATCACTTAGTCACTAGGACTTCGTCTTATCGAACACTACTTTGCACCTTTTAGCTTTATCTCGGAGGAAGACTCTCGATATCTGGAGGCTTAGATAACTAGGAAGGCTCTTAACAATGATAATTATAGATATATTCGGATTTTTCGTGATGTCCCTGAATCAGAATATATTTGAGGATCTCACCTTATGGCACGATGTTAACTCAAATAGACTTAATATAAACTAACAAAATGCCCTTCTCTTGTAGGGGAAAAATATATTTAGGAGAATTTTTAAGATAATATACAAATACATCCATATTTGAATTGATGTACTCTAAAGGAGATTTCATACAACATTGATTTTATCTGTGAAAATCTAAAATTCCCCTGTAATGAGAATTTTTCAGAAAAGTTCTTCATATGGAGTATGTTTATTTAGGGATCTCGAAACACGATGTCAACCTAAATAGATATACTAAAAAAATGCCTTTTCTTGCGGATTCTTGTACCTCGAGAATGTGGTCATCAAGTATAGTACTTTTTCAAGTGTAATTGATTGGCATTGGCCTTTCACCCTTTAGGTTGATGAGTTGGTATGCCCTCTGATACACCTTTCAATGACAAAAGGGCCTTCCTAGTTAGGCTCAAATTTGCCACCAAATTTTGGATTTGGAATAATTGGTCTTCTCAGCACCATGACCAATTCTCCTTTTTGAAATGTTTGAGACCACACTATATGGTCAAAAGCTCTGGACATCTTTGCTCGATAGACTTCTAGATTTTGATGAGCTTGTAATCTAACTTCATCAAGCGCATCAAGTTCCTCCATCTCGGATGAGCATTTTGATCTTGATTAGATTGTACTAGATTACTTGAAGTGAAGGCAACTCAACTTCAAGCGAAAAAGAGCTTTTATTCCAAATACCAATGAATAAGGAGTGGGTATCTTGTAGGTAGTTATGCAGAGCCTCTAGCTTGGTATGCCATTCTCTTTATTTTAGTGAGAATCTTCTTGAGCGGTTTGACTAATGTCTTATTGAAGGCCTCCACCAAACCATTTTCTCTTGGATTATATGTTGAAGAATATCGTCAATCAATTTTGTGTCGATCGAAAAATCTATAAATCTTTGCACTTTTGAGAGCTATTCCATTATCAAAAATTATTTGATGTGGCACTCCAAATCTATAGACTACATTATGCATGAAGAAGTTGATCACTCAGTCAACAGTGACTTCTTTAAATGGAGTAGCCTCTTAGAGAAATAATCAGTCGCTGTTAGGATGAAGTGATGTCCAGTTGATGACGGTGGATCGATTGGTCCAATTACATATGTACCCCAACATTCGAATAGCCAGGATGCTATTATTGGGTGTGATGGATTTGGAGGTTAATGGATGAGATTCCCATGTACTTGACATTCATGACACTTCGCATGATTAATATCTCTCACCATAGATGGCCAATAATAACCCATCCTCTTTCATCTTCTTGGGACTGATGTGTACCACAAAGTCCTTCATGAACTTCAACCATCACTTTGCTAGCTTCATCTACACCTAGGCATCGTAGTAGCATTTGTTCAAAAGATCTACTATATAAAGTGTTGTTGAAAGCATAGCGTATATTCTCTTTTTTGAGCTCTAGTGATTTATTACTTGGTAATTTCTTCTTTAAAGTAGTTGATGAAGGGTTGCCTCAATCATGTGACTCTTCTACAACATAGGCTTCACACTACTTTTAAGGCTCATTCTTAGCTCTTCTTGGTACAACTTCTTGTTGGTTTTTGGGAGTATAAGGAGCAACTTGAGTCACATCCTGCTGGGTCAAATTTGCTAACCCCTCTACCTAACGGGATTGATACGTTATCAGTCTTTGAACTCATCGAGTAAATATGCTGATCATGACATAATCACCATTCATACTTGCCATTTCCTTAGCTAGTTTGCTAGGCAATCACTTTGCTATTCTTAGAGACTCAGTTAGTGTGATATTTGGTATCTTCAGCTCAAGAACTCACTTGTGATAGAAAGCTAACTCATACTTTTAATTCTATAGATGCCAAGTACTTGATTTATAATAAGCTGAGAATCACCAAAAATATGCAAGTTCAGAATGCCTATGAAAATAGCTTCTTCCAGACCTGCCACTAATGCTTCATATTTAGCTTTATTATTAGTTCTTGGCTCGGTCAATCCATATGATCATCTTATTATCCCTCCTTCTAGTGTTATGAAGATGATGCCTAATCCTGCTCTTACTCTTGGAAAGTTTAGAGATTGGACTTGTTTGATCGATGAGGCTCCATCGAAGTACATTTCCCAAATTTGTAATTTTTCATGAATGAGCATAATTTGCTCATCGTAAATCATCATTAAGAGAAGAGTCGCCAGTGCGACCAAAAAATCTAAGACTATCCCTTCACTACTTTCTGGAACGTGATATCAAATTAAAAGTATACGCCCATCTTGCTAAGTGAACTCAACACTAGTCTTGTATCATCAAGTACTTCAACGGATCGATCCTTAAGATGAGTGTAATATTGTGAGATAACATATAATGATGAAGCTTTTGGACTGTAAAGATCAATGCTAAACAGTGCTTCTCTATCAGAGAGTATCTCATCTCTGCTCCAATCAGCCTCCGACTGATATAATAAATAACATTCTCTTTGCCTTCTTCATTGTGTTGTGCCAATAATGCACCAAGGGACTCTTCTAATATGTATTATAGAATGAGAGGCTTCTAGGAATATGTGCTGCTAAGATTGATGGATTTAATAGGTAGCTTTTAATGCTATTGAAGGCTTCTTGGCCCTCCTTGTCCCATTTGAATGAAGCTTCCTTCTTCATTAACCTTACAAACTTGTGACATCAAGTTTGATATAAATCGACGGATGAATGTGAGTTGTCCTTGTAAAGAATAGAGCTGACGCAAACTCTTCGGTGGAGGCATCTCCATGATTGCCTTAATTTTAGCAGGATCAATTTCAATATCTCTCGTGCGATATACCCCAAGAATTTTCGGATACCGAATGCACATTTTAGAGGATTCATTTTGAGATCATATTTTTTAATTCTCTCCAGTATGATTCTCAAGTCTTCAAAGTGATTTTCACAGTTTAAGCTCTTCACCACCAAATCATTGATATAACATTCCACCTCTTGATGAATCAACTCATCAAAAATATATGTCATGGCTCTTTGGTATGTAGCTCTAGAATTTTTCAAGCCAAAGGGCATGATTGTGTAACAATAGATGCCAATAGGTGTTTTGAACAATGTATGCTTTTCATCTTCAGGTGCCATTTTGATTTGGATGTATCTTGATGATCCATCAATGAATGAGAACATGTCATAGTTGGAAGTGCTTGGAAGTGTTGTCCCTAGTTGATATTGAAGCGAAAGTCATCTTTTGGGCATGCCTTATTTAGGTCGAAAGTCAATGCAAAGATGGATTTGACCATTCTTCTTTCTAACTAGACAATGTTGGCTATCCAATCTCATACTTCTCCTCCGGATGAAAGCGAGCTTCTTAGTTTCTATAATTACCTATTCTTCAATCTCAATCTCATTAGAGCTTAATAGCATTGCATCGGTTTTATGAAGCTATCAGATAAGCATTTGAATATGTCCAAGCAAAGCAATCCACAATTCAAGTAGCATTTTTAGCTCTTCAACTTTCTCATCGTGAAGGGATGGTTGATGGGGATCATCCTTAGCCCCTATGTTGACTTCTTTAAGTTCATCCATAGTAGCTATTTGTCTGCCATCTTCAAGTTCTTCAGGTGCGGCTTGGCTTCTACTTCTTCATCATTTTTAAGAAGAATTTCATGGGAATCATCTTCTTCATCACTATGAGTTTCTACCTCAGCTTCTATTATATTATAACAAGCTCTATCTTGATGAGATTTGTAGATGAACCCAGACCTTTAGTGATAAACTTATCACTTCTTTGATCTTGAGGACTTCTTTGGCTCACATCTTGTTAAAGATTTGAGTCCTATATTTAGTAGTTCCAATATGAACTCCAAGCTTATGCATCATTCTTCGCAATTTCTATGGATAGTATATTGGTATTCTTGTTGGCACTACCTCATCATAATTTTCATGTTGAGTAGGTTGTTCAAAATCTTGAGGCTGAGACTCTTCAGATTTATAAAATAGAGTTCCTATTCTGTCACTCTCACTCAAAGGCGGCACATAGAATGTTATCAATTCTTCAATATTGTGAACCTCCAATGGAGTGATTTCTTTGAAGCACTTTGAGGGATGGGTATAATTTTGAGTGAGTCATGACAAGTGCTATCCTCCTTGATGTAGCCATCGAATTCTATTTCATAAGTAGATTCAAAATCATAGTCCATCATCACTTATTTCATACTCTACTTTTCTTGAGAGCTTATAAGTTCCCTTAGGTTTTGACAGAATATCTTCTTCTTCTTCCTGTCACTTCCCAAATGAGGATTTTCTTGACTTATGCTCAAGTGCTTTAGGGAGAGTCGACATTGCCTTCTTTCTTCCTCCTTGCTTCTGCTCTTTCATTTTGTGAAATTACTCTTTAGTTCCTGAAGTGGATGCTACGCTTCAAGAGGCTTTGTTGGCTTGGGCTCTTTGAGGATGAAGTACTTTGCATCTTCATAGATTTTTGCTTTATTGATGGAGAATGGTTGTATGTTACCGAATTCAGAATTCTTCTCCATCTTTCAGATACTTCATACATTGATGCATAGTTGATGGGACCATGCCATACTCATGCGACCAGTTGACCCAAGAGAGCTCTAAATGATGTATCGATTACATGAAACTTGGCTACGTATATAAATCCTTGAATTTGAGCGAGAATAAAAGAACCGAGTTTTCTTCTTTTCATTGAATCCATGAACCATCAATTTATCTCTCCCAAGATGTTGGATATCAAGTGATAATCCTCTCAATATCTTTAGACTCATGAGATTGATAGAAGAACTTGGATCAATCAATATTCGGCAGATCGAGATGCCATTACTCTATATAGTGACATATAGATGACGGTTGTGATCTTCCATTCGCAACATAAGATCCTCTTTTTAAAATGTGATTACTGGGAGATCTTGAGTTTGCAATGCTTCAGTCATGCATTTCTCAGCAAAGTAAGCTTCATAACTCTCCGAATCTTTGAGAGCTTGTATCAAAGTTTCTCGGAGGTCTTTGACATCAAGAGAGCCTCGTACACACACAGTGAGGATCTTTCTTAGATGTGATAGAATATTATAATCTATCTTCTAGATTTGGGTTTTGTCCTAAGATTTCTGGGAATGATATCCTCATTGACTTCAATTTGTTTGCCTTTGTCTTCATTTTGTTTCCTTCTTTGATGAAGGTAGTAAGACTTTACCACTTCTCAACTAACTTGAATAACTTTGTCTCGATTCTTCAAGAGGTAGTTTCTTCAAATTTCTTTCTTATTGAAGATTGGCCAAAAGGGTTAGACTCATTTTTCAACATCATACATTTCATACGATGATATCGATGAGTCGACTCTTCTCCATGGAAAACATAGATCTTCATTTATTATTGTCTTATTGAGTCATTAAACAAAATTCGACACACTCCTCGTCTTCTTGCTTTCTGATAAAATTTTGGGGTTTGAGTTTGTCTGACTATCCTTGTCATCTCAGAGTAATTGATGTTGAAGAATATCTGAGGCATGTCTCTACCGGATAAGACTCACCATTATTTTCTTCATCTGACTCAGCAATGCAAAGTTTAGGCATGAAGTCTAAAGCTAAATGGTTCTTTCTTGGTGATACTCCTCTAGATTGTTAATGATCTTTTGAATGGTATTTCTCTTTGATCTTCTTTTTATTAGCCAACTTCTTTGATTTATGGGGCTTATGTTTGGTTGACTACTTCTCATGCTGTGACGAAGTAGCCTTATCAAAATGCCATTGAGAAGCCCAAATACTTGGTTTAGGCATCTCTCTTAAGTCCAATATAGGTTCAAGTGATTTCACTTGACACTAGGGGCTTTTTCGCTTGACATTTTCACACTTTTAGAGACTATGTTTGTCATTCTTGATCCAACTGATTTCTCCTTCTATTTGTCTTTGCTGGATGATACGAAGAGGATGTAATCATCCTAGTAGACTCTCTTTTAGGGTTGACTAGAACACTCGTAAATTCATCTCATCGATATTTCTTTCTTCTTTGAAGACATAACAATCTTGATGGATGACTAATCATTCGATGATAGGGAAGTAATTTGAATTCCGACTTGATCAACTTCTTCGCCTTTTGATTTGGTAATAACTAGCTTTGACCTTGCCAAAATAATTTAGCCATCCCTTCTAAAAGAATATTCTTTATTCATCTTTTCCTTAAGAGATGCGCATTAAGCTCATCATCTCTTGTTTATTTTGGATGTTCCCCACCACTTGGAAAAGTTTGAGGTTTGTCATTACCTCTAATACCAATTTTGTATTAGAATAAATAAAACTTTTACCCTTATCATCATTGTACTCATTGTTTTCCTTTATCCACATTGTATATCACCCACTTTTCACCATTTGAGCTATAAGAAAGAGTTTCATTTCTTCTTGAGTCCAGGTTTGTTTTTTCTTGCTTTATCGTAGACTTAGAAATTCAACTTTTCAAATTTAGCCACTATCGAAAGTCCTGAATGTTTGTCGCCATGCATAAAATGGTGCCATTTATCATCCATATTGCCCATTTTCAATTGGATGTTCTTCTTCAATTATTGCGCACTTCATACTTAGGTTGTATGACGACTTATGAATTTCATCATTGACTTTCTTTCCTTCTTTT
The DNA here is from genome assembly GCA_021442155.1 of Cymbidium sinense. Taxonomy (NCBI): domain Eukaryota; kingdom Viridiplantae; phylum Streptophyta; class Magnoliopsida; order Asparagales; family Orchidaceae; genus Cymbidium; species Cymbidium sinense. Next base: position 65,747,478 of record CM038220.1, on the reverse strand, counting down.
CAACAAGGTGAGCGGTTGTGATTTTCTTGGTTACCTTGGTGAACCTTTTCACAAATATGGTCTCAATTCAGTTTTTTAATCATTTGGATAATTTTGAAAGCGGTCAAGTTACTAAATTGATGGAGCGTGCATCGTTCCCTCACGTGTTAGCCTTAAATTGGGATGTTGCTTTGGATTACCAAGCCTGCTAAAAGTATTGAATTTTGGCACTGAGTAACCTTTCGGGTACGACACTTGATCATATTCAATGGGTAAGGGCCCTTACTCACACTTTTTTCACTATGACTACCTTTATCTTTTCATTGATTATTATTTCTAAGCGGCGGTATTACAGTTCCTGTGCGATTTTGAATTGTGTTGAGGTGTTTGGTTAACTTCATCTTGCTTCATAGCATGTACTTGTAGAGCTTGAGGTACCATGACGTGGTACATAAGTTATATGATTAGCTGCTTGATTAGCAGACAAAATAGGTGCTACACTTGATGTGATATTCTTCTGCAATAACTACATCATGATGTTCATTTATACCATCATATCATTTATCTTGGTACCAAGCTGTGCAATCTCTTTGTCTTTGGCCTCCATTTGACGCTGCATTTCTCTTTGCTCTCTAGCTAGCGCCATGGCGTCAATCAGTATAGGTTCTTCCTCTTCTATTTCTATTTGTGTTCTTGTCACTCATTTTCAGGGAGAACTTGACCCTTCTCCTTGTGTATTTGTAGAGAAACATTGTTGGGGTTGTACGACGACGATTATAAAAGCGTGTACCAGGCTGATCATTTCCTGGTTCAACCATATAGACAGCTTCAACACCCATGATCTCTTTCTCATTTTGGTCTTCTTCTTCTTCATCTTAGGGTGAAGATCCATCCTCTATTTTCTTGAAGACTCTTCTTCATAAAATTCAAATTCAAATTTAGATTCCACGGCGTTACTGATGGTTGGCAGAGTTCATCTATATCTCGACCATATAGATGACTTCCACTTCCATAGAATCTTCTTCATTATTTTCTTCTGCACATGAATTTTGGCGTTTCAATTTGGATCTGGTTCAATGTGAACAATACCCTCTTCTATTAAGGACACGATCAGTCCTTCTCTTGTAGGGGTAGATGATGTGATGGGATCCCCTAGAGGATTCTCGGTGTCGACCATCATATCTTTCATCGTGATATCCTTCTTTTGGTATCCCCATGAGAGTTATTTTGAGAATTTAGAGTATATACCTTCAGATGTACCCTTCTATTACTCAAAGTTTCATTATGGGGCCTTGGCCTCCATATTTGCTTACCCTTTTCGGGACCATGGATTCTTGGGCACGGTCCAAGTGTCATGCTCGATGCTCACCATGCAAGCGTCTTGGGCTCGGCGGCATTACCGAAGAGATGGCAATTTTCTTGGTGGAGCTTCTTTTCCATCACCAGAATCTCTTCTTTTCATTAGGCCTTTATTCTTAGCTACTTTGAGAACTTTATATATCACGGTAGATGTGTTTGGGCTATCTCCTGTGGTGGAGCTTGATGTGGTTGGTTCTAGAAGGAGCTTTATTTTTTGCAGAGCTATTCCTCTTTACCACTTTAGATTGTCAAAGTTATTGCGGTAGGAATACTCACATGTGCTTATTCATTAGGTCATTCAAAAGGGATTTACTGAGCTCTCAGCTCTGCGTTTCTCCTTCTTCTCTGTCTTCTGGATAATTTGCTTCCTAATTAGGAAGCTTCATGATCATGCTTTCCAGGTACAAAAGGTTCATAGAGCACAATACACGAGGAATTAAAGACAGTTTTTCCCTTGACAATTTTTTTGTCATGGGAGCTTGATTAGCCTCTTGAAAACTAAAGTTCTCTGTTGGAGAACACCTTGACAGTTGGTTGGTTTATTTGGGTGGTTGGCGCTTGTAGCTCGTAATAATAATTTTTTTTTGGAAATTTAAAACAAATGATGATTTAAATTAATAGCTAATTGATGAATACATTCGATGATGACACCATTGTGGTAGATGCTCGATCTTGAAAGGGGTGAAATAGGATTGCTATTAGATCCATTTTACTGAAAGATGGATTAGAAATTTTCTCTAAAGATGGTGTTATATACAAAGATATAATTCTGATTCTACATAATGTTAAATTTTACACACTTAAATCATATTTGAATTTTAAAATTTTATACTTTAAACTTATGACTAGCCAAAGATGGAAAAGAGAAATCATCGTGGAGTCGAGAAATGGGCTCCAAAATTTTCCGACCTCTTTGATGAAAGAGTGTTTAAAGTGTCGGTGTAATTTTTAGAAGAGATGGAATAGTAGATAAGACACTACCTAGAGATTTCCTCATTTTGTGAGGACTTTAGATCTGGTTCTAGTTTCTATGGTGCAAGCCCCATAGTTAATTACCCCTCAATAAGTGAGAGAGAACTTTCGATTAAGGCTATTCATTTAGATCAATGTGGCGTAGTAAATATGAGTTTTAGAATTTGATATATGAAATTCATCATTATAGCTAAATCATTGTTGGGGAATGATGATGGCGTGCGATCTAGATCCCATGGTTTTAGTCATCCAGGAAGTTGGTCCCTAGTCTACTTAGTCGAGGAGGAGGTAGTAATGACGAGAAGGATCCTTATCGACACATTACGTCATCCAAGAAATCCTTTATAGACACGGGGTGGTGTTTGTCAGGAGATGCTTAAGTCTACGAGATGGTTGTTTGCCTATCAAGTATACCCTATGATTCACAACTCAAAGGGTGAGCTATTGGGGAGCATCTACGATCGTGATCGTAATATAATGGAGTTGTGGCCAAACCACCGATCAGGGACTTTGGTGTAGCTTCATTTGTGGAACTCTTGGCCAAAACCGGTTAGAGGACACGAGCCACGTCCTTACTGGCGTGAGATTGATTGAGAGTGAATATACTTGAGAACACATTTTGACATTGGCTCCATTCTAATTTTCTTAATTTCCCCACGATAAATAGTATGGAAGGTGGATAGATTGAGTTTGATTTAAGTTTTTAATGATTAGATTTCATTGGAGCAATTTTTTAGATTGATACTCAATTTGAGTTAATCGATTTGAAAATTGATTAATTAATATATTTAAGGGCTTTAGATCTGTCTCTTCCATTTACTAGCGATTCTATCTTTCATCGATAGAATCGTTTCTTTTTCATATTTGAAACTCTTATTATAGGTTTTAGGTTTTGTTAACTTGGGACTAGTCTAAGACTAAACAAGCAACCGCAGATCCTCGACACTTGAATTTGGCATTGAGGGGCCATGCAGTGTATAGTAATTTTAGGTAATTTTAAGTTTGAATTATGAGATTGATTTTGTATTTTTATTTTTTTTGTTATTCTTTAATTGACCTTTTGACATTAAAATTTGCACTTGAAATCTCTATGTCGAACATGCTTTTATAGCTAATTTCAACTAATTAATAAAATTTGATCTTAAAATCATAATTAGGATGAAATTCCTTGATTTTATTGAAGAAAGCTTTATGATTTTATAGAACTGGATTTAGTATCTTCTGCCTTGTACAGTTCGATTTGGTGGTGAAGAAGGCATTTTGGAGCTATGTGTTCAAAGGATAATTTAATTTGTTATTTTAAGAAGAAGATTTATTCTAAAATTAGTTCTCATTTTACCATTCTTTTAGTCAAATTTGTTTTCCTCTTTATTCAAATTTGATTTCCCATCTTTTTTTTCAAATTTGATTTTCCCCCTCTTTTTGTTTAAATTTGATTTTCCCCTCTTTATACTTCTTCCAATTTATAAATAAGGCTAAGGGAGTTTCATTATTCCATTTACTTGAAAGGTTAGAGCTAGGGTATTTGAAAGGGAGCGGTTAGAAGCTTTAGTGGGCTTTCAATCCTACTTCGATAAATTTTGTAAGTGCTTTTCACCATTCTTTTTTTTTTTATTTTGCTTTTATACCTGCCGCATGTCATTCTACTTTCCCCCTCTCTTTTTTTTGTTAAAGGTTTGACACAATTTTTCACGTCATCCCAGGTGTAGGGCATCGAGTATTTTGGCTTACTCGGTATGCCCTGTGGCGTGCGGTGGTGTCTGTGACACCATTTCATCTCGTCATGCTGGCGACAATGTCTTTAAACTTGAAAGAGGAATTACAATTCAATATATATTTAGTCTCCCTTTTTCTTTCTAAGTCTAGAAATTAGACAAAATTTTGACAGCATTTTGTCTAGGGGGAGCGACATCTAACAAGTGGTGGCTTACTTGCATCAGCGTGTTATCTTGACACCAATTATTCATTTTTATAAACGAGGTCTTCAAATCACATAAGCATGTATATATATTCACATTCATGTCCCATGTGTCGATTTTTTTTGGTGCCGCTAGGCAAAGAAAACGGGTTAGGTATCGATTGGAAATGTAAGGTAAAGTCACGATGAAAATCAAAAGAAGAATTCTGACGATGTTCTTCCCGATTTGGTGAAATGGGATGGCTAAAATGAGGGGCGACGCAAAATGAAGGAAGAATTCACCTGACGATGTTCTTCACGATTTGCGATGTGGGAATAGAATACTAAAGCGAGTGCGACTGAAATCAGGAAGAATTCACCTGGATGATGTTCTTCCCGATTTGTACAGATAACAAAATTAAGGGGTGTGCGCAAAATTGAAGGAAGAATTCACTGACGATGTTCTTCCCGATTTGTCACAATGGAAACAGATAGCTAAATGAGGGGTGAGAAATGAAGGAAGAATTTGATGTTCTTCCCATTTTTACTGATGGCTAAAGCGAGGGTGACACCAAAATCGAAGGAGAATTAATTGTGTTCTTCATTTGCGCGTGAAAATGGTGAAATTTGGATGGGTTTTGAAAATTATGCGAGCAGGAGGTTTGAGCGGATTAGAAACGGGAACATGACCAGACTACGAAGGTGGCAGCTAAAATGATGCTAAGGCTAATGGGTTGATAGTGCGTGGTATGGGTTTTGCCATTTTCATAGTGGAGCGAGCAGGGATTATTTAGGTTGATTTCTGGATTGTGGGATATTGCGGTGAAAGCAAGAGAAGAATTAGAGAGTGGGAGGATCGAATGGTGGCGAGATCAGCGGCTTTCATTGATTTGGATTTACGCGGATCTTGAGCGAGAATGGAAGAACGGGGATCAGCAGCGGGATGAAGGAAGCAGACGCGGACGCGAAAAGCGAGTCGGAGAAACAGGAATCTGAGTCAGGGCTGATAGGCGGTAGCATTTGAGAGTCAGTGGAGATAGATCAGATTCTCATTGACTGCATCTGGATCCGATTGGCATCTGATGGTGGCACTCTGTTGACATGAGCGGTTTATAAAGAGCTTTCATGGTTTGGAAGCGGTGTACCAAACATGGTTTTAAAGAAAAATGGCGAAAAAAAATTGAAAAAAAGGTAGAAGAATTACCTTTTCTTGGGCGAGAGAGGAAATCGGAGAGAGAGAGTAGTGGGGAGAATAATGAGGAAGTTTAAAATGGAAAGAAAAAGAGGGAGTGGTTATCTTTTTAATTTTTTTTTTTAAAAAAAACGAATGTTGAGCATGGGGTAATTTAGAATTTTTTATTTTGAATTTATTAAATATTTTAATGAGGATTTTGTAAATACACATAGTCAATATATATCAATTTAGGTAATTCCATTATTCAATGAACTAATCATTTCGATGAGCCATTTGGTTCAAGTCATAAATTGAGTTTTGAAAATCATTTTCGATCGCTTGATTTTTGCGCAGACTCATCTAAATCAAGTGCGAATGGTCTCATTTGATAAATTTTGACATTTTGAAGCTAATGACATGATCAATTTCATGAACGGAGGTCATTTCATTCTCGTGGTGCCTCCTAACCTCGATATGTGTGCAGGCATGTTGATGACTCGAGCGCTTGATCAATTGATCATTAAGTTGTGTTATATTTATATCACCAATTTTGATGTTCTGAATGCGATGGTAAAGTTCATTCGTCGATCGGAAGTCATTTGAGTTGATTTTGATGACGCCTGCATTTCACTCAATTTGCATTGTCACTTCAAATCACTTGACATTTGCGGACTTGTCACGAATTGATAGTCTCATTTGATTGATCTCGATGTTTTGAAGCTAGAGGCGATCAATTTCATGAAGTGATTTGGTCATCGCGGTGCCTACTCTTTCGATGTCGTGTCACATATTGATAGCTTGAGTGCTTAAATTATCAATTTGACATGACATCGGTGAAGTCCGTTCATCAAGGTCATTTCGACCATTTTTTAGTGACGTCATCTTTGAACTATTTATTGCTCAAGACCATCAAATTTGGCTTGTGGCTTGACTATGGTGCATATCGAGGTCAACAATGCGTATCACATCAGCGTGTAATAAGTGGTCATCAGCGTCTGTATGATGTTCCTCTTTGGTCATCCTCTTCAACTTTCAAGGGTTAAGTAACCGTGTGTTAGGTATATATCAAAGACTCGTGGGGAGCGAAATCATGATAGTCCATCGGGGTGACATATGGAATGAGAGGCCCATATGTAAATCCAGGTGCATCTGTGACCACATAGCTTCTGGTATGAATATTGTTTGTGTGAATGTATATCTCTGAGATGTACCACGTGGAGATGATGGACCAATATCCATCGCACCCATCACGACGATGAAGTACCGGAATGCTAGTGTCCGCGAAATATGCATGTTATGCCGCTCCCTGCACAACCCCTCATATTTGTTGGTGATTCGAAAATCTATGTCCTTATCCCTCAAAATATCGAATATGTCCTCGTATTCAATATTGCTCACGCATTGCGTTGTTAAACTCTAATTGTGATGGAATTAGTAAAAAAATTAATATTCTGAAATGCGCTTACCATGAGTCTCTCAGCTCGAGGGTAATAAGTGTGGGGTTTTCATATATAGTGAAGCCTATCATCTCATGTATCGATTAATATGGTCCCCCATAAGAGTCTACCACCACAACTAAATCCCGCTCTCCCACTGGGGTTTGCGGCCACTTCATAAATCCTTCGATGTGTAAGCCCATAGGCATTCATTCAAGAAGGATCACAAGATTTTCATCAATGAAAATACCGAAAGCTCTCGTAGGCTCTATAGAACCAATAAAACAACTTGAAGCCATCCCGACATTGCCATGGTGATGGTGAATCAGACTAATCATCCATGGGAAGATCATCATCTAGTCATAGAGTTTGAATGTAGATGGACAAGGTCATGGCTGATCAACTTGGTCATTGGGATAAGGAAAGCTTGGCTTGTCATGGTAGGGAGGATTTCGCGCTAGGTGGCTAAATCACATGTGAAGAAGAAGAGAGTAGGAGTTTGTTTATTTATTTATATTTATATTCAAAGAATTTGATCTCGATTCCAATTTCTTTGATCTCAGATCGATGTCATGATTTTCTTGACACGATCTACCTAGATTCACCAGTTGACCTCCTTAGGCTGAGATTTTTTTCTTTGCATTGATCGATCTCTATTGTATCTTCCACTGAATTCCTTTGCAATATATTTCCTATTGATGCGTTGAAGTAAGAGCCATGGGAGGGGTTTAGGAGGAGCAAGAGGCTGAACATCCTTGACCATTTATAGAGGATATAAAAATATTTAATAAGTCATGATAATATTAAAAAAATATATATTTAATGTTGAATGATATAGACATAAATTATTACAAGTAAATTGTTGATAATAATTTTTAAGATTTTTTAGTTAAATTAATTAGATAATCATATAGTCATTCATAAGAGTTTATAAAGACTTGATTAAAATTATTAAATAAAAATAATCATTTTATTTTTTTTATTATGTTTAAAAAAAATAGTGAAGGTAATTTATTATATTTAAATATGTTGCTTAGATTTCATTATTATTCAATTAGGATTTTTAATTAGTTTAATGATTATCATATTTTAAAATAGTAAGAGAAGGTTCCATTTCTATTGCTCATGAAATCCCAAGAACTTGAAATTTTGAATCACTTGTTACAATCCTCTCCTACATAATTCTGACCTATTAAATGAGCTATCATCACCAACATATCCATTTGAAAAGATAAGACAACAGATTCATCCCTTGATGTCTACACAGCTTTCGTATATGAAGTTTCATGTCCTTGTCACATTCTTGACAAATGGGATCACGATTTAGACCTCCATAATTGTCTCCTCTTCTTGGTAGTTCGGTGATGACATTATGAGTTTATGGGGACTTTAAGTCTAAATGTTTTCTTGGCTGAGCTTCAAGACCACAATCTTGGTTGGTTGAGATAATTTTTCAATCATTGGTGATGAGCAAACCGAATTGATAGTGTATTTTTCAATTGAAATCGCTACCATATTGATGCTTTACCTTAGATTTTCTCTCATTTGTTTTGATGGTTTCAACACTAGTAATTTGTCTCAAGAGTATCATGGAACTCTTTAGACTCCAAAAGCTTTTCATCGTGACGTTTTGCTTCGATGAACTTTTCACAACAAAGCCATTCTTTTATAGTTTGATTCTCATGATGTAGACCCTTTTGTGGCTTGAACATTGAAGGAATTGGATCTTGATTTGTTATTGACTTCATATACATCTCTATAATCCCTGCTCTCATTGATAAGATTGAAGCTCTCTAAATTTAAAGTATCTGTTGACCTCACCTTTTGGAGCTCTCAACTTCTCCAGCTTACACATAGGACTCCTCTAGACACTAAGAGTTCCTTAGCCTTAAGACACGTCTGGTGATTAGGTGAACACTTGACCTAACCCTAGAGACTTAGAAGAGTTTATCATAGGTAGGCTATGCATTAGGGACTTAAAACAACCACTTATCTATAGCTTAAATCCAACCCATGTACACTCCTTCAAACTGTCCAAATCAAATCTTAAATCAATTCCAACTCAATTGATTTTCTCAAATCTCAAATCAATTCCAACCAATCCAAATCAAATCTCAAATCAATCCCAACTCAATTAATTTTCTCAAATCTCAAATCAATTCCAACCAATCCAAATCAAAGCTCAAATCAATCCCAACTCAATCAATTCTTAAATCTCAAATCAATTCCAATTCCAAATGATTCAAATCCAAAATCAATCCCAAATCCAAAATCTTTCCTAAGTCTTATGAACCAATTCATAAGCTTAGCCAAACCCCAAATCAACCTAAATCCTAGTGATTTCTTTATAAATCACTTATTCCATCATTTATATTCACAATTATAAATGAAATTGGCATCCAAATCATCTAAATCAAATGGATATAAATCAAACCAAATCAAAACCCTTCTTCAAAACTTTTGACCTACCTTAGCCAAATTCACAATCAAATCACTCTAATTCACATGATTCTCTCATGGATCATTTATATTCCCATTTATATTAAAATATAGATGAGATATAAATTCAAATGGCTAAAACAAATCAATATAAATTCAAAACTCAAATTTAAATCCAATTTATATCCTTTAAGACAATTTCTTGGATTTAACCAAATCATTCTCAAATCAATCCAAACCCTTGGATTTTCTCTTCAAACAATCACTCCTTCAATCACATGCCCAAATATAATCATAAACTACAATCACCAAGCCAAAATCAAACAAACTCATATCAAACCCATGATCATCATTTTGACTTGAAATTGTCAAATGAACCAAAACCCATTTGACTCCAAATCACTTACAATTGGATTTATATTTCATTCATAAGTCCATATGTGAGTTCAACCAAACTTGAATCAAGTCTTGATCAAGCCAATTGACCCATTTATGCTCACTTTTAAAGTGACCTAAAATACCTTTTGAGCTAAGTTCTAATCCAACCCAAATTAGATTGAACTAAGCTCATCCAAACCTCACATTGTGATCAACAATCATCCTAGAATAATCAATCACTCAAATTGGGTCAAATCAAGTCAAACTTAGCCTTTGACCAAGTCAACATTTAAATGAAACCCAAGCAAATCTACCATATGCCAAATTGATTGGCTTGACTTCCGGTCAAACCAAGCCCAATTGGCCATTTGACCTAAGTTGAGCTAAATTGACCTAAAAGGTGAAATGGGTCAAATCTTGATCTAAGCCAAATTGATTGCAACCAATGGGTCAAATTCATTCCAAATAGATCGTTGAACTTGAGCTTCAATTGATGACCAATTAGACCCAACCTAGCCCAATTGACCATGAACCCAACTTGACAAAAGGTCAAAATAACTTGAAATCAAACCAAATCAAAATTGATTGAAACCAAAGCTTGCAATACATTTCAGATGATCAACCAAGCCTAAACCAACCCATGACCTAATTGGGTCAAATGAGTCAACTTGACCCATTTAACCTAAATGAACCAAAGTCAAATCTAAACCAAAGTGAACCAAACCAATGATACCCATAGGCTCCAAATGATCATTTGAACTTGACCTAACTAATTGGTCAACTACAATTTGACCCAACTTGACCTAAATGGGTCAAATTGAACAAATCAAACCAAATGAACTCCAAATCACTTCAAATTTGGCCCAACCCACTTTTGAATCATTTCAAATATGCCCAAATCAAACTCATGGCCAAATGACCACTTTGGCCTTAGGTCAAAGGGTATCATATGACCAAATTCACTTAGAATTTGATCATTTCTTTCTCAAGGTCACTTAGCATCCTCCTATTGGGCCACATGGGCACCAAGGAGGGTGGTGAACATGACCCAATGAGCTTGGGTTGGCCATGACCTAAGCCAAGGCCAAACTGACCTCCCCAATCATCTTTGAGCACTTGGATCATAAATACACTAACCACTCACATGGACATTCACTCTCCTTCACTCCACTACCCAAAATGACCCATGTGGAGTGTTCAAATGCTTCCAATCAAGCCATTGATCAAAAATGGCAATTCAATCTCTCATCCGATCAAGGAGGGGAGATATACTCCCCTCATTCTCACTCAAAATGACAAGCAATCCATTCCTCAAAGCTTGAGAGGTTGAATCGAAGCCTCCCCAAGATTTTTCAAGCCATTCCCGAGCTCCCCCATTTCCCATTTTCGGTTTTACTCAAAGTCAAAATAGGGGAGTTCAATTCCAAATCCAACTCATCCAATTCTCAACCAAAATCAAATTAACCTTGCACACACCATCCTTGGACTCATTCAGCTCAAGCAAATTATTTCCCAATTCTCCAAGGAAGCATCACTTTGATCAAGGCGATCACCATTGAAGGGAGCTTGGTCAGAAAACTACTTCAAATTAATGCTTGATTCCTTCAACAAACAGTCTCACTAAGCTACCTCCTCCATTGGAAGTGCCAGTGATAACCTACGGTGATGTGATTGCTTGAAACCATAGCTATAGGAAATTTTGCTTGGTCCTTTTCGAAGGGAATTGTAATCCCATACAATCTTGACTGTTGGATGTGCATCCCCCTCCTTCTGAAGGTGTGGGATCATTTTGATCCCAATCCAAGCTCGGGTGAGCTCAAATTGAACGAGGAAAGATGAACGGTGTTCATCTCTCGTAGCTTGCTAAGGAGAAGGATCATATGCCATCTATTCTGTGTGATTGGAATAGATGACTGTGATTAGATCATGTGTTAGATCCCTCTATTTCCTTCCTAAACCTTGAGATTGATCTCATCCATCTGATCTCATTGGGCGGAAGAAAAGCAGCCTTACTCGATTGAGATGTGACAACTTAAATAACATATCCCGTGGCACTAAGTGGAAAGCACGTCTTTTAGCGATAAAGGCACCACATGGCGATGGGATTAGGGGATTAATGTGGGCTAAAATTTTCCAACCTCTATGGCAAAAGAGTAGTTTAAATGTGTATGTAATTTTTAAGGTAGATGGAATAGTAGATAAGACACCTGAGATTTCATCCTCATTTGGTGAGAACTTTAGATCTGGTTCCAAGTTTCCTATAGGCGCAAGCCCCTATAGTTAATTACTCCTCTCAATAAGTGAGAGAGAACTTTCAATTAAGGCTAGTCATTAGATCGCTGAAAGCATAACATATAGTAGCAACATGTAGAGTTTCAAAATTTAGATTATGAAATTCATCATTATAATAGCCGGATGGTTAGAAGAATGATGATGCGATCTAGATCTCATTTGTCATCCCGGGCAAGTCCCTAGTCTACTTAGTCGGAGGTAGTCAACATGAAGGATCCATCAACACATGGGTTACACCATCCAAGAAATCTTGTAGACAGGGGTGATGTTTGTCTGAGACAATCTTAAGTCCACCTTAGTGTGAGGTCTATTTTCCTATCAAGTATACCCTATGATTCACAACTTAAAGAGCAGAGCCATTGGAGCATATGATGATCATAATATAATGGAGCGGTGGACAAACCACGTCGGACTCGATCATTATCATCTGTGGAGCCTGGAACCACGTTTAGGACCGAACCACATCCATCGGCGTGGTAAATTGAGTGAGAGCATAGAATACTTGATTTGACATTGGCTCCTTTGTGAGCTATAGTTTTCTTAATTTGTCACCCCCGATAAATAGTTGCAGAAGGTGGATAGATTGGATTTGATTTAAGTTTTTATGATAGAATTTCATTTAAGTTATTTTAGATTGATATTTGATTTGAGTAAAAAATTTGATTAATTTGCATGCATTTAAGAGCTTTAGATCCTATCAACTCTGTTTAGTTGCTAGATTATTACATCTTTACTGAGAATCAATTTCTCAAATATTTCACTTATTTGAAACTCTTATTCTAGATTTTAGGTTTGTTAACGGACCCGTTAAGACTAAACGGGATGCAAACACAACATCTTGAGACACTTGAATTTAGGCATTCACATTGGGGCACATATGCGGTGTATTTAAGAATTTAGGTAGCTTTTATTTTTTGAATTATGAAATTGATTTTGTATTTTCATTTAATTCCAATTTTAGCTTACACATTAAAATTTGCACTTGAAATCTCTATGTGCACAAGAATTTATAAGCTAATTTTATCTAATTAATGAAATTATTTATCTTGAAAATCATAATTAGGATGAAATTCATTAATTTTTTTTTAAAGGAGGCCCTGATTTTGTAGATTTTGATTTAGTATCACCTTTTGTCTACTTGTACAAAGGTTGCAAATCGATGGCGAAGCATTTTGATTTAGATTGTAGTTTAACACATTACTTGCTTGTGTTTACTTGTTGAGTTTTGTAATTCTCTAATTTGATTAGGTGCAATTTACACAATTTTGATAAGTTATGATTTGGGTGTTTGTTGCTTAACCCCTTATGCTTATTAGCTAGCATAATCACCTCCATATTGTAGTAAGAGTTATTAAACCCAATTTGGATTTATCCTTGGATTTTGAGTTTATTGCAAGTTTGTTATGAGTTTAGCATTAGTTCCCCCTAAATTTCAATTAAAGCTTGTTTAATTTTGAGGAATTTGCAAGAAAAGAGGACTCACTTTACCACTTTAATTTAAGCCATATAAGTTTGCAATTAGAGTTTGTGAGTTTAATATTAGCCTCCCCATAGTTTATGAGTTTAATATTATCCTCCCCAAATTTTGCATTTTAAATAAATATTCTATTTTTCCCAAAATTTGCTTTAAATGCCCCCTTTTTATTTGGCTATAAAATTAGCTACATGTTTTCTTACTTAGCTCTAAGTCACTCATTTTATCCTCCATTTTTCTAAGTCAAAGTTTTGATGACAAAATTTTGACCTCCCGTCATCCCCAGGTGTAGATTCGGATGTTTTGGCTTACTGGTGCATGCTCTTCTTGAGCGGCGGTGTCTTGCACCACACCCAATCTCGTCGCCCTCTTGAGCACAATGAATACTGAAAGAAGATACAATGCAATATATAATCATCCCCTTTCTTTTTTTTTCTAAGTCTGGAAATTAGACAAAATTTTGGCAGCATTTCGTCTAGGGGGAGCGACATCTAACAAGTGTTTGGCTTACTCGGTATGCCCTCTTGAGAGTAGCGAGCGGTGTCTTGCGACACCACAGCATATTTTTTCATCCCGTCGAGCCCTATTGAGCACAACGAGGTCTTCAAACCTAACACAAGCATGTATATATATTCACATTCACAAATCTCACATGTTCTGACTTATTTTGCGGTGCATGATGCTCGACAAAGGAATGGTGTTGGGTTGCGATTGGGGATGAAAGGTAAGGGGAGACCAAAATCAAGAAGAATTCCCTCTTGGATGTTCTTCCTCGATTTTAAAGAAGGGGAAGGCTACGGGGTGCGTCAAAATCGAAGAAGAATTCACCTCTTGATGATGTTCTTCCCCCGATTTGTGGCGTAGTGAAAATTGTAAGGGCTACGAGGAGTGCGACATAGGAAACTAAAGGAAGAATTCACTTCTTGATGATGTTCTTCCCCGATTCATGGGCATAAGCTGGAAGCTGGGGTGTGCGACCACTAAAGAAAGAATTACCTCTTGACGATGTTCTTCCCAGATTCTGAAGCACAAACCTGGATGGAAAAAAAGGGTTTGACTATTTTCTGGGTGGGAATGGGGAAGGCAGATGTGGGAAGAGGCTGGGCCAGATGGAAGGAGGTGCTTGTGCATGGGTGGTCACAAACAATGGCAAGATTTTTTGGCAAAATGGTGGTAAATCAGCAAAATGTGATCAAAGACCCAGGCGATCTGCAATCAGATTCATCTGAGGATCGAGAATACGTCACTAAATGGGTTAGTCACAGGACACAAGGTGGAGTCTGGTTGTCCTGGGGTTGTCATTTCTCAGGAGATGCAGCCTTGGGATGAGTGTCGGCAGGCGGTTTCCTGGTGGGTACGGCTATGGAGTGGAGCCACAGTGACTTCTGAGCAGATGGAGATGATGAGGGTGGTCATTGAATGGGGGATACGGTGCGCTCTCTACTGGCTGGCGGGAAATCTGAGGATTAAATAGCACGAGTCATGAGTATAAAACGGCATACGGGTGTAATTTAGGCAGGATTGGAGAGCGAAATGGATGAAAAATTGAGAAAAAGCCAAGGAAATTAAAAGAATTACCTTGTATGCGGGAGAGTGCAGGAGAGAGAAAATGGAGAAAAGAATGAGGGAGAAATTTCAGAAAATGGGGGAGATGAGGGAAATGAGGGAGGAGTTTAGAAAATGGGAGGAGGTCAATTTATTATTTTTTTATTTTTTTTTTTCAGAAAACTGAAAATGGGGGGAAATGGTGGGTAATTTGGGGATTTTAAAATAATTTTAAATTTATTAAATAATTTTAAAGTTGATTTCACATTGATAAATGCACATAGTCAATATATATATATCAATTTAGAGTAATTCTATCATTCTGAACCCAATGGCATAGTCCGTTTATTGGAGGCTGTTTGGTTCGAATCGGTACCTTCTGACCTTGATATGCATGCAAGTGCATTGATGACTCGAGCGCTTGATCGATTGATCATCAAGTTGTGCAAAATTTATATCCTGACTAATTTCGACATTCTAAACGTGATGGCAAAGTCCGTTCGTCGATCGGAGGTCATTTAAGTTGATTTTGATGACATCTTGTGCATTTCATCCTCGATTTATGTGCTACCAATTTTGATTATTCAACATTTACACAGACTCATCTGAATTGAGCATGAATAGTCTCATTTGGTAGATTTTGCCATTTCAAAGCTAACGACATGATCAATTTCATGAACGGGGGTCATTTGGTCATCATCGGTGCCTGCTAACATTGATATGCATGCAAGCATGTTGAGGACTCGAGCGCTTGATCAATTGATCATTACAATATCTATATTCTAACCAATTTTGATGTTTAAAATCGATGGCAAAGTCATTCGAGGTCATTTTGACCATTTTGGTGACATCGTGCATTTTGAACCCGATTTCGCACTTCTTTAAGTCCGTCAATTTGATTTGTAGGCTTGTTTTGATTTATGGCACACATATGGAGGTCAACAAATGTCCTCCAACAAATGTGATTCATGCATGCAGTCACATTTGTTGGCGGTTGACCTTTTGGGTTTGCCATAGAACTTGGATCATTTCAACTTTGATTGCGATAGCTTATGGAACTTTGAGATTTGTCATTAGTATCTTTATCTTATTCATGACATGCTAACTAAGGCTTGACCAATTTGTAATTGACTTGTCGGATAGGGAAGAGTTCTTGCACCCTCTACTATCGCTTATGGCTTTGTTGAAGGTCTCTTTCTTTTATGTTATTGCATATTTGAGTCTCCTCCAACCCTAGCTTCATGCTTGGTGGGGTTTGATGGAGGAATTGGTCTGCTTGTTTTGATGAATGACTCTACTGGGGAATCAGTTTATCCGTGCTTGAATGGATTTGAAATTTCTTCTGTCCTAGCTTTGAGCTTGACGGACTGGATGAAGAATTGACCTGATTTGTCAATATTGACTTGTCAGGAAGTGTATGTATACCTTGAATCCTATGCTTGCTGCTTATTTGGATTCATTGGAGGATACATGATGACCCGACCTTAGCTTATGTAGGGTCAATGTTGAGTTATTAGTTTAGCAACGTGTGCTTTAACAGACTAAATAACTACAAAATTCCTTTTCTGCCATCGGCTTTGTTTGAACTATGGAATTGCTTCCTCGATCCTATGTTTTTTGCTTTGATGGACTTGATGAGGAGATTGGCTTTGATCTGTGCTTTGAGCTTGATCAGATCATTTGAGAATAGATTGAAATATCACCTTTCAGGCAATATATAGATTAATTTGAGGCATCTCTTAATTAAGTGTTTCCTCATATTGTCTTGATCTATCGATCAAGTAAAGAGATCTCTTGGATCTTGGTTGTAATGTAATGATCTGGTTTGAGGTTGAATAACTATCATCATTGGACTAACGAGTAGGGGCTCTTTCACTGCGGCCTTTTCTTGTGGCTTGTTAAGTGAGGAGAGCATCAACAACGACCATATTTGGGCTTATTGAGTTAGAACTTTAGAACCTACTCGAGTCTTCGACTTAAGCTGTAGTGGGTTAGTGATTTTGTCATCAGACTGACGAATGGGGGTTCTTTCATTGCGGCCTTTTCTCGCGGCTTGTTGAGTGAGGAGAGCATCAGCAACTCGGCTATTTGTGGGCTTGTTGAGTCCGACCATTAGAACTCATCCATGTTTTAGACTTTAGGATGTAGAGGTTGATGTTTCTCCAACTCAGTTAATTAAAGCTTTCAAAATCGGGAGTTCTTTTGACTTGGTCTCCAGAATTTGGCAAGTCTAAGAGATAAATTTTTTGACATTTAGGGCTATCTTTTCATGCATAGAAATAGATTCTTTTTGTTTTTGCAAGAACATGTAACTTAACAATGACCATTATGGACTTATTCAGTATTTAGTAAAGCTTGATGTCAACTGAATAAGAATATATTTGAGGATCTCATCTTTTGGCAGATGTCAACTCAAATAAATTTAATATAAATGAAAAATGCCCCTTTTTTTAAGGGAATTCTAAAACACATTTAGGAGAATTTTCAAGATGAAATTATATAAATACATCAATATTTGAGTTGATATACTCTAAAGGAGATTTTAACATACAACATTGATTTCATCCATATATATAAATCTAAAATGCCCCTTGTGTAACAAGAGAATTTTCATGAAAATGTTCTTCATTTGGAGTATGTTTATTTAGGGATCTCGGCATGAAGCACGATGTCAACCTAAATAGATATACTAAAAAAATGTCCCTATCTTGCATGGGGATTTTTATTGTACCTCGAGAATGTGGTTGTCAAGTATAGTACTTTTTCAAGTATCGACCATTAATTGGTGGCATTGGTCTTTCACCCTTTAAGTCAATGAGTTGGTATGCCCCTCCTTGGTATACCTTTTCAATGACAAAAGGGCCTTCCCAGTTAGGCTCAAATTTGCCATTGAATTTTTGATTGGGGATAATTGGTCTTATCAGAACCAGAACCAATTCTCCTTTTTTTTGGAATGAACCAAACCACGTGGTCAAAATTTGCAGACATGATGGCTGACCAGCGTCCACCATTCTCGGAGCATTTTGATCTTCTAGATGTATTGGATGGCTCAGTGAAGGTAGCTCAACTTGCGGAAGAACCGCTTGATTCTAAATACCAATGAATAGGGTGGCTTTATTTGGCATCTTGTAGGTACTTCGATACGCCCATAGAGCCTCTACTAGCTTGGTATGCCATTCTCTTTTATATTTAGTAAGAATCTTCTTGAGCGACTAATGTCTTGTTAAAGGCCTCGCCAAGTCATTGCTCTTGGATTATATATTGAAAGTATCACCAATCAATTTTCTACTTTTGAATTATTCTTATTTCAAAATTATGATGGCTCAATTGCTACAGAAGAAGTTGATCACTCTTAGCTCTTCTTAGAAAAACTTCTTAATTATTTTAGAGTATGAAGCAATTGAATTCATCCGGTGGGTCATTGGTCCAATGATTATTTCTGGCTACAGAATCATGAGGTGTAATATATTTGGAGGTTGATGAATGAGATTCATACTTGATTTTCTTGCCAAGCATTGGTCTTATATTCTATGAGCCAATTAAATCCTTGATCTTGGATAGCTTTGTATGTGCAAACAAGTATGAAAATAACTCAACTTGTTGATTTATAGATCAAGCACATGATTTCAAAGGGATAAAATATAAAGTGATATGATGAAAATAATTCTTCGATTCAATGCTTCATTTGCTTCTTATTGGTTCTTGGTAAAATCCATGGTGCTCTTTACCTCTTATTTTATGAAGGCATCATCACTCTTCTTGAAAATTTACATTGATTTTGATTGAGGCTCATCAAACATTTCAAATTTGTATTTTTCTCTTTCATGAATGAGCATTGATCTAAAATGAATCATTAAGAGAAGATCCAAAATAATGCATCATGATAAAATCTATACTTGCCTTCACTACTTTTATGGAATTTTGATATCAACCAAAATATCTTGATTTACTTGATATTTTTCCTGATGATTCATATGTAGTACTTGATTGAGATCTCAGATGAGAAATGCCATGAGATAAAGCTTTTTGAAATCATTCTTAGCTCAAGATTTTGTTGATTTGTCATCTCTCATCATAATTCTCCATCCTCGAATAATTATCATCTTGGGTTCCGATGGCTCTATAAGTAAGTTCAATTCAATGGACTACTTTCTCAAAAAATTTAACATGAGGGTGATTTTCCAATGATCTAAATGTCACTATTCTATTTGGGGAATTTTGATTTTTCCTCAAATTTGCTCTTTATTTGTCGATCTTTCAAGTGGGATTCTTAGACATGTCATCCAAATTGACTCCATGGATGCTCATCTGAGACTTTAGTAGATTTTCAGTGAGAAATCTCATGAGTAACTCAGCTCTAATAGACCTTCATTATTTTCTTTTCAGATTATTTCTTCTAAATTTGAGAAAGATATTTACTTATTTGTTCATTTTCATGAAGTGGATTTGTTTGTGTCTAGAAGAATTTCTTGATTTGACTTAAGTGCTATTTGAGGATCACCTTTTGGGGTTTAGAACCTCATAGTTCTTGTGTATAATTTCACTTGATACTTTGAGCATGTAGTTTGCATTTCTCTTTCCAGATGTCTAGGTTAGCTTGCTCTAGATGAAGAAACTTTGTCTCCTAAGAAGTTGACCTCATATTTGTTTTTCTTTTTTAGGGACCTTTAGTGATTCTTTTATGTGATTAGTTCATCGATGCTCTGTAGGTTCTAGAACATCTTGATATTTACTACCATGTAGTTTTATAAGGAGCATTTTGGCTTCTTTGATAATTGCTTGATATTTCTTCATAGAATTTTCCTTAACAACCTTTAGAACTTCATGTTTCTCATAGATGAAGCTTCATGTTGTTCCTTGAAAGGTTAACTTGTTGGTAGAAAGCTTTAACATCACCTGTAGAGCTATTCTTTTCACCCATCTCAAAATTTCTTGTGGGGATGAAATACTTTTGGTTGTTGTTATTATGGATTTAGACAATACTCTTGAGCTAGTTTAGTATTTCTTCTCTTTTGCCTTCTACTCAATTTTCCTCGGAAGATGAGGCTTATCATACCTTCCTAGTGCAAGATTCAAGCATTGTGCATTCAAAGGTAAGGAAACTTTCAACGTGAAGGTTCTCTTCATGGTGCACCTCAAAATGAATCAACCTTTTTTAAAATTCGAATGCTCTCTTTTGATGAGCCTCAATAATAGTGGTCATTCCAATTGTCCTCCTCCATTGCATAGGTTGGTGTGTACAATATGCAAATGCTCAGGTGGAGGATTATTTACAGCGGTGATGGTTGGAAAGTCTACACTATCAAATTGAATGGTAGCTCCAACATCCCTAGTATTGCTCACTTCTTGATGGATATTGGCTTTGACCAAAGCGCATGATAAATGGTGTTACGAAGATCCATCGATATACATAACAAACAATTAGGCCTAATTAATTCAATTTTAATGATGAAACTTTCTAAAATCATAACTAATTATAGAAAAATCCAAAAAAAATGCAAACTTGCTCATTTTGAAGATATTTAGGAGAATCTAGGAAAATTATAATTAATGATATTGAATAGTGACTTTTGCTTAATTAGGGTTTTATTAAAAAATCTAATTAGCTTAATTACATCTTAATTAAGCATTCAATTAATTTCAAATTTTTATGAATGTCTAGGGGGATGACCTCTGCCTCCCATATTTTTTTGGGATTTTATTGATGGCTTAATTAGGAAATCATTTTAGCAAGCCCTAATCACTCTCTTAATCAAATTAATTATAATTAAGGAATGAATAGTAGCTAAATTAATTACTTGAATATAATTATCCATGTTAAAAGTAAAATCATTTGGGGAATATGATTGGGACATTTTCCTAATTTATTTCTAAGTATACTTTACCTTTGAAACATAAATTAATTAATGGGTTAATGGAATGATTAGTTGATTAATCAAGTAATTAGATCTTCAAAATGAGGGAATCAAAACCTAGTGGAATGATTGAATGATTTAGGGATTAGGATTGAGGCCTTGCCTTGATCCTTTCCCTAGTTAACTTTATCATTTAAATCAAAGCATAATCAAAGCATTTAATCAATTCATTAATGGCCTAATGAAATCAAAATTAAAAAACAATTCACCCAACCTAAACAACCTTTAATTCTTCTTGGGTAGCTTCTTGGGTGTTCAATAACCCAAGGTGAGAGATAATGAAATTATGATTGGCTCACATGTGTGAGAAAATCATAAAATAATTAAGTGAGATCCCTTAAGTTTAATTAATTATCATAAGCTAATTATTTTCATTTCTTAGGAGCATTGCAAATTTACTTTTCATGTGGTTGCAAATCATATTGGCTTATTATTAATCAATTAATTAACTTAAGATGATATAGGTAAGGAATAATTAATCCATTTAATTCATACCTTAACCTAGCTAAAAACATAAAATCAACTTAATTCTTCTAAATTAAACCAAACCAATTCACACATGGGGGAATGGATTAGGATTAGCAAACCCTTCTCATATTTCCTAAGTCAAATAAAATTCAAAAATAAAAATCTTCTTAGAATTTTGATTCACTTTAAATGATCTTATTTGGTTTGATGGTCCTTAGGAATTAATTAGGGTGAATGAAGTTATGTGCTTACATCCCTTTATTTCTTTCCAATCATGCTAAATATTATTTGCCATATGAAATAATGCATCCATATCTTTTGAAAATCAATTAATAAAATGTTTCCTTTTATGTCAAATTGCATGTGTTGGCTAAAATTAAAAAATATGAGTGGCTATTATCACTATTAAATCAAAATTATTTTCAAAACTTATAAACCAAAGATTATAAAATGAAGTGATGTTAGTTATAAATTTTATAAGCTTGCATGTGATGATAGCATAAGATGTGTATTATGAAGTCTTCTTTCTTTCTCTTAATATGGATTCACATAGGATTTGCAAAGTGTATAGTTCATTTGAAAAGAATATAACACTTGCCTAAATCTATTCCTATGCATCTCCATATTATGACTTAGAAAGAATCTTTATGTTACAAATGTAAATCATACAACCAAATAAATGAAACATAAATTTTTTCATGGATTTTCTCATCCTTGTAGTTTTGTACATCTACATATATTTATGAAAAGTGGTATATTAGTCTGGACATCCCGGGGTTGTGAGACTTTAAGTAGCCCTAAGTAGGTCTTGTACCTTACACATGTAGAAAATAATGGTGCTATACTCACTTATAACTTTTATACATGTGGATGTGCATTTAGCTAATGGATGAAAAATCCTCTTTTCTATATAATAAAGACATGCATAAATGATCCAATCAACAAATGAAATATCCAAATTTCCAAATCACATCTCTTTGCATTCATCGTCAAAGTGTGCTAAGATTTGCATTGCATGTATAGGTATGCTTAGGATTATTCATATGCATGGTATACATGATGGAAAGAAATAAGTGGGTGTGTGTTATGTGATAGTAATCCACCATAATTAATTCTAAGATGTCTTCCATATTGAATAGGACTATTTAAAGAGAACCCAAACTTAGGATCAATTAAAATACATAATAAATCATTCACTAAAGGAAATTCACTATCTTAGAAATGCTTTAAGATAGGGATGAAAGACAAGTTCTCTTCTCTTTTCTTCTCTTCATAACATTCATCATAAAGTGTAGGTTCATTGAACCAAATCAAATCAACTAAAATTGACAAATCAACTAAATCACTTAAAATGAAACCATCTTCTAAATTGAATCTTTCACACTTAAAAAATTTCAACCTTAAAGTCTAGCTAAGACATGCCACACAAACCTTAAATGGCACATATTACTAAGTCATCATTTTTAGCTCTATGTTAGGGAGGTGCATGGTTTGATGCATGCTTTTATTTTGTGGTGTAATGTTTTAAAAGGATGTTAATGTATAGTGATGTGTTAGGTTGATATTAGCCTAATCATGCTTTTTTGCAGGGGGTTGTACTTAAGGGACGTTGTAATAAAAATATAAATGATTTTTGATGTGTAGGTTGCTTATATTCCTAAGCAAAAACCCAAATTAGGACTGGTGGACTTGGTTACCCATGTGGGGTGCTAAGTCCAAATTATTCATATAACTTAGGTTGTTTAGTATGTTTAGCTAACCTTTACTTGGGTTTAATTAGATTTTCCTTTCCCATTTTGATGTAAATTTTATAATTAAGATTTGGAATGAATGTTATGGGGAATTAGGATGAACATTGATTATAAGATCAAGTCTTATGTACCATGTGATGCCTTTGGAGCAACCATATTCTAATCAAGCCAAAAAAAAAAAGAGAAGCTAATCAAAAAGAAGCAAATCAAAAATGAAGAATGAAGAATGAAGACCCCCATAACATGAATTCCTTTTAATTGTAATTATTCATTTATAATCCGGGATGTATAAGGGTAGAGCTCGGCTACCCACATTTCTTTTTGGGTTGTACGGCGATACCACCGACCTCTTATTCTTTTGCGATAGCTTTATAAAATTGTTTGATGTTCGTTTAGCTTGTGCATTAGAAATGGCATGCCTTTTCATAGTTTCTTTATGATTGGTGATTATTGTGTGGCCTGCATGCGATTAGGCTCTGAGGGAAAAATAAATCTTCTATCAAATTAATCAATTCAAAGTTAAACTAAAAAATTCATAACCTCACCTAAAGCCTAAGAACTAAACTAAAATAATAAAAGATTTAGCAACCTCTTTGTTGGATGTTGTATGTTTCACATCAAGAATAAATCATATTATCTTACTCTTGCCAATGGAGGGCTTCCACTTTTGCCAGAGAAAATGGCTTGACTTTTGAGAGTCATGGTGGAAACACACATCCTTCTTTCTGATTTGGCTCATAGCTAATTTTCTCATGTATTGGGCATATAAAATCCTATAGCTCGTGTCAAAGCAAAAGTCCAAAGATCAAAATAAAACTTAACAAAATTTGTATTAGATGTAGGCCATTATTCATGTGCTCTCTTAGGGAGTGAGTTTAAGGACTTAGTCTCCTTTCTAAATAAGCAACAACCTAGCCATATTGCAAAGCATAAGACTTACCTATATATGTATTTAAAA
Organism: Cymbidium sinense; assembly: GCA_021442155.1. Lineage (NCBI taxonomy): Eukaryota > Viridiplantae > Streptophyta > Magnoliopsida > Asparagales > Orchidaceae > Cymbidium > Cymbidium sinense. The sequence goes on along the minus strand of CM038220.1, from coordinate 65,723,441 downwards.
TCATAGGGAGTTAGTTAGCGACCGTGGTTGTAAGTCTAAAAGATGGGTGGTTTATCCTCTCTTGTGGAGCTAAACCATATACCCATTTTGCCATATTCAGTTGCTTTGGCCTCAAAGCTCCCTAGATTTAGGATATTATTATTTTCTTTTGGGGCTATAAGCATAAATCCTCACCTCTTAGGCATTTCTATAATCTTGTATCGTGGAATTGTAAGCCCTAAATTTCTAATAAAAAAATTTCTACATAAATATATAATTCTCTTCAATTTCAAATATATAAAGCCCAATAATAGAATAGTTTGGGATGCTCACTAGGCTTCCTAGTGTCATGAGCATCCCATACTCATCTCTCTTTGATTTCTATAATAAATCTCCCCTTTTGATCAATCCCACTTGATTTAAAAAATAAAACCAATTGATTGATAGTCTTATCTTTAAAATCTTTGGAAATAGTGATCATTTACCTAAATCGAAAGTATTCTTATGGAATCTTATTCCTTAGGATGTAATTAACTATGGGGGATTGCCTCCATAGGGAACTTAATGAACCCGGTTTAAATAAACCCTGCTTTATTTTTTCATATAAAGTAGGGAAAGATCTCCGGTACATTCGAAGATCAATTATGTCTTAGGAGTCCTTATTTGGTGATTAGGTCCATTATAAGATAGTGACTTCTATCTCTTGAGATAGTACACTATTCCTTAATGTCATACCCGATCACCCTAATGAGTACATCTGCGGATCTATGTGGTGTCCACTCACATAAACACACACATAACAATCATAACACAAAAAGTAAACACCACGATATCAATTTGTCTAACCATCAAGCCTCTCACTTCAATTACTCGCAGAGCCGCCATCCAAGAATTTTTTTTTGGTATATGCAACTGATGGATCACCCGACATGGATTAGTTACACGTCCACGACCAACACCAAAGAAGTGAGGAGCCGAAGAGCGGTTCCTGTGCACTTGGCTAGGATGGACAGAATGAGAGAAGGAGGGAGGGAAGAGTCCTCGTTAGGCTGGGAGAAGGAAAAATAGAAGAGAACCCAACAGGCTTGTTCGATCGGAAAACAAAGGGAACCTGCGGTTGCTTGCCATTTTTTTAGAGCAATCTGAGGAACGATTTTGCTTTAGGAGATGGAACTAGAGATGATGAAGCGAGGATCATGCTTTATTAAAAGGAAACCAAACAAGAAAGAGGTTGATTGAGTGGGCTTTAGGTTTTATTTTAAAATTTAAGGTAATTAATATACTAATTATCTTAATTAATATACTAATCAACTCTAATCTGAATTTTATGATGACAAAAACATATAGTTAATATATATGTCCCTCTTAGGTTATTTATTCCAGATACAATGACACAGTCCGTTTTGTGATTGAAAGCCGTTTGGTTTGAGTCAATTTGGATCAATTTACTCAAAATTGCATGCATCACCGAATCACTCGACATTTGTCTAAATTGAGCATGGATAGTCTCATTTGATAGATTTTGATATTTCGAAGCTAACGGTGTAATCAATTTTATGAATGGAGGTCATATATCATAGCTTTTCGACTCGATATACGCATTAGCATTGATAGCTCAATCATTTGATCGGTTGATCATTAGATTGTATACAATATTTATATTCTAACTAACTAAATGATGATGGCAAAGTCTCATCAATCGGAGGTCATTTGAGCATCGCCGTGCCTCGACTGGATATGCATGTCGGCACATTGATAGCATATCGATTGATATTGATTGGATGCAATATTTATATTTCAATAAATTTTGATGTTCAACAAATGGCGAACGAGGTCATTCTATTATTTTTGACCGGTATTTTGATCCCCAATTTGCACACTAGTGCATCCGAAGTTCGTCGAATTCGACTTGTGGCTTGACTCGACTTATATATATATATGAAAGTAAAAAAAATCTTCTTTAGTATTATAACCCCATATAAAGTTTTGCAAAATATGCCTACACAGTAATGTCCTTTTTTTATTCAATTTTTCTTCTTGGGTTATGTTTCATTTTTTTTTTGGCAAGTTTTTAGAAGGAATGGTCCCTAAGTCCTGACTATTATTTCAGGTTTATCGTTGTGTTTAAGAGTTTTTTTTGGGCTTACCATTGACTGAAATTCCTATTTTTTTGAACAAACTACATGCTAATCTCTAACTATAACAAGGCTTCTTGTAAAGATGTAATTACGGTTTATGAATATGATTCATTTCATTTGAAGTGGAAAATGTACATGATGATAGGAACTCTATACTTTAAAGATGACATTTTATTGGTGGGTAAAAAATTTACTAGTGAAGTCAATGTTTGCATCTGTAATGTCTGAAGTTATATTTCATCGGGTTCATGCAATTGTATATTGTTACTAATGTGCTAAATAAGTTTAGTGAATATAATAAATCAGGATAGATTGAAATTCATCTTTATGTTGAATGTATGTATATGGAGAGCTTGAAGGTAGGTATAATGTAAATAAACAAAATATATAAGAGGGTATGGAACTATGTTGTAAAATATCCACTTAAAGTTTACTAAGCCCTATCATAACCAACATCATTGCACATTTTATAAGAAGAGACTCTAGTTTATGCAATGCATCTAAGGGTAAGGATATAACAAGAAATCATATGACAAAACATGAAAGGGGATAACAAATCCTAATTATGTAGTTGATGAAGAATGATAGATTACTAATTACTCAGATAAGGATGAGTTAGAAAGTGAAGGAAATAGTCCTAATGAAGATGAATATTTAAAATAAGATTGGAAGGCTTTCGGATGAATTATTAGAGACAGAGTTAGATATGAAAAATGTACTTGATGATGAGAATGATGAAGTTGATTTTAGAGGAGATTCAAAGATGGAGGAGAAAAGGCTGGAAAATAACATTAAATGAGATTCTATATCAAGACACTAAGGACCAAATTGTATTGCAAGTTGGTATTTGTATGGGAATATGAAGCATGTAAGAAAGATGTAAGAAAGGCATCATGAGAATATTATTTATAGGAGAGAACCTCAATAGAGGTAAAAATGACTTCAAAAGGTACACCCAAAGGTGTAACTCTCAAAGATGTAATTGGATTATCCATGCATCATTATGAAACGACAGGATTACCATCAAAATGAAGAAGCTTAATAATACACATAGTTGGATATGGAACTAATCTAACATGAGAGGAGTTGGATAAAATGTTGGAGGAGAAAAAGGAGGATAGTTGAAGAAGCTCGAGGAGAGAAGTAGAGTTGGGGAGTTATCAAACATTAGAATGGCTCCAAAGAGAAGGAAGTTTCCATGAAGAAGAAACGTCGAGGAAGAGGAGAGGGCAAACCGGATGAAACTTTTGGGTAAAAATAAAACTCATCCTAAGCTCATTTGCAGGTCCAAAGTGATTAGTTGAAATCAATTTGAATATTAAGATTTTCAGGGAACAAAGATTTTTTTTTATTGGCTGCTATACATCAGCCTAGGTGTGGAAATGAGATGAGTTAAGTTAGAGTCATTTTAACTTGAGCTCACTTGAGCTTGATTATTTAATAGATTTGAGCTCGAGCTTTATTATTTGAGTTTGAGTAAGCTCATGAGCAAGTCATTAATTTAAGATAAAATAATTTTGATTCGATAATTTTTTTTGATAAAAATAAAAAAATTAAAAAAAATAGATAGAAGAGAATGGGATATAATTTTAAATATTTTAATAATCTTATACTTAAAATATTAAATATTAATATATTTTAAATATAATTTATATTAATATTTATTAAATAAGTTACAAGCTAATAAATCAAATCTGGACAAACTTGATCTTGATTTATTAGCTCATTAAATTTAGTTTACTAGCCATTTATTGAATCTAGCTCAAGCTAGTGGCTATCGTGGAAAAAAAGGATTCATTTCCTTTATTGGTCAATAATACTATGGAATACCGGGTGTCATGTTTCAGAAATTACGAAAGATTCAAATGTCATATATTTGTTTAATAAAATTACAAGCGTGACAATTACACATCATATATACATAATACACAATAAAAGACAACGTTATTAATTTTAAAAGCTATATCATCAAAACTCACACATATAGATTTTGGTTCAATCATCTTTACCTTCTTTAATTTTATATCAAATTTTTAAATAATGCAATATCTGACAAATATAATATTTGGTTTGGCAAAAAAAATTAGATCTAATGTGTTTTAAAAGCATTAATTTTATTTAAACAAAATTTAATATAAATGAGTAATAATTGAACTTTTAATATATCATGTCACATTTTAGGTTCAGATTAATTCTCCGGGAGAAATATACTCAAGTGTCTTGATATAGCTTTTATGTGACTCAATTATATCAAATAATTATTATTTTATTTTAATTTATATTAAAAAATAATTATAAAAATTATTTAGAATCACTATTTCATTGATATATGTAATTTTTTTTTTAGGATAAGAAATTCAAAAAAATTTCTTTATTATGTCATTATTACATATAATTATTATTTTTTTTAATTATTATTAATTCATTTAGAAGATTAATTTTAATTATGAGTTATTATTTGATCACTTTTAAATATAAATTTAAAATGAAGGTAATTTAGCATTGAAAAAAAATGTGATTTAATTTAAGAATTGTTGTTTCTTATCGAAGTTATAAGATTTATCCTCAAAATAGTTTTGATAATTATTATGTCAAAGTGATACTTAATTTAGTCTTTATTTCTAAATTTATATTTTAAAATAATTTTAACTTTATAATTATTTCAAATTTAGACTCTTAAGTTAATTTAATTTATAAAAATTTCACAAAATTATTTTATTAAAATTTATAAAAGATATATAATTTTATTTAAATTTTTAAAAAAAATTCATAGAATTTAATTAGTTGAAATTATTATCATATAATAATTATAAAATTTTGTTTTTCTTTAACTAGTAATCATATAAAATTGAATAAAGAATAATTTCTCATAATAAATAAGAAACTAGCTCTTCTTTCTCTCACATTTTTTTATTTGCATAAGGTTCAAGTAAAGAAAGAGCGATTGTAATCTCATCAACTCTCTTCTCTTAGGATAGCGGATGAGCTTTAGGGTTTCTCCTTTCTCGACGATGCCTAGCTTTCTGCTCCTTCCTCCCCTAATTGAGGCTGGTTTTTTCCTCCCTTGGCGCTCTCAAATCCCTCCTTCCTTAGCCTCCAGTTGAAGAGCCGAGAGCTTCCTTACCCTTCTCTTCCAATTCCCCCTCATGGATTCCACGGAGCACTTCCCCTCCCTCCCCTCTAATTCACTCCTTGGTGCTCGCCCTTGGGACCAAACTCCCTCTAAGCCGGGCAAGACACCCGTCCCCTCACTCTGCAATTGGAAGGATTTATTTTTTTTACATAATGAAACGAACAAGTCTTTCTCCCTCAACTACATACCGAGTGAGTCCGACGAGGTTAACTTCTCGGAAGAGGAAATTCAGGATGGACAAAAAGAATGACAACTTTCTTTGGTTGGCGGATCATAAGCCCTTCTATGACTCCTTATTAGCAAAAAGAATTGGTCCTTCAAAGGAAGCCTTGAACTGCTAACTCTAGAGGGAGATTTCTTCCTCTTCAAATTTTCTTGCAAAGAAGACTTTGATCTCATCTGGGATAATGGCACGTGCTTTCTCAATCGAAGACCCTTTATATTCCAAAAGTGGTCCTGCAATTTTCGTCCATCCAAAGAAAACTTGCTGAAATACCGCTATGGATCAAGTTGCCCAAATTCCCTTTGTGTAGTTGGAATGAAGCAGCTTTTTCTAAAGTGGCGAGTTTGATTGGAATTCCCCTCTCGACTCTCATCTAAAACTAGGGTTACCTTGCGAATCACGTTGGGTTAACCCTTCCTCCCCCCTTCCTGATGTAGTTTCTATCAATTTGAATGGCATCAAATTTAAGCAACACATTCTTTATGATTGGAAGCATAAACCATGTGTCAAATATGCCTCCTTTGCACATGAAGACCATTCCTATCCTTTTAACTCCAACCAACCCCCTCTTCACAGAGGTCGTAGCAGGAGCAGGACTCATCGGATAACAAATATAGCATCTCAATCCGTCCCTGCCTCTCTCCCAAGTCACCCACAGACTATTATTCAAAGCTCTGATCAACAGCCAGACTCTTTGCATTCACTCCCAAAAGAGAGTGAATGACTCCCCTCCTCCACCATAAATGAGCTAAACCAGCTCCCCACCCAATCTCCATAGTCCTCCGAGGAAAACATTGAACATGTTGCTTGCCAACATGTGTCGATCCTCAAGCTATCTCCTATTCATACAACATTATTACTCGCTCCGCTATTTCTCCTTCGAGGTTTCATGCTCAAAAAGCTCAGGACCAGTCCTCTAATATTCTTGGGAAGTCCTTGAACCTGGGAAGACTAATTTGGATTCAAAGAAGTTCAAGTCTTACCTCACATGCTAGTTTAGCTCAAAAGGCTCATAATAAGAAGGGAAAAAAAGCCCTCACCTCTCATACTTCTTCATGCGATTCCCGAATTGGATCGAACGCGTCATGGTCTTTTGGCTGGTAGTAGGCTAAATGATTGCACGAGATTAGTTAGGGAATATCACCTTGATATTCTCTACCTTATTGAAACTAAACTTAATTTGGTTTCTCTTGAATTAAGCTCTTTCTCTCAGAAGTTCAAGCTATTTCTTTATGAAGATAACATCTCCAACTTTGAGTGCCACCCGGGAGGAAGGATATGGATTAAGTGGAACTATGCTTCTATTTCCTTCAATCATTTGATTAGTACACCCCAACTGATCAATGGTGAATTCATGATTGATAGCTCTACCTCTTTTTTCTTCACATGCATTTATGCTTTTAACAAGGCTTTCGATTGACTAGATTTGTGGAATTCACTGCGGGATATCTCCTAATTTATGGATGCTCCTTGGATCCTTATGGGGATTTTAATTGTGTTCTCTATAACAAATAAAAATATGGAGGTAAACCCTTGATCCCAGCAGGCTCTCTGACTTTAGGGACTATGTTCAAGACTGTGAACTTATGGATTTGCCCAGCTCTAGTTTTTTTTACCTGGTCCAATCCGCAATTGATTAATTATATTCAAACTAGGATTGATAAAGTGTTGTGCATCCTAAAGTGACTGGACCATTTTTCGACATCCTACTGTAAAGTTACTGCCCCTCTCTCCTCCGATCACTCACAAATCATCTCTATCTCCGCATAACTTCTCCTGCACACGATTTATGTTTCACAACTACTAGACTACTATCCCTGCTTTCTCTGCAGAGGTCCAAAAGGCTTGGAATACTTTTGTCCTAGGAGATCCTCTTTATGTTTTCTCTAGAAAACTTAAACTCACTAGAGATGCTTTAAAAGCAAAAAAATGGGACTCCTCATCCCTTCAGAACCTTATCAAATCCACCAAAAATGACCAAGAGAAAGCCCTCCTTTCTCTTGAGAAGGATACTCAAAATCTCTTTCTTTTAAGAGATTTCCTAGATATCAAAGAAAGATATCAAGAGTTATCAAACAAGGAAGCTCTCTGGGCTAAACAAAGAGCCAAAGTCCATTGGCTCACAAATTCTCATGACCATCTCAAATTCTTGTACACTTCCATTAAGGAGAGAAAGAATATCAATCTTATTAGAGAACTTAATTCTAGCGAAGGCTTGATCTCTAATCCTATTGATATTACCTCAAAAATTTGTAATTTCTACTCAGCTCTCTTCAATATAGACCTCCATGGCTCTTAGCATACATGAAGTCCCCAGTGATAATATTCTCTCCCTCGATCAATCTTGATCTACTGAGGTGAGCTCAAATGAAATCTGTTCAGCCCTCCAAGAAATTAATGAAAACAAATCACCTGGGCCTGATGGGTTTAAGTCCAAATTCTATTCTCACTGTTGGGATTTCATTAGCAAACAGCTTTACCGGCAAAGAAATCACTTCTTTAAATGTAACAAACTTCCTAGTATGTTCAAACACAGCCTCATTACCCTCATCCCTAAGACCAAGCACACAAGATCTTTAGCTGATTTTAGGCTTACTTCTCTCTATAATACTTTTTATAAAGTGCTTGCAAAGGATTTGATGAATAGAATAAAAAAGGTTCTGCCTTCAATATTACATTATGCCCAATCTGCTTTTATTCTAAAGAGGGATATTTCTGATAATATAGCCTTGGCATATGAAATCTGTTGGGATTTCTATAAGAAACACGAGAGCTTCATCGCAAAATTTGACTTAAGGAAGGCTTTTGAGACTATTAACAGAAATTCAATTCTTCTCAGGCTTCAACAAAAAGGCTTTCCTTCAAAATTTGTAGGTTGGATCTCATTCTATCACGACATCTCATTCTCTAGTCCTTAATGAGATAAGGGACTTCTTCTCCTCATCAAATGGCTGCCGCCTCTCTCCCTTCTTATTCACCGACTATGGACACCTTTATTTTTGGATAGAGAATTGAATCTCGATGTTACATTCCCTCTATGGGTAACTCTCTAATTTCTCACCTTCTTTTTGCAAATGATCTTTTAGCTGTTGGGAATGTGGATATCCAGACTGTAGTATCTCTCAAAGGCAGTTTAGATATGCTTCAGACTACAATGGGTTTGAGTGTTAATGCCGAAAAGTCAATCAATCATTTGCTTTTCAAAAGCTTCTAGCACTAATGAACACTTCTGTAATATTTTAAATATGACTCAAGAGAGTTTCCCACTTAAATACTTGGGTCTTCCTCTTATTGCTGGCTCACTCAAGTCGATTCATTTCAATTCTCTCTTTGATAGATTGTTCACTTGGTTAGCTGGCTAAAAGTCAAAATTCATTTCTTTTAGGGGAAAATTTCAATTACTTCAATCTACAGTCAATAGTTTTCTTTCTTTCTGGTTCAGATCTATGGCGGTTCCAAAATGTGTTATTAAAAAATTTTCTTCTTTATGTGCTAATTTTTTGTACTGCAGAGGTGAACAACAGAAGATCCATCTCATATCCTAGAATAAAACTACTCTTCCTAGGGATAAGGGGGAACTCTCTTGTCCGCTTCCTCTCAAACCTCCTATGTAAGTCAAATGTTCTGGTTTTGACCAGCTTCCCCACTTTCAAATTGGCTTATTAATAGATATGTGTCCTTTGGTCTAAACTCTGTCGGTCCTCCCTCTGGAAAGATTTAAGATTTTAGGGATCATCTTACTTTCAACATTAGTAATGTGCCTCTCTTTCTCTATTCTTCAATCCATGGTGTGCACAAACTTCTCTATATAAAATCCTTGGCCCCTCTGCTTCGATATTCGAATTTTTTCCCCTTGCCTCTCTTAATTCTATCATCCATAATGAGGTTTGGCTCCCTAAAGCCTACAGTCAAATTTTCAGCACTTATAATATCATTAGTGGTATCAAAGTGGGTATAGGCAATGTATAATATGGAAGGATTGCAATGTCCCAACTAATACTATCCTCAAACAAGATTATTTTTATTGCTATCCTATCTTGAAGTGGTATAAGGAAATCTGGTTGTTTATTAACTACGTGATTTTTTTTGGATGGCTTATATCTTGAAAACATCGATACTCTTGAGAGAGGACTTGGCTCCAATTTGATTGTTGCCTCTATCGGTCCTCTAAGGAATCCCATCCTCACCTATTCTTCTAATGCTTACCCATGTGGTGATTAGGAACCTTCCAAGGGCAATTTTTCTGCTCACTCTCCAAAAGTATTGGAGTTACACCTAACCTCATAAAGCTTTGAAAAGGCTTCATTATCTTATTACTACCATTATGTTTACTCATTTGGAGAGAGAGAGCTGTGTTTCATCAAAAGGGGCTTCACCTCCACGTCTAGTTTCCAACATCCGATCTCTAGTAACTCTTAAACTCGGAAGGTGGAAGTTCAAATCAAATTGGCCAACTCATGTTACCCTATCTCTGGAATTATGGAGGAGAGATCTTTGAGATGGTTACCTTTTGGCTTTCTTTTTCTCACTGTGTTTTTGGTTGTTTCCCGATTCTTTGTTGGGGGTTGTTTCTTTGTAAACATGCTTTATCGAAGAGTTTTGACTATTTTTGCCTGGACCATGATGAGATCAGCTTGCTACAAAGATCTTCTTTCTAATGCTAACCTTGCAGCATTCTTGTTGCTTCCTCCTTGGATGGTTCTCTTCAACTGGAGCTTGGTTGACCTTTCGATCACAGCCTTATGCTCATCTCTCCCACTCTGGACAATTGCTCTATTCCAGGATGGCGGGAGGTGTCAACCAGTTTTTTTTTGTATCGGAGTTGTTTTCAACAATCATTTCTTGGCAGAAATTTTTTACCTCTCGAGTCCGGATGATTTTTAGTTGATCTTTTTTCCTTGGTTTTATGCATTTCTTGTTTAATGGGTTTTGGCTTGAACCCCCTCCGTGGTATCCAGTGTTTTATTTTTTTCTCTGTAATCTCATATAATTATTCTACTTTGGAATAATATATATCTAATAAAATTTAACAATTATATACTTTTTATTATATAAAATTATTTTTTTAAAAAATAGAATGAAAATTTATTAGAACATTTACTAGTTGAAATCATTATATTATGGACCATTGATATTTTACCAGCAATATATTATTTTCCAATAATACAATATACATTATATTATGTCTTGTAATATATTATTTGAGAATCTCTAATTGTGTGTATGTATGTGTGTTATGTATCTCTATTGTATTATTAGAAAATAATATTTTATTAAAAAAGTTTGTCACCTTTCTCTTAATACAGTATGAGAAAGCTTGGATAGTTTTTTATTGTTTTGTTTTTAGAAAGCAACTAAGTTGTATTTAATTATTAATTTTTGATTGATTTTAGAAAATTTTGTAATAAAAACCTTTTTTAGAGAACAAGATATGTTAGAATGTAGTAGTTATCAAAAGTTATTGTTTGAATTTTTTTAAAAAAATATTTGTGCTACTTGTAATAATTTTTCAAAATATTAATTTCTTGATAGCAACTTTACGGATAATTTTTTCAAAAAAATTATCGGAAAGCGAACTAGTACATTTTAAACTCATATTCCTACATGATATGAAAGGCTGATGACAATTTTATATTATTAATACTCTCCTAATTAATATTGAATTTTACAATAAAGGATAATTTTTAAAAAGGAGCATATAATTAATAAAATTTAGCAAAAGGAGTATTCTAAAAAAGAAATTTAAAAAGGAGCAAAAACGTAAATTGCATCCACGTTTTCAAATAAAAAAAATAAAAAATAAAAAAAATTCTGAAAACGTGAATAGTAATCACGTTTTGGGAAAACCTGATTACTATTCATGTTTTCTAATTTTCTATTTTTTAACTTTTAATAATAAGATTTTATTGAATGTTTAAATATATAAAATAATAATAAATAATTAAATGTATTTAATTAGCAAATTATGTGATTTCGATCTATTTTTTAAATTTTAAAAAAAAATCTATAGAATAAAATTAAAATTAAATAGTAAATTAAAAATAATTACAAATAGATAATTTAAAAATAATTTATGACATTTTCTGAATCTTAAAATAATTATTAAAATAGTTTTATTTTGAGAAATAATATTATAAATATATTAATTAATGTTTTTTTATAAATATGATTAATTAATATTAATTATAAAACTAATTTTAACTTAGAAATCTTATAAATTTATTATAAATAGTGTTTTCATATGTAATGTATTTTTTGTTTCAAAATTTTAATTTCTAATGAATTAGTAAATTTTAATTTTATTTAATTTTTCAATATTTTATTTTAAGTTAGAAAATTAAAATTATCTCGTATTTTTAATAAATTAAAAAAAAATATATATATATATATTAATAATTTTATTAATAATTATTATATTATATATATATTAAGTTATTGTTATGATATACATATTATATAATTTTATATATATTATTATTATATATATTTATTATATATATATGTATTATATATATATATATATATATATATATATATATATATATATATATATATATATATATATATATAATAACTTATTAAATAAAAAAAAAAAGTAAAATGCATAATTTTTATTAATATATTAAAATATAGGAGAGAAGTTTAAATTTTTTTTAAATATGGTACATAAAATATTTTAAAATATTTTAATAAATAAATTCCACTGATTCGTTAGAAATTTAAATTTTAAAACAAAAAATATATTGTAGATGAAAACACCAAATAATATAAATTAATAAGATTTTTTTAAAATTATTAAAAATTCCTAAGTTAAAATTAGTTTTACGATTAATAAAATTAATCTTATTTATAAATAAAATATAAACTATTATAATTATAGTACTATTTATCAATATAAAATTTTTTTTAAGTAATTATTTTAAGATTCAAAAAATATCATAAGTTAATTTTAAATTATCTATTTCAAATTTTTTTTAAACTTACTATTTAAATTAATATTATTTTATATATTTTCATAAAATTAAAATGATAAATAATAATCTTACCTTATTTATATATTTTAAATATGTTGATTTAATATATTTAAAATTCTATCAAATATTATTATTAAAAATTGTTAAAAGAAATAAAAAATTAGAAAACGTGAATAGTAATCACGTTTTCTGAAAACGTGACTACTATTCACGTTTTTGCTCCTTTTAAATTTTTTTTTATAAAAAAAGCTCCTTTTGCTAAATTTTATTAATTAAAGCTCCTTTTTAAAAATTATCCCCATAAAAATAGACGTTAACAACAAAAAATTGATGCTTTAGAAAATAAATCGGAGGAGCTTAGAGTCCTCCAAGAATGGCTCCTAAAGCCATCTCTTGGCCTTGACTTCTATCCATCTCCTCCATTAAAGAAACCAAATTGAAGCTCTCCATCCACGTAGGTTCATCTCATCATCCTCTATAAATCACTCTCTCATATATTTCACTCAAAATTACGAATAGATAACTCCATTACATACATCTCATCTCTTCTTACCCTTCGATATCCCTGATATATAAATCAATCCACCTTCATTCTTCCTCAACAATAATCCATCCTCCTCTGCTCTGTTCTCCTTGCCTTCACCCTCTCCTTTCTAACATGGATACCAAATACAATGAAGAAGCTAATTTCTACTGAGCGGATCATGCTCGTCATCTCGGATGAAGAGGATGAAGAACAAAAAAGGAAAAACAGAGCTCATATGTTCGCCATTAATGGAAGGAAACTACTTTTTTCCACCTAAAGTATTATTTGGTGAGAACTGGTGTAGATCGTTTGATATTGGACAAGAAAGGGCGACTTTGGGAGAGGGAATTAAGGAAGAATGATAACAGAGCTTGGATTCGTAATGAGTGGGCGTGGGAGAGGAACGGAGTTTTATTCTGATATGCGCTCGCATCACTATGATTAAATGGAGAATTATAATTTCGCTTAATAATTATATTACAAATTATTATATATTATTTAGGTTTTCTTCGTCCGCGTGTTTATAATTTATTTATTATCAAGGAACTATTTGTTCTTTGTATTTGGCGGTTAAATAAAAGAAGATTGCATATCTTTTAGCTTTTATGTACTTGGGTTGGAATAAAATAGATGCAAAGTATATTATTATATATTTTTATTTTTCAGTTATTTGAATGGCCATTTCTGCGTATATTTATGCACACGTTAAAATTCTGTTAAATATACTATGGTAGTAAAATGCATATTTTCTAAAAATAAATATTTATTTTGTATCTCACTTAAGATCTCATTTGTTGAAGTTAGAAAATTCGCCTTTAAAAAAAAAAATTAATTCACAATTTGATTTGGTGAAATTAAAATTAACATTAACGCCATTCTCTATTAAATTTTTTTGAAATTAGCTCAAATTTTATAATTTTAATTTCATTTAATCTAAAAGTGAACTTCACACAAGCTAATTAAATCTCATATATTAGGAATACAATTTCACAATCAGCATCACAAAGCACTCCTTTCATACATATTAGTATCAATTAGAACCTAATTAATTATGATTACTTATCAGTTTTATTAATTTTTAAAGTAATGTTAGAGCAACTAAATAAATTATAATTATTATTTAATCATCTAACTTAAATATTATTAAAGCTAATTTAAACATTAGTTAATATTGATGAATCTATTCATCTTGCAAATTTGATTTCAATTCCTTCCTTGATTTTACATTAATTTTACAATCATTAAAATTATAAATCCTTAAAATATAAAGTTAAATAGTTAACTATGAATTAATGTGTGCCTAATATTTTTTAAAATTTACACTTTAAAAATTTAATAAATTTAAATTTGTTGTGTGTTAGAACATTTAAGGTGGTAAAGAGGATGTGTTTAATATTTTAGTTTTATATGAAAATCTAACGCATATAAGTTAAGATAAGAGTTGTAAAACTAATAATTTTATGTGAAAACTCAAAAGAGAGTGATTAGCTAAGAGATGGAGGTTGACTAATTGAGTACTATGATCAAGTGATGGTCGACAACTATAATCGTTATTATAGTAAAATGATGATGATTGGGCAACCATGATTGGGAGACTAGAGTTAAGCAAGCCTTTCTTTGAAATTGTCATTAGAGATGAGATGATGATATGGGTTGCCAAGTTGTTCAAGACTTCATAGTTCTACCATTCGATCAACCTATCAGAACCAATTTGCTAAAGCTAAAGGGATTTATGCCATAACTTTTAAGAGTCTAATTAATAGTCATGAGTTGCTAACTTTAAGCTGAATGAGTGGATTTATTTTCTATGAGTCAATTTGTTAGTGTTGATTTTGAAAAGTAGAATTTATATTTTGGAGGAAGACATGTTGATTATGAAAGCAAAGATTTACATCATAGGTGATGCAGAATGAACCAAAGTTAGCATTTGTTGAAAAGATAACATGCAATGCTTTTATTTAAAGAAATTATTTTTATTCACACATAAAAATTACTAATTAATTCACACCAAAATATTATAATTATATTTATTAATGTGGTCTTTATATCCACAATTATACATTTATTTTATTATTTGTTTCTACACAATAAGCTATAAAAACCTAACAAAAAGTTTGGTTTTTTTTCTGCAGTAAAAGAATTGAGGCAGTCATGTAGATTTATAAAGATGCTTTAGTTCGAGTTAGGGGAATGATCAATTAGTGTTTTACATCATCTTCTTCTGTATAACTATCTTCCATTCTTATTATCTAACAAACAAAAATTAATATTCATGTGACAATTAGAGTTTTATTTTCAATGATGGTCAATCTCTTTAAAATTTGCACCTTTAAAATTATTGTTGCTTATTTTGATATGGCTCACTTCTGACTTGGTGGAGCTTATCTTGGGCTAGAAAATATTCTAAGTTGAGTTTGGGCACATCTATGATATATGTACCTACCATTGGCCTCACATGTCGATGCAGGTGTGATATCTGTTTTTAATAATTTCTCCACAATATGATTAACATATGAATATTATGTTAGTATCTAACAAGTCATTTATCCCATTTTGAAGCTTTTACAAGATGACAAAATTTTTAAATTAGGCATAATGCAAATCTTAATTAGCAATTTAGGCACGAAAAAAATATTAATATAATAGTTGATCCGATTTAATTTAACGATTATTTAATTTATTAAAAAATATGGGGCAATTTTGTATTTTGCACGTGAGTCGATGATGTCAAGATCAAACTTGGTATCGTTGGAATCATAAAAATTTTTTTTACAACTTTTATGTTGATTAGAATTTACGTTTGTGGCCCGATACGCAGCAGATTTTGTGAATGTAAAAAACGGCTGCTGAAATTTGAAAATGTCAGATTATGCATATCGAGTCATACGATGGAATTGAGAAAATTTTGTATGGTTGGAATCATAATAAAATTTTCTACAACTTTATGTAGGTTAAAATTTATTTATTGCGCCGATACGATATTTTGAATGCGCAAAAAAACTAGGTTAGCTGAAAATTGGACCAACGTCAATTTTGCACGAACGGAGGCATACTGTCGAATCGAGCAAAATTTGTATTGGAATCATAACAAAATTTATACAACTTTCATGTTGGTCAATTTATGATTGCAGCGATCGTAACAGATTTTATGAATCGTGAAAAGCTGTGCAAGCTTAAAGTTCGGAGCAACAATCGTATTTTATGCATGTCGGAGTTATATAGTTTCGGAATCGAGCGAGCTTCATATCGTTAGAATTGTAACAAAAATTTTTTACAACTATCATGTTGGTCAAAATTTGCCCGACACGCAGATTTTGCAAATGCGCTGAAATTGTGGCAGAGTGAAAGAGCATAATCGATTATGATATCAGTCATATTGTTGAAAATTGAGTGAACTTTGTATTGTTGAAATCATAAGAAAATTTTCTACAACTATCATGTTGGTCAAAATTTGTGATTACCGATACAACAGATTTTAAAATGGACAATAATGAAATGCACAAATAACTCAGCTAAACAAACACTCTTAATGAAGTGCAATTAACAACTTTTAAGAGTCATGACATATAAACAGTGTGCATTAGTCTTATTGTTTGAGATAATTATTCATATTGATTATATTCATATAAGAGAAGTGAATGTGTTAGTATTAGAAATGCAACCATTTTCAAATATGGATAAGAAGCCAACTCAAACTAAGTTTACAACACAAACTAACTACCTCTCTACTGTTACTACCAAAGGGAATATCATCACTAAAAAATATACATCAATGTATAACTTCTTCTGAATACTTAAAGCTGTATAAATAAAGTAGCACAAAAAATATATGAATATTTATAAATTAAGGTAACCAGAACAAAAAAATAGTTCCTAACGATGCCTACGAGACATAATACAATAAGATAGGTATAGATACAACAAAATGTAATCCTATATGGACAGAAGATAATAGTGCAAATAATTATCTCTGATGATGCTTGCGATGCATGTGGGCTTCAAAAATTTCACCACCGATCTCATCGATGAAAAGAGTGTTTAAAGTGTCAGTGTAATTTTCAGAAGGCAGATGAAATAGTAGATACACACCAAGAGATTTCACCGATTTTGTGACTTTAGATATGGTTCCAGATTTCCTATAGAAGCCCCTATAGTTAATTACCTCCCAATAAGTGAGAGAACTTTTGATTAAGGCTAGTCATTTAGATCGAATGTGTAGCTGTAATGGCACCATATAGAGTTTTAGAATTTGATATATGAAATTCATCATTATAGCTTAATGGATGGTGGGAATGGGACGTGTGATCTAGATCCCATGGTTCTCTCATCCTGGGCAGTTGAGGTCCCCAGTCTACTTAGTCAGAAGAGGTAGTCGACCCAACCTGACCGAAGGATCCTTATCAGCAACACATGGGTTATGTCGTCCAAGAAATTTTTTAGACTGGGTGGTGTTTGTCAGGAGATAGCTTAAGTCTACCTTAGAGGGCTATTTGCCCAATCAAGTATACCATATAATTCACAACTCAAAGGGCGAATTGGGGTGCACGAGATAATGGATAGTAATATAATGGAGTCGGCCAAACCACCGATCGATGACTCGTAATGCTTCATCTATGGAGCCTCGGCCAACCACAATGAGGACACGGACCATGTTTGTGTGAGATTGATTGAGAGTGAATATAGTAGAACATTTGATTTGACATTGGCTCTTTTGTGAGTTAAAGTTTTCTTAATTTGTCTCCATAAATAAATATAAGGTTGATAGATTGAGTTTGATTTAAGTTTTTAATGATTAGATTTCATTGGAGAAATTTTTAGATTGACACTCAATTTGAGTTAGTCTGATTTGAAAAATTGATTAATTCGAATATGTTTAAGAGTTTTAGATCCTATCAACTCTAGCTACAATGGATTAGATTTACTGTCATCTGATAAAATCAATTTCTCAGATATTTCATAAATTTGAAACTCTTATTATAGGATTTTAGGTTTTGTTAACCTATACCTAGTCCTAAGACTAGACCGGGAAGCAACCCGCACAACATCCTTAGACACTTGAATTTCAGCATTCAACATAGTGTCGGGACCCATGCGGGTGTATAGTAATTTTAGGTAATTTTATGTTTGAATTATGAGATTGATTTTGTATTTTCATTTTTTTGTTATTCCAGTTTAACCTGCACCTTTTCAGACATTAAAATTTGCACTTGAAATCTCTATGTCCGAGCACATGTAAATGTTTATAGCTTAGCTAATATAATCTAATTAATGAAATTATTGATCTTAAAAATCATAATTAGGATGAAATTCCTTGATTTTTTTGATTGAAGAAAGCTTTATGATTTTTATAACTGATTTAGTATCGCTTACCGCTTGTACAAAGAGTTGCAGATCCTGTGAAGAAGATATTTTGAGCTATGTGTTCAAAGGATAATTTAATTTGTTATTTTAAGAAGAAGATTTATTCTAAAGTAGTTCTCATTTTACCATTCTTTCAGTCAAATTTATTTTCACCCTCTTTTATTCAAATTTGATTTCCTCTTTTGTTCAAATTTTATTTCCCTCTTTTTTTTCAAATTTGATTTTCCCTCTTTTGTTTAAATTTGATTTTCCTCCTCTTTATTCAAATTTGATTTTCCTCTTTGTTTAAATTTGATTTTCCTCTTTTGTTTAAATTTGATTTTCCCTCTTAAATTTGATTTATTTAAATTTGATTTTCCCTCTTTTGTTTAAATTTGATTTCCCTCTTTATACTTCATCTAATTTCTATAAATAAGGCAAAGGGGAGTTGCCTATTCTATTCCATTTACTTGAAATGTTAGAGCTGGTATTTGAAAGGAGTGGTTAGGAACTTTAATGGGCTTTCAATCCTACTTCGATAAATTTTGTAAGTATTTTTCACTCTTCTTTTTATCTTATTTTGCTTTTATACCTACCGCATATCATTCTACTTTCCCCCTCTCTTTATTTATTTAGTTAAAAGGTTTGACATAATTTCAAGACGATCACCTGCAGTGGGTGCATCGGGTGTTTTGGCTTACTCGATGCCCCTTGATGAGTGGTGGTGTTTGACACCACGCCGGTTTTCATCTCACCGCACTGAGCACGACGAGGTCTTTAAACCTGAAAGAGGACATATAATGCAATATATATTCATTCTCCTTTTTTTTTAAGTCTAGAAATTAGACAAAATTTTGGCAGTATTTCATCTAGGGGGAGCGACATCTAACAAGTGGTGGCTTACTCGGAACGCCCTGCTCAGCGTAGCAAGTGGTGTCTTGCAACACCATAGCCTATTTTTTCATCTCGTCATGCCCTGCTGAGTACAACGAGGTCTTCAAACCTGCAAAAGAAACACACAAGCATGTATATATACTCACATTCACAAATTCTACATGTTCTGACGCATTTTTTGGCATGCTGCAACGCTAGGCAAAGGAACGGGGTTAGGTATGCGATTGAGAATGTAAGGTAAGGAGTGTGATGCCAAAATTCAGAAGAAGAATTCACCTGCTGATGATGTTCTTCCCCGATTTATGGCGCAGCGAAAACAGGATGGCTAAAGCGAGCGTCGAAAATCAAAGGAAGAATTCTCCTCCTGACGATGTTCTTCGGATTTGCGTGCAGGAAAATGGACGGCTAAAGTGAGGGTACGATGCTAAAAAATCTAAAGAAGAATTTACGACTGTTCTTCCCGATTTCATACAAACGAGATAAAAGCGAGAGGTGTGAAAATCGAAGGAAGAATTTGTTCGATGATGTTCTTCCCGATTTACGGCAGGAAATGGGACAAAGCAAGGGCGATGCTAAAATCAAGAAGAATTCACCGCCGACGATGTTCTTCCCGATTTTCAGCGGTTGATGGCTAAAGTGGGTGTGACGCTGAAAATTGAAGGGAGAATTCTCCTGCTGATAATGTTCTTCCCTGATTGGCGGCACCGTGAAAATGATGAAATTTGGATGGGTTGTCACTTGCGGAAGGATTAGAACGCCAGTTTGGGGCTGACATGCCAGAATAGGAACAATGACCATTTGAAGGGTGGCTGCAAATTATCTTGCAAGCTAAGGCTAATGGGTTGATGGGTGCTGCGATCATGGGTTTGGGCCATGTTTCACGGGAGAAGGAGCGGGCCGGAGTGGATTTGGGTTGCGGCTTTTGCGGTTGAAATAGTGGCGGGATGGCCAATTTTGCGGTTAAAATGGCGATGGACAACTAGATTTGCAGGAAATGATGGGAATTAGGAGGATCAAATGGCTACGATCCGAGCAACTTATAATTTCAGGGATTTGACAGATGCAGACAGGTCGAGGAACGGTAGGACGCGGGGATGGCAAATGAAGGTGACCGAAAGGTGAGGGTCAGAGACAGGATCGCATGGGTCGGATGCGAACCGTATGTGGGTGTAGCGCCGTTCGCCATGAAGTGGTCCGGGTCGCAGAGATCGCACTCATCGGTCCTGGGTGCACGGATCCCGCTGAGCATGCACATGGCAGCTGTCATGGTATGATGCGCTTTGGCGAGTGGCAGGAGGCAAAATGCCAGAGCTGATGCGCGGACATGGTTTACAGTAACGAAGACAATGGTAGAAATCAAGAGAAAAAAAATTCAGAAAAAGGTAGAAGAATTACCTTTTCTTGGACGTGAGAGAGAGAGAGAGAGTAGTGAGGGAGAATAATGAGGGAAGTTGCCAGAAATGGAAAGAAAAAAGAGGGGGAGTGCTTATCTTTTTTTAATTTTTTTTCCTTTTTTTCAAAAAAATGAGGGGAATATTGAGCATGGGGTAATTTAGAATTTTTTTATTTTGAATTTATTAAATATTTTAATGAGGATTTTGGGACGGTAAATACACATAGTCAATATATATCGATTTAGGGTAATTCCATTATTCTGAACGCAATGGCGCAGTCCGTTTCGCGATCGGAGGCCATTTGGTTCAAATCAGCGCTAAATTGAATCAATTTAGAAAATGCATCGCCGCTTTCGATCGCTCGATTTTCACGTAATCATCCAATCGAAAAGTGGTCTCATTTGATAAATTTTGATATTTTGAAGCCAATGGCATGATCAATTTCATGAACGGATGTCATTTGATTCTTGTGGTGCCTCCTAACGTTGATATGTGTGCAGACGCGTTGATGACTCGAGCGCTTGATCAGTTGATCATTAAGTTGTGCTATATTTATATCCCGACCAATTTTGATGTTCTGAACGTGATGGTGAATTTCGTTCATCAATCGGAGATTATTTGGGTTGATTTTGATGACACCTTGCACATTTCAGCCTCAATTTGCGCGTTGTCACTTTAAATCACTCGACATTTGCATGACTCATTCAATTAAGCGTGGATCACTCATTTGATAGATCTTGATGTTTTGAAGCAAAGAGTTCGATGTGTGTAGATGGACAAGGGCAAGCGTGATCGCTTAACCTTTTGGTCATTAGGATAAGGGAAAGCTTGGCTTGTCATGGTAGGGAGGATCGTCGCTCGCTAGGTGGCTTAATCACGACATGAAGAAGCAAAGAGGGTGAGTGGGAGTTTGTTTATTTATTTTTATTTATATTCAAAGAATTTGATCTCAGGATTCGAATTTCTTTCGCATCGACCATCTCAATGACTTTCGACACCGATCTACCTACCAGATTCAAACCGCTTGACCTCCTTAGCAAGATTTCACCGCATTGATCGATCTCTATTGTATCTTCCATCAATTCCTTTGCAATATATTTCCTCTTCGATACGCTAAAGTAAGAGCCATGCAGAGGGGTTTAGAGGGACAAAAGAGAATGTGAACATCCTTGATTGCTCAAAGATAGTGCATATAAAAATATTTAATAAGTCATGATAATATTAAAAATATATTTATATTTAATGTTGAATGATATAGACATAAATTATTACAAGTAAATTGTTGATAATAATTTTTAAGATTTTTATTAGTTAAATTAGCCGATAATCATATAGTCATTCATAAGAGTTTATAACGACTTGATTAAAATTATTAAATAAAAAGTAATAATTTTATTTTTTATTATGTTTAAAAAATAGTGAAGGTCATTTATTATATTTAAATATGTTGCTTAGATTTCAATATTATTCAATTAGGATTTTTAATTAGTTTAATGATTATCATATTTTAAAAATAGTACACGTAAGGTTCCATATCTATTGCTCATGAAATCCCAAGAACTTGAAATTTTGAATCACTATTGTTACAATCCTCTCCTACATAATTCTCGACCTATTAACGAGCTATCATCACCAACATATCCATTTGAAAAGATAGAAGACAAGAGATTCATCCCTTCGATGTCTACACAGCTTTCGTATATGAAGTTTCATGTCCTTGTCTCCGCTTCTCTGACAAATGAGATCACGAGGATTTAGACCTCCATAATTATCTCCACTTCTTGGTAGTTCGGTGATGACATTAAGGAGTTTATGGGGACTTTAAGTCTAAATGTTTTTTGGGCTAGGCTTCAAGACCACAATTGGTTGGTTGAGATAATTTTTCACCCATGAGCAAAACCGTAATTCTGATAGTGTATTTTTTCAAAAACCGCTACCATATTGATGCTTTACCTTAGATTTTCTTTCATTTGTTTTCGATGCTTTCAACACTTGTAATTCGCTTCGTCTCAAGAGTATCATGGAACTCTTTAGACTCCAAAGCTTTTCATCTGCCGACGCTTTGCTTCCTTTAACTTTTCACAAACAAGAGCCATTTCTTTTATAGTTTAGATTCTCATGATGTAGACCCTTTTGTGGCTTGAACATTGAAGGAATTGGATCTTGATGATTGTTATCGACTTCATATACATCTCTATAATCCCTCTCATTGAGATTGAAGCTCTCTAGACTTCAATCTGTTAAAGTATCTGTTGACCTCACCTTTGGAGTGAGCTCTCAACTTCTCCATCTTAGACATGGACTCCCTAGACATAGGACTCCTCTAAACACTAAGAGTTCCTTAGTCATAAGACACTTAGTGATTAGGTGAACACTTGACCTAACCCTAGAGACTTAGAAGAGTTTATCATGGACTAGGTATGCATTAGAAGCAACCACTTATCCTATAGCTTCACCATGTACACTCCTTCAAACCAGCCCAAATCAAATCTTAAATCAATTCCAACTCAATTGATTTCTCAAATCTCAAATCAATTCCAACCAATCAAATCAAATCTCAAATCAATCCCAACTCAATTAATTTTCTCAAATCTCAAATCAATTCTAACCAATCCAAATCAAAGCTCAAATCAATTCCAACTCAATCGATTTTCTCAAAGCTCAAATCAATCCCAACTCAATCAATTTTTAAAATCTCAAGTCAATTCCAAACTCAATTCCAATTACAAATGATTCAAATCCAAAAATCAATCCCAAATCCAAAATGTTTCCTATGGCTTATGAACCACATTCATAAGCTTAGCCAAACCCTTCAAATCAACCCAAAGCCAAGTGATTTCTTTATAAATCACTTATTCCATCATTTATATTCATAATTATAAATGAAATTGGCATCCAAATCATCTAAATCAAATGGATATAAATCAAACCAAATCAAAACCCCTTCTTCAAAACTTTTGACCTACCTTAGCCAAATTCACAATCAAATCACTCCTAATTCACATGATTCTCTCATGGATCATTTATATTCCCATTTATATTCACAAATATAGATGAGATATAAATTCAAATATCTAAAACAAATCAATATAAATTCAAAACTCAAATCCAAATCCAATTTATTTCCTTTAAGCCAATTTCTTGGATTTAGCCAAATCATTCTCAAATCAATCCAAACCATTGGATTTTCTCTTCAAACAATCACTCCTTCAATCACATGCCCAAATATAATCATAAACTACAATCACCAAGCCAAAATCAAACTAACCCATGTCAAACCCATGATCATCATTTTGACTTGAAATTGTCAAATTAACCAAAATCCATTTGACTCCAAATCACTTGCAATTGGATTTATATTTCAATCATAAGTTCATATGTGAGTTCAACCAAACTTGAATCAAGCCTTGATCAAGCCAATTGACCCATTTAGGCTCACTTGACCCAAAGTGACCTAAAACATCTTTTTGAGCTAAGTTCTAATCCAACCCAAATTAGATTGAACTAAGCTTATCCAAACCTCACATTGTGATCAAGAGATCCTAGAATGATCAATCACTCAAATTAGGTCAAATCAAGTCAAACTTAGCCTTTGAACAAGTCAACATTTAGCCCAAATGAAACCCAAATTAATCAAAGTCTACCATATGCCAAATTTATTGAAACCATTGACTCAAACACATTCATGATCAATGAATGAACATGACCAAGCCCTCACTTGAGCCAAACCAAGCCCAATTGGCCATTTGACCTAAGTTGACCTAAATTGATCTAAAAAGCTAAAATGGGACAAATCTTAATCTAAGCCAAATTGATTGCAACCAATGGGTCAAATTCATTCCAAATTGATCGTTGAACTTGACCAAAGCATCAATTGACCAATAACCCACTTGAGAAATCAACTTGAAATCAACCAAATCAAAATTGATTGAAACTAAAGCTTGCAATACATTTCAAATGATTAACAATGCCTAAACCAACTCATGACCTAACCCAATAGGGCTAAATGGGTCAAATGGTAAACTTGACCCATTTGACCTAAATGAACCTAAATGAACCAAAACCAAATCTAAACCAAATTGAACCAAACCAATGATACCCATAATGATCATTTGAACTTGACCTAACCAATTGGTCAACCTAACCCTATTTGACCCAACTTGACCTAAATGAGTCAAATAGAACCTATTCAAACCAAATGAACTCCAAATCACTTGAAATTTGGCTAACCCACTTTTGAATCATTTCAAATCTCAAATCAAACTCATGGCTAAATGACCACTTTTGCCCAGGTCAAGGGTATCATGACCAAATTCACTTAGAATTTGATCATTTATTTCTTAAGGCCACTTAGCATCCTCTATTGGGCCACATGGGCACCAAGGAGTGGTGAACATGACCCAATGAGCTTGGCCATGACCCAAGCCAAGGCCAAACTGACCTCCCCACTCATCTTTGAGCATTTGGATCATCAAATACACTAACCACTCACATGGACATCCACTCTCCTTCACTCCACTACACAAAATGACCCATGTGGGGTGTTTTGCAGCTCAAATCATGCCTCTAATCCAAGCCATTGATCAAAAATGGTAATTCAACCTCTCACCATCCGATCCGGAGGGATATACCTTTCAAATGACAAGAAATCCATTCCTCGAGCTTGAGAGGTTGAGTCTCCCAAGCTTTTCCAAGCCAATCCTGAGCTCCCCCATTTCCCATTTTTGGTTTTACTCAAAGTCAAAATAGGGGAGTTCAATTCCAAATCCAACTCATCCAATTCTCAACCAAAATTAAATTAACCTTACACATCCTTGGACCTCTCGTCAAGCAAATCATTTCCCAAGTCTCCAAGCCCGAAGCATCACTTTGATCAAGGCCAATCACCATTGAAGGGAGATTGGTCAACCAAACAAACTACTTCAAATTAATGCTTGATTCCTTCAACATAACTTCATCTCGCTGACGAAGCTACCTCCTCCATTAGGCTGATAACCTCCTGTGATTGCTTGAAAGTAGCTATAGGAAATTTTGCTTGGTCCTTTTGAAGGGAATTATAATCCCATGCAATCTTGATTATTAAATGTGCATTCCCCTCCTTTCGAAGGTGTGGGGTCATTTTGATCCCAATCCAAGCTCGGGTGAGATCAAATTGAATGAGGAAAGATGAACGGTGTTCGTCTCTCGTCGCTTGGGAAGAAGAAGGATCATACACCGTCCGTTCCGCGTGATTGGAAAAGATGACTGTGATCAGATCATTCATTTGATCCCTCTATTTCCTTCCTAAACTGCGGGATTGATCTCGTCCATCTGATCTCAAATTGATGACGCAGAAAATGCGTCTTTTCTCAACCAACGGTGTGACAACTTAAATAACATATCTCGTGGTGCCACATGGAAAGCATGCCATTTGGTCGCGGTAAGATCACGTGGCGATGAGATTAGGGGTTTAACTAGGTCTAATTAATTTAATTTTAATGATGAAACTTCCTAAAATCATAACTAATTGTAGAAAAATCTAAAAAATGCAAACTCAAGCTCATTTTAAAGATATTTTAGAGGAGAATCAAGAGAATTATAATTAATTGATTTGAATAATGACTTTGGCTTAATTTGGGTTTTATTAAAAAAATATAATTAGCTTAATTACACCTTAATTAAGCATTCAATTAATCTCAAATTTTTTATGAATGTCTAGGGGGATGACCTTTGCCTCTCATATTTTTTGGGATTTTATTGATGGCTTAATTAGAGAAATCATTTGAGCAAGCCTTAATCATTCTCTTAATCAAATTAATTATAATTAAGGAATGAATAATAGCTAAATTAATTACTTGAATATAATTATCCATGTTAAATAGTAAAATCATTTGGGAATATGATTGGGGACATTTTTCCTAATTTATTTCCCAAGTATTCTTTACCTTTAAAACTTAAATTAATTAATTGGTTAATGGAATGATTAATTGATTAACCAAGTAATTAGATCTTCAAAATGAGGGAATCAAAACCTAGTGGAATGATTGAATGATTTAGGGATTAGGATTAAGGCCTTTGATCCTTTTCCCTAAGTTAACTTTATCATTTAAATCAAAGCATAATCAAAGCATTTAATCAATTCATTAATGGCCTAATGAAATCAAAATTAAAAATCAATTCACCCAACCTAAACAACCTTTAATTCATCTTGGGTAGCTCCTTAGGTGTTCAATAACCCAACGTGAGATAATGAAATTATGATTGGCTCACATGTGTGAGAAAATCATAAGAGTAATTAAGTGAGATCCCTTAATTTTAATTAATTAATTAAACAATTAAATTAGGCCCCTTTCATTTCTTAGAGTATTGCAAATTTACATTTCGGGTGGTTGCATATCATATGGGCTTATTATTAATCAATTAATTAACTTAAGGTGATATAGGTAAGGATAATTAATCTATTTAATTCATTCCTTAACCTAGCTAAAACATAAAATCAACTTAATTGTTCTAAATTAAACCAAACTAATTCACACATGGGGGAATGGATTAGGATTAGCAAACCCTTCTCATATTTCCTAAGTCAAATAAAATTCAAAAATAAAATTCTCCTTAAGTAATTTTGATTCACTTTAAATGATCTTATTTAGTTTGATGGTCCTTAGGAATTAATTAAGGTGAATGAAGTTATGTGCTTACATCCCTTTTTTTCTTTCCAATCATGCTAAATATTGTTCTCCATATGAAATAATGCATCCATATCTTTTGAAAATCAATTAATAAAAATGTTTCCTTTTGTCAAATTGCATGTGTTGGCTAAAATTAAAATATGAGTGGTATTATCACTATTAAATCAAAAATTATTTTCAAAACTTATAAACCAAAGATTATAAAATGAAGTGATGCTAGTTATAAATATTTATAAGCTTGCATGTGATGATAGCATAAGATGTGTATTATGAAGTCTTCTTTCTTTCTCTTAATATGGATTCACATAAGATTTGCAAAGTGTATAGTTCATTTGAAAAGAATATAACACTTGCCTAAATCTATTCCTTTGCATATCCATATTATGACTTAGAAAAGAATCTTCATGTACATAAATCATACAACCAAATAAATGAAACATAAATTTTTTTCATGGATTTTCTCATCCTTGTAGTTTTGTACGTCTACATATATTTAAGAAAAGTGGTATATTAGTCTAGACATCCCGGGATTGTGAGACTTTAAGTAGCTCTAAGTAGGTCTTGTACCTTACGCCCTTAGTGTCAAAATAATGGATTATACTCACTATAACTTTTATACATATGGATATGCATTTAGCTAATTGATGAAAAATCCCTCTTTTCTATATAATAAAGACACGCATAAATGATTCAATCAACAAATGAAATATCCAAATTTCCAAATCACATCTCTTAGCATTCATCATCAAAGTGTGCTAAGATTTGCATTGCATGTATAGGTATGCTTAAGATTATTCATATGCATGGTATACATGATGGAAAGAAATGAGTGGGTGTGTGTTATGTGATAGTATTCCACCATAATTAATTCTAAGATGCCTTTCTTATTGAATAGGGCTATTTAAAGAGAACCCAAACTTAGGATCAATTAAAATACATAATAAATCATTCACTAAAGAAAATTCATTAATGAATCTATCTTAGAAATGCTTTAAGATAGGGATGTAAGAGAAGTTCTCTTCTCTTTCTTCTCTTCATAACATTCAGTCATTAAGAGTAGGTTCATTCGAACCAAATCAAATCACCAACTAAAATTAACAAATCAACTAAATCACTTAAAATAAAATCATCTTCTAAATTGAATCTTTCACACTTAAAAAATTTTAACCTTAAAGTCTAGCAAAGACATGCCATACAGATCTTAAATGTCATGCATATTTGACTAGGTCACCATTTTTAGCTTTATGTTAGGGCGATGCATGGTTTGATGCATACTTTTATTTTGTGGTGTAATGTTTTAGACTGGATGTTAGAGTGTATGTGCATAGTGTGGATGTTAGGCCGATATTAGTGTAATCATGCTTTTATGCAGGGGGTTGTGCTTAAGGGGCATTGTAATAAAAATATAAATAATTTTTTTTCTGTGTAGGTTGCTTATATCCCTAAGCATAACCCAAATTAGGATAGGTGGACTTGGTTACCCATGTGTGGGGTGCTAAGTCCAAATTTTCATATAAGCGCTTGGGTTGTGTAGCATGTTGCTAACCTTTATTTTGTAAGTTTAATAGATTTTCCTTTCCCATTTTGATGTAAATTTTGTAATTAAGATTTGGAATGAATGTTATGGGAGATTAGGATGAACATTGATTATAAGATCAAGTCTTATGTACCATGTGATGCCTTTGGAGCAACCATATTCTAATGAAGCCAAAAAGAAGAAAGAAGAGAAGCAAATCAAAATTGAAGAATGAAGAATGAAGTCCCCCATAACATGAATTCCTTTTAATTGTAATTATTCATTTGTAATCTGAGATGTATGGGTAGAGCTATACATTTCAGTTGCTGATACCCACCGCACTATCTCTTATTCTTTTATAGCTTTATAAAATTATTTGATGTTTCTTTAGCTTGTGTATTAGAAATGGCATGCCTTTTCATAGTTTCTTTATGATTGGTGATTGTGTGGCTGATGGACAGTTCTTATGAAAAAAATAAATCTTCTATCAATTAATCAATTCAAAATTAAACTAAACAATTCATAACCTCACCTAAAGCCTAAGAATTAAACCAAGATAATAAAAGATTTAGCAACCTGTTAGTTGGATGTTGTATGTTTCACATCAAGTATTAATCATATTATCTCACTCTTGCCAATAGAGAGCTTCCACCTTTGCTAGAGAAAATGGCTTGACCTTTGAGAGTCATGGTGAAAACACACCTCCTTCTTTTTGATTTGGCCCATAACTAATTTTCTCATGTATTAGGCATATAAAATCCTATAGCCTCTGTCAAAGCAAAAGTCCAAAGATCAAAATAAAACTTAACAAAATTTGTATTAGATTTAGGTCATTATTCATGCCCTTCATGATCTAGTCTCTTAGGGAGTGAGTTTAAGGACTTACTCTCCTTTCTAAATAAGCAACAGCCTAGCCATATTGCAAAGCATAAGACTTACCTATATGTATTTAAAATCATAGGAGGAGTTAGTTAGCAGCCACCCCAGGCGGTTGTATGTCCAACACTCATGTGGTTTATCCTCTCTTGTGGAGGTAAATCATATACCCATTTTTGCAATAGATTTAGGTCGTGCTTTGGCCCTCGCCAAAGCTCGCTAGATTTAGGAGAGGTTATTTTCCTTTGGCTACAAGCATAAATCACCTCTTAGGCATTTCAATAATCTTGTATTATAGAATTATAAGCTAGATTTCTAATAAAAAAATTTCAACTCAAACATATAATGCTCTTCAATTTCAAAAATATAAAGCCCAACCATAGGATAGTTTGGGATGCTCACTAGGCTTCCTAGTATCATGAGCACATACTCATCTCTTTGGCTTGATAATAACTCTCTCCTTTTGATAAATCCCACTTGATTTTAAAAAAAAATAACCAATTGATTGTTAGTCTTATCTTTGAAATCTTTGGAAATAATGATCATTTATCTTAATCAAGAGTATTCTTAAGGAATCACATTCCTTAGGATGTAATTAACTATGGGGGATTGCCTCCATAGGGAACTTAATGAACCCAATTTAAATAAATCCTGCTTTACTTTTTCATGTAAAGTAGGGGAAAGATCTCTGGTACATTCGAAGACCCATTATGTCTTAGGAGGCCTTATTAGGTGATTAGCTTCATTATATGGTAGTGACTTCTATCCATTGAGATAGTACAAAATTCCTTAATGTCATACCTGATCACCCTAACGAGTACATCTGCGAATCTGTGTAGTGTCCACTCACATAAACACACACATAACAATCATAACACAAAAAGTAAACACCACAATATCCAATTTGTTGATGCTAACCATCCTGAAGCCCTCTCACTTATGAATTACTCTACACAGAGCTTCCATCCAGTAAATTTCTTTTGGTAGACACAACTGATGGACCACCCAGCATGGATTAGTTACACGTCCACGACCAACACCAGAGAAGTGAGGAGCCGAAGAGCAGTCCCCGTGCACTCGACTAGGATGGACAGAAGGAGAGAAGAAGGGAGGGAAGAGTCCTCGCTGGCGGGGAAAATAGAAGAGAACCATGTGCGTCGACCGTGAAAACAAAGGGAACCCCCGCTTGCGCTGTTTGACATTTTTTGGAGCAATACCAGGGAAAGCCGCTTTAGGAGATGGAACTAGAGGCGAGATCGATTAGGCGAGGGATCATTCTTGCGGTTAAAGAAAACCAAACAAGAAAGAGGTTGATTGAGTGGGCTTTAGGTTTTATTTTAAAATTTAAGCTAATTAATATACTACTTATCCTAATTAATATACTAATCAACTCTAATCTGAATTTTATGATGACAAAAATATATAGTTAATATATATGTCCCCCTTAAGTTATTCAATGTTCTGGACACAACGACATAGTTTATTTTGTGATTGGAAGCCGTTTGGTTTGAGTTGGCATCGAATTGGAACAATTTTGGCTCAAAATTGCGTATTGCCACTTTAGATCACTCGACATTTGTGTAGACTCATCTGAATTGAGTGTGGATAGTCTAATTTGATTGATTTTCATGTTTTGAAGCTAACGATGCAATCAATTTTATAAACAGAGGGTGTTCGGATATTATCACGGCTTCCTGACTCTGATATACGCGTTGACACATTGATAACTCAATCGCTTGATTAGTTGATCATTAGATTGTGAAATACTTATATTCTAACCAACTTCGATGTTCTAAACGTGATGGCGAAGTCCGTTTATTAATCGAAGGCATTTGGGCATCGTCCCAGCCTCTTGACTTCGAGCATATGCGGCAGACATTGGACTGATTGGATCATCGATTGACAGTAATATTTATATTCTCGATCACTTGATGTTTTGAGAGCGATGGCAAGTCTTGTCGATCGAAGGTCGTTTCGACTATCTTTGGTGAAGTCCAGTGCATTTTGAGCCCCGATTTGCACTATTGCATCCGAAGTCTATCGAATTCGACTTGTGGCTTGACTCGACTTATGACACATATATGAAGGTCAACAAAAATCTTCGTCAGTATTATAACCCCATATAAAGTTTTGCAAAAATGCCTACATAGTAATGTCTTTTTTTATTCAATTTTTCTTCTTGGGTTATATTTCATTTTTTTTTGGCAAGTTTTAGAAGGAATGGTCCCTAAGTCCCGACTATTATTTCAGATTTATCAGTGTGTTTAAGGGTTTTTTTTTTGGCTTATCATTGACTGAAATTCCTATTTTGATGAACAAACTACATGCTAATCTCTAACTATAACAAGGCTTCTTGTAAAGATGTAATTACGGTTTATGAATATGATTCATTTCATTTGAAGTGGAAAATGTACATGATGATAGGAACTCTATACTTTAAAGATGACATTTTATTGGTGGGTAAAAAATTTACTAGTGAAGTCAATGTTAGCATTTGTAATGTCTGAAGTTATATTTCATCAGGTTCACGCAATTGTATATTGTTACTAATGTGCTAAATAAGTTTAGTGAATATAATAAATCAGGATAGATTGAAATTCATCTCTATGTTGAATGTATGTATATGGAGAGCTTGAAGGTAGGTATAATGTAAATAAACAAAATATATAAGAGGGTATGAAACCATGTTGCAAAATATCCACTTAAAGTTTACTAAGCCTTATCATAACCAACATCATTGCAGTTTATAAGAAGAGACTCTAGTTTATGCAATCATCTAAGGGTAAGGATATAACAAAAAATCATATGACAAAACATGAAAGGTGATAACAAATCCTAATTACGTAGTTGATGAAGAATGATAGATTACTAATTACTCAGATAAGGATGAGTTAGAAAGTGAAGGAAATACTCCTAATCAAGATGAATATTTAAAGTAAGATTGGAAGGCTTTCGGATGAATTATTCTAGAGATAGAGTTAGATATGAACATGTACTTGATGAGAATGATGAAGTAGATTTTAGAGGAGATTCGAAGATGGAGGAGAAAAGGCTGGAAAATAGCATTAAATGAGATTCTATATCAAGACACTAATGACCAAATTGTATTGCAAGTTGGTAATTGTATGGGAATATGAAGCATGTAAGAAAGATGTAAGAAAGGCATCATGAGAATATTATTTAGGAGAGAACCTCAATAGAGGTAAAATGACTTCAAAAGGTACACCCAAAGGTGTAACTCTTAAAGATGTAATTGGATTATCCATGCATCAATATGAAACAATAGAATTATCCATCAAAATGAAGAAGCTTAATAATACACATAGTTGCATATGGAACTAAGCTAACATGAGAGGAGTTGGATAAAATGTTGGAGGAGAAAAGGAGGAAAGTTGAAGAAGCTCGTGAGGAGAGAAGCCATGGGACAAGCAGAAAAGAGTTGGGGAGTTATCAAACATTAGAACGGCTCCAACGACAGAAGGTAGTATCCATGCGGAAGAAACATGACGAGGAAGAGGAGAAGACAAACCACATGAAGCTGTTTGGGTAAAAATAAAACTCATCCTAAGCTCTCGTTTGCAATAGGTCTGATGTGATTAAGCTGTTGAAATCAATTTGAATATTAACAAAGATTTTTTTTATTGGTCTATACATCATAGGTGGAAATGAGACGAGTTATGTTAGAGTCATTTTTGACTTGAGCTTGAGCTTGATTATTTAATAGATTTGAGCTCGAAGCTTTATTATTTGAGTTTGAGTAAGCTCATGAGCCAAGTCATTTAATTTTTAAGATAAAATAAATTTGATTGATAATTTTTTGATAAAATGATAAAAATTTAAAAAAAAATAGAGAAGAGAATGGGATATAATTTTTAATCTTATACTTAAAATATAAATATCAATATATTTTAAATATAATTTATATTAATATTTATTAAATAAGTTGGTTCACAAGCTAATAAATCAAATCGGACAAACTTGATCTTGATTTATCTAGCTCATTAAATTTAGTTTACTAGCCATTTATTGAATCGAGCTCGAGCTAGTGGCTATATGGAAAAAAAGGATCCTTTTATTGGTCTATAATACTATGGAATACCGTGTAGAAATTATTACTTCAAGATTCAAATATAGCCTATGTCTAGACTCACAAGATTACACCACGTGACAATTACACATCATATATACATAATACACAATACGCACAACGTTATTAGAGTCTAGCGAGCTACATCAAAACTCCGCACATAATGATTTCTCCGGGTTTCAACCGTCTTTACCTTCAAGGTGGCCTATGTGATCAATTTTGCCAGCGAAGAATGCAATATACTGACAAATATAGATATTTGGTTTGGCAAAAATAATTTGACCTGAATGTGTTTTAAAATCATTAATTTTATTTAAACAAAATTTAATATACGAGTGATGAATTGAACTGTAGTGAACACTATCATGTCATGGATTTTAGGTTCACTCCGAGTTAACTTGGTGAGGAGAAAATATTACATGCGGAGTTTTGATGTATCTTTTCATCAAGACTCCGATCATATTCAACCACGTGTCTCAGCTTCTTTAATTTATATTAAAAATAATATAAAAAATTATTTAGAATCATGTGTCCCACTTTCATTGGATGTAGGACTCCCATGTAATATTTTCTCCTCGGTGAGGATGTTATAACTTCAAATTTTTTCTCTTTGATTGATGTGCATGTATTGATATATGAATTATTATTTTTTACATTATTATTATTAATTCATTTAGAAGATTAATTTTCAATTATGTGTTATATTATTTGCTCACTTTTAAATATAAATTCAAAATGTCGAGGTACATTTTTAGCATTGAAAAAAATGTGATTTAATTTAAGAATAGCTTGGTTCCATATCGAGCTTGTCTATAAGATCTTATCCTCAAAATAGTTTGCCATAATTATTATGTCATGACACTTATTTAGTCTTTATTTCTAAATTTATATTTTAAATAATTTTAACTTTATAATTATTTCACACTATATTATAAAATTTTAATGTATGAATATTGAATATTGCATGAGGATTTAGCACAAAAATAGATTATAGAAAACTTTATAAAAGATAGTATAATTTTATATTAAAATTTTAGAAAAAAAATTCATAGAATTTGAATTAGTTGAAATTATCTATCATATAAGTAAGATTATAAAAATTTGTTTTTTCTCTTAACTTGAGAAGTTTGAATTATAAAATTGATAACACTTATTTAATTTATTGTATTCATGATGAATAATTTTATACTAAAGGGTGATGATAGTTGCACAATAATGATCGAGCTTATGTTAGTTCAGCGTTATCGGTTAAGCAATTAAGCATTAACACCAATTTAATGACGAAGGAGACTAAGTAACAACGAATAATGTTGATGTTTGTCTTTGTCAAACATCAAATAAAGTCTTAATTTTTTTTTAACTCTATCTAATTTCTTGTCAAAATTTAGACTCTTAAGTTAATTAATTTTAAAAAAATTTTAGCATAATAAATAATTTTTATACTAAATTTATTATAATATGATTGCTATTAAAAAGATGTTCCACATTTTTAAAGGAAAAAAATTATAATATCATAATAATAATTTTTTAAATAACCTCCTTATTATAATAATTTTACATGAATTTAAAGAGATTTTGAATCCTCAAAATAAACACCAAATACCCAATGGTGTAAAAGCAAAGAGAACACAAATGGGCTGCAAAGAATATACAATTCAAGCACAACCCACAAATAAGATCAAACGCAAAAAGAGATCTATGCCCTAATTCATGCAATAAGAAGAGAACATTAAAAATAAGAAAAAAAAATCAGAAAGAGAGAGAAAATTTTGTTTTCTATTTTTTATTTTTATGTTATTTTTAAAAATATATTATTTAGAGTATTTTTTATGTAGTTTTATTTTTGTTTTAAAATAATAATATTATTTTAAAACACTCAAAAGATATTTTGAGTGTTTTTAAAAATAACAAGTACAATCAAATAAGTTTATTTTTAAATAAAATATAAATAAAATAAAATAAAATTAAAATAATAAATAAAATGATCCCAAACAACCCCTTAATATTCGATTTATTTCTACACTATCTTCTTCTTGATATCCAGCCTTTCTTTTATTAGTCGCAATCATTGCAATACGTTGAAAACTAAAATCGCTATTGATTCTGACCTTTCAACTAGTATAATTTGTCTCTTCAAATACATTGAATTTAAATTCATTTTAATTAATGTCATAATCTTACTAATAAGAATAATAAAAGGAAAAACTTGAGCTTTTCTTCTTTTTCTAATACTTCTCTACCATTTTTTTTATCGCATAAGTTTCAAGTCAAGAAAGATGCGCATCGTAATCTCATCAACTCTCTTCTCTAGATGGATGAGCTTTAGGGTTTCTCCTCTCCTTTGTGATGATTTTCTCGCTTCCTTCCTGGTTGATTCCTCCCTTGGCTCTCAATCCTCCTTCCTCAGCCTCCTAAAAAACTGGGGCTTACCCTTCTCTTCCTTCCCTCATGGATTCCACGAGACCCTCCTCTCTTCCTCCCTCCTCTAATTCACTCCTTGGTGCTCATCTTGAAACTTTTGAGCAAGACATTCTTTATGATTGAAGCATAAACCATGTGTCAAATATGCCTCCTTTGCACATGAAGACCATTCTTGTCCTCTTAACTCCAACCAACCCCTCTTCAGAGGTCAGAGGAGTGTGCCTCGACAACAAATGTGGCACCTCGATCCCTCCCCACCTCTCTCCCAAGTCACCCACAGACTATTATTCAAAGCTTTGATCAATAGCCAGGCTCTTTGCATTCACTCCCAAAAGAGAGTGAATGAATCCCCTCCTCCACCATAAATGAGCTAAACCAGCTCCCTGCCCAATCTCCATAGTCCCCCGAGGAAAACATTGAACATGTTGCTCAAGCCAGCATGTTTCAGTCCAATCCTCAGCAAGCTATCTCCTATTCTTACAACATTATTACTCACTCCACTACTATTTCTCCTTCGAGGCTTCATGCTCAAAAAGCTCAAGACCAGTCCTCTAATATTCTTGGGAAGTCCTTGAACCTGGAGAAGACTAATTTGGATTCAGAGAAATTTAAGTCTCCTACCTCACATTCTAGTTTAGCTCAAAAGGCTCACAACAATTATAAGAAGAAGGGAAAAAAGCCCTCAACCTCTCATACTTCTTCATGCAATTCTCAATAATTGGATCATGGAACATTCGTGGTCTTTTGGCTGGTAGTAGGCTAAATGATTGCACGAGATTAGTTAGGGAATATCACCTTGATATTGTTTGTCTTATTGAAACTAAACTTAATATGGATTCTATTGAATTAAGCCCTTTCTCTCGTTCAAGCAATTTCTTTATGAAGATAACATCTCCAACTTTGAGTGCCACCGAGGAAGGATATGGATTAAGTGGAACTCGCTTATATTCCTTCAATCATTTGATTAGTACACCCCAACCGATCCATGGTGAATTCATGATTGATAGCTCTACCTCCTTTTCTTCACTGCATTTATGCTTTTAACAGGCTTTGATGAGGATTTGTGGAATTCACTGCGGGATATCTCTTAATTTATGGATGCGCCTCGGATCCTTATGGGGGATTTTAATTGTGCTCTCTATAGCAAAGAGAAATATGGGGGTAAACCCTTGATCCCCAGCAGACATGTTGACTTTAGGGACTGTGTTCAAGACTGTGAACTTATGGATTTGATAGTTTGTTCTTTACCTGGTCCAATCAACAATTGATTAATTATATTCAAACTAGGATTGATAGAGTGTTGTGCAACCTAAAGTGACTGGACCATTTTCATCATCCTACTATAAAGTTACGCCTCCTCTCGATCACTCACCAATCATCTCTTATCTCCGATAACTCCCTAGACCAGTGATTTATGTTTCACAACTACTGACTACTATCTCTACTTTCTCTGCAGAGGTCCAAAAGGCTTGGAATACTTTTGTCCTAGGAGATCCTCTTTATGTTTTCTCTAGAAAACTTAAACTCACTAGAGATGCTTTAAAAAGCAAAAAATGGGACTCCTCATCCCTTCAGAACCTTATCAAATCCACCAAAATGACCAAGAGAAAGCCTTTCTCTTAAGAAGGATCCTCAAAATCCTTTCTTTAAGAGATGTCCTTGATATCAAAGAAAGATATCAAGACTTATCAAACAAGGAAGCTCTAGCTAAATAGAGCCAAAGTCCATTGGCTCAAATTCTCATGACAATCTCAAATTCTTGTACACTTCCATTAAGGAGAGAAAGAATATCAATCTTATTGAAGAACTTCATTCTATAGGGCTTGATCTCTAATCCTTGATATTGCCTCAAATCTATAATTTCTACTGCTCTCTTCAATATGACTCCAGCTCTTAGCATACATGAAGTCCCCGATAATATTCTCTTCGGATCAATCTTCGGATCTGGCTACTGAGGTGAGCTCAAATGAAATCCATTCGGCCCTCCAAGAAATTAATGAAAACAAATCACCTAGGCCTGATGGGTTTAACTCCAAATTCTATTCTCACTATTGGGATTTCATTAGCAAACAATTTCTACTGGCAGCAAATCACTTCTTTAAATGTAACAAACTTCCTAGTATGTTCAAACACAGCCTCATTACCCTCATCCCTAAGACCAAGCACACAAGATCTTTAGCTGATTTTAGGCCTACTTCTCTCTGTAATACTTTTTATAAAGTGCTTGCAAAGGTTTTGGTGAATAGAATAAAAAAGGTTCTGCCTTCAAAAATACATCAAGCCCAATCTGCTTTTATTCTAAAGAGGGATATTTCGATAATATATCCTCATGTATGAAATGTTGGGATTTCTAAGAAACACGAGCTTCATAGCAAAATTTGACTTAAGGAAGGCTTTTGAGACTATTAAGAAACTCAATTCTTCTGATTCAACAAAAGCTTTTCCTTCAAAATTTGTAGGTTGGATCTGTCTCAGACACCGACATCTCATTCTCTATAGTCCTTAATGGAGAGAAGTGGGCTTCTTCTCCTCATCAAATGGCCTTAGACAAGGCTGCCCTGTCTCTCTCCCTTCTTATTCACTCTGGCTATGAACACCTTTTCCTATTTGCTGGATAGAGGATTGAATCTTAGACATTACATTCACCTCTATGCAGGTAACTCTCTAATTTCTCAAATTCTTTTTGCAAATGATCTTTTAGCTGTTGGGAATGTGGATATCCAGACTCCAGTATCTCCCAAAGGAAGTTTAGATATGCTTCAGACTACAATGGGTTTGAGTGTTAATGCCAAAAGTCGATCATTTGCTTTTCAAAAGCTTCTAGCACTAATGAACACTTCTGTACTATTTTAAATATGACTCAAGAGAGTTTCCCACTTAAATACTTGGGTCTTCCTCTTATTGCTCACTCAAGTCGATTCATTTAAATTCTCTTCAATAGATTGTTCACTTGGTTAGCTAGGAAATCAAAATTCTTTCTTTGGGGCGATTTCATTACTCAATCTACGTCAATAGCTTTCTTTCTTTCTAGTTCGACGGTTCCAAAATGTGTTATTAAAAGATTTCTTCTTCTCGTGCTAAATTTTGTACCAAGAGGAACAAGTAAGATCCATCTCATATCCTAGAATAAAACTACTCTTCCTAGGGATAAGGGGAACATGTCTCTTGTCGCTTCCTCTAAACCTCCTATGTAAGTCTAAATAGTTCTGGGGGTTTTGACCATAGCTTCCCCACTTGCAAATTGGCTTATTAATAGATATGTGTCCCTTTGGTCTAAACTCCCAAGTCAGTCCTCCCATCTCTAGAAATATTTAAGGTTATGTGCAGCCCATTTTAGGGATCATCTCACTTTCAACATTAATAATGGTGCCTCTCTTTCTCTATTCTTCAATCCATGGTGTGCAAAAATTCTATATGAAATCCTTGGCCCCTCGATTGATATTCGAATTTTTCTCCCTTGCCTCTCTTAGTTCTATCATCCACAATGGGTTTGGCTCCTCCCTAAAGCCCTACAAATTTTTAGCACTGTTATAATATCATTAGTGGTATCAAAGTGGGTATAGGCAATGACTATAATATGGAAGGATTGCAATGTCCCAACTAATACTATCCTCAAACATATTATTTTTTATTGCTATCCTATCTTGAAGTGGTATAAGGAAATCTGGTTCAAGGGTTCAGCTATTAACTACGCGATTTTTTGCTGGATGGCTTATATCGGTGGGCTGAAAACATCTGATACTCTTCGAGACAGAGGACTTGGCTCCAATTTTGATTGTTGCCTCTGTTAGTCCTCTGAGGAATCCCATCCTCACCTATTATTTGAATGCTCCCACTCCATGTGGCTGATTAGGAACCTTTTGCCCGAAGGGCAATTTTTCTTGCTTCCTTGCACTCTCCAACAAGTACTGGAGTTACAGCTAACCTGCCTCATAAAGTTTTGAAAAGGCTTCATTATCTTATTACTACCATTACTGTTTACTCCATTTGGAGAAAGGAACGATGTTTCATCAAAAAGGAGCTTCACCTCCATACGTTCTAGTTTCCAACATCCGATCTCTAGTAGCTCTTAAACTCAGAAGGTGGAAGTTCAAATCAAATTGGCTCATGTTACCCAATCCCTGGAATTGTGGAGGGGAGATCTTTGAGATGGTCACCTTTTGGCTTTCTTTTTCTCACTATGTTTTTGGCTGTTTCCCGATTCTTTGTTGGGGGTTGTTTCGTTGTAAACCTACTTTATCGAAGAGTTTCGACTGTTTTTGCCTGGACCATGATGAGATCGACTACAAAGATCTTCTTTCTAATGCTTACCTTGCACATTCTTGTGCGTGGCTTCCTCCTTGGATGGTTCTCTTCTGCAAGCTGAAGCTTGGGTTCGACCTTTTCTCGATCACAGGCCTTATGCTCATCTCTCCCACTCTGCGGGACAATTGCACCTGTGGCTCCACTGGATGGCAGGAGGTGTCAACCACTGGTTTGCTGGTTTTGTAGGTTTGCAGTTGTTTTGAACTATCATTTCCTGGCCGGAATTTTTTGCCTCTCGAGTCTGGATGGTTTTTTGTTGATCTTTTTCCCTAGTTTTTATGCATTTCTTGTTTAATGGGTTTTGGTTTCGAACCCGTCCCTGTGGTCTCCAGTGTTTTTTTTTTCTCTGTAATCTCATGTAATTATTCTACTTTGGAATAATATATATCTAATAAAATTTAACAATTATATTTTTTTATTATATAAATTATTTTTTAAAAAATAGAATGAAAATTGATTAGAATATTTACTAGTTGAAATATTTATATTATGGACCATTGATATTTTACCAGCAATTTAATTGGTGTGTCTTGTAATATATTATTTGAGAATTTAATTGTGTATGTATGTGTGTTATCTATCTCTATTGTATTATTAGAAAATAATATTTCATTGAAAGAGCTTGGGATAGTTTTTGGTTGATTTTTAGAAAATTTTGTAATGAAAAACTTCTTTTGAGAATAAGATCTGTTAGAATGTAGTAGTTATGAGAAACTTTTATTTGAATTTTTTTTAAAAAAAAATATTTGTACTACTTGTAATAACTTTTCAAAATATTAAATTTTTGATAGCAACTTTACAGTTAATTTTTCAAAAAAATTATGGTATCTCAAATAAACACTAAGTAGCATCATCGGAAAGCGAACAAGTACATTTTAAACTGATTTAATTGATAGTGAATCCCAATAATTGCGTGGGAAAATACCAATATTTGTGAATGCCAGTAAATTTAATTAATAATTATTCTTAAAATTTTGAGATTTAATCTCTTGTACATCACATTTTGAGTATTCAATAATCTCAAAGAAATTATTAATATTTAAAATTAAAAATAATTTTGTTCAAATTTCAATTGAATAGACTCTAAAAATAAACGAGCACATATTCCTCATGATATTGATGGCAATTTTATACTATTAATACTGCTAATTAATGTTGAATTTTACAATAAAGGATAATTTTTAAAAGGAGCATATAATTATAAAATAAAAAAAAAGGAGCATCTAAAAGATACTTAAAAAGGAGCAATAACGTAAACTTATATATATATATATATATATATAACTTATTAAATAAAATAAAAAGTAAAATGCATAATTTTATTAATATATTAAAATATAGGAGAGAAGTTTAAATTTTTTTTAAAAAAATTGTACATAAAGTATTTTAAAAACTTTTAATAAATAAATTCCACTAATTCATTAGAAATTTAAATTTTAAAACAAAAATATATATTATATAATGAAAACACCAAATAATATAATTTAATAAGATTTTTT
This sequence comes from Cymbidium sinense, assembly GCA_021442155.1. Lineage (NCBI taxonomy): Eukaryota > Viridiplantae > Streptophyta > Magnoliopsida > Asparagales > Orchidaceae > Cymbidium > Cymbidium sinense. Next base: position 65,681,468 of record CM038220.1, on the reverse strand, counting down.
TAAAATTATTAAAAAATCATAAGTTAAAATTAGTTTTACGATTAATAAAATTAATTAATTTTTATAAATAAAATATAAATTATTATAACTATAGTACTATTTATCAATATAAAATTTTTAAGTAATTATTTTAAGATTCAAAAAATTAAGTTAATTTAAGTTAATTTTAAATTATCTATTTCAAATTATTTTAAACTTACTATTTAAAATTAATATTCTTATATATTTTTCATAAAATTAAAATGATAAATAATAATCTTACCTTATTTATATATTTTAAATATGTTGATTTAATATATTTAAAATTCTATCAAATATTATTATTAAAAATTGTTAAAAGAAATAGAAAAATTAGAAAACGTGAATAGTGATCACGTTTTCTGAAAACGTTACAAATATTCACGTTTTTGCTCCTTTTTAAATTTTTTTATAAAAAAACGCCTTTTGCTAAATTTTGTTAATTAAATGCTCCTTTTTTATTATCCCGTAAAAAAATTGACTAAATAAAATATTGATCTTTAGAAAATAAAGGAGCTGAGCTCCTCCAAGACCATGGCTCCTAAACCCCATCATCTCCTCTCGCCCCTAAACTTCATAAATTATTATGATAAATCCCTCAGAAATAAAAGTGTTCTACGTTCGGACATATGTATATTTCTTCCATCAATTCATCTCTCCCTCCATTAAAGAAACCCGAAATTGAAGCTCTCCATCCACATAAGTTCATCTCATCATCCTCTATAAATTCTCACTATTCTCCTCATACATTTCACCTCAAATAATTACATCAAATAGATGACAGTACATCCCACCTCTTTCTTACCCTTTCGATATCCTCGATATATAAATCAATCCATCTTCTTTCAATCTTCCTCACAATAATCCATCCTCCCTTGCTCGTTTCTCCTTGCCTTCACCCTCTCGCTTCTAACATGGATACCAAATGAAGAAGCCCCTCACAATTTCTACACGGAGATCGAAAAGCGGATCATGCTCATCATCTCGGATGAAGAGGATGAAGTACAAAAAAGGAAAAACAGAGCTCCTCTATTCGCCATTAATGGAAGGAAGCTACTTTTTTCCCATTGCCTAAAGTATTATGAGAACCGGTAGATCATTTGATATTGGACAAGCAAGCTAAGGTACTTTGGGAGAGGGAATTGGTTGAAGAAGACATAATGTATTGATTGAGAATGCCGGGCGAAAAGCGGAGAGGAACGAGTTTTAGATACGCTTAATGCTCTGCGATCGCTATTGATCGCAATTGGAGAATTATGGACATTCGCTTTAATAATTATATTATAAATTATTATATATTGTTTAGATTTTCTTCATCCGTGTGTATATAATTTATTTATTATCAAGGAACTATTTATTCTTTGTATTTGGCCATTAAATAAAAGAAGATTGCATATCTTTTTAGTTTTCAGTACTTGGGTTGGAATAAAATAGATGCAAAGTATATTATTATATGTTTTTATTTTTCAGTTATTATATATTTATTTATTTATTTATGCACATGTTTTAAAATTCTGTTAAATATACTATAATAGTAAAATGCATATTTTCTAAAAATAAATATTTATTTTGTATCTCACTTAAGATCTCATTTGTTGAAGTTAGAAAATTCTCCTTAAAATATTTTTTTTTAATTCACAATTTGATTTGGTGAAATTAAAATTAATATTAGCGCCATTCTCTATTAAATTATTTTGAAATTAGCTCAAATTTTATAATTTTAATTTCATTTAATCTCGTAAAATTAGCTAATTAAATCTCATATATTAGGAATACAATTTCACAATCAGCATCAAAGCACTTTTTTTTTTTCAAAAGTCCTTTTCTTTTGATTATTTCTCTCTGTTAATAGCAATCAACTAATAATTAATAATTCGAGCAGAGTTTTTGAGAATAATAATTAGAGCTTAAGGCCTATTTGAAATATTTTTGTATTTTTGTATTTTTATTATTTTTTTAAAATTATATCTCTCTAATATATTATTTGTATATTTTTATTTTTATTTTCAAAATAAAATAACTTATTTTAAAATACTAAAAAAATAAATTTTAGTTGCTTTAATTAATTTAAAAAATGACTATTAATGCAATTAACATATTGATTATTTAATAAAAATAAAAAATATATTTTAAGATACTAAATATCATTTATTTCAAATCAAAATATACATTAAAATTTTAAACTTAACTTAAAAATAGAAATAATCCCAAAAATTTTATTGACTTATGTGCCCATAAGTTGCAATAAGCTAGTTATGTAGCTGATTCCATCATGAGTTTATTTTAGTCTTTTTTTTTAAATGAGTTCATATTTTGTGTTTAGAAGATTTTTTTTTTAATGATATATGTGTTGAAAGTAATGTAAGGAGTGCTTTTTTATTAATAAGTTAAGATGAGAGGCACTATATATCCAAAGATGGGTGAAGGTCATCCTCTTATTTAGGACATCTCGATAGAGATGTTATTTCCTTTTTTATAAACTTGATATTAATTTTAATATTGTGCTGGTGCAAATATTGTTGAATATTTATTCCTTTTTTATAAACTTAATATTAATTTTAATTTCCTCCCCCAATGAAAGGCAGCAAGAGATTTTATAAAAGAAGTGTAAATTATTTTACATGTTTATGTTTCTATATATATATATATATATATATATATATATATATATATATATATATTTTTTGAATCATTATCTATTTTAATTTATGCTTCTATATATTTATAAATGAATCATTTTCTTTGAATACAAAGCTATTTTATGTATATGAGCTTTTAAGAGAGAATATTATATGGGGGTGTCTAGATACAATTTTGTATTTGGATATTAAATCAAGTATAAACACCTCATAAAATATAAAATTTAATTTATATTTTATCATCTGATTGGTGTCTAATTGTATCGGCCACCTAATATTTTTCTAGCATTTAATGCACCGGCCACTTTATAGACAGTCGATGTGACCAGAAGCCCATAGGCTCATAGCGAGAACCAATGAAACAACTTGAAGCCATCCCTTCGACATCACCATGGTTGATGGCGAATCGCGACTAATCATCGCAGTGGTAGGGAAGATCATCATCTAGTCATAGCAGAGAGTTCGAAGTGTGTAGATGGACAAGGTCATGGCAAGCAGGATCACTTAACTGGTCTTGGTCATTAGGATAAGGGAAAGCTTAGCTTGTCATGGGAGGATCGCCGCCAGTGGCTAAATCATGTGAAGAAAAGAGGGCAGTAGGGGTTTATTTATTTATTTATATTCAAAGAATTTGATCTCGATTCAAATTTCTGTCCGATCGATCCGTCACGACTTTCTTGACACCGATCTACCTATGAGATTCAAACCATTGACCTCCTTAGGCTCAAGATTCCGCCGCATCGATCTCTATTGTATCTTCCAATCCCTTTGCAATATATTTCCTCTTCGCTTGAAGTAAGAGCCATGCGGGAGGGGGTTTAGGAGGGAGCGAAAGAGACTGTGAACATCCTTGACCTGTTCAGCATAGAGCATATAAAAATGGCTAAATTTTTAAAATAAGCACGTTTAAAAATATAATTAGCGGATTAGGTTAAAAAAATTTAAAATAGCAAAAGTCTGCTTATGATTGCCGACCGACCGATCGTCATACGCCAAAACGGGCACTGTAAAATAATTTTTTTTAAAAAAATCTGAACCGAGATCGGGACAGAGCCTCTCGATCTTGTTTTTATTCCCAATCTCTCTTCCGGAGACCATTCCCTTCACGCCCGCCCATTTGCTAAACTGCCAAGCTCTCTACCCGATCCCGCTGCCTCCGCTCAAGGCCATTTCCTTTGGGAAAATGTTTTTAGGTATTTTTGAGTTTTTTTGGATTTTTTTTTGTAAAATGAAAAATATGCAAATGTGATGTTGATTTTTTGTGTGTTACTATGTTATTAGTTAGTGTATAATGTGATTAACTAGTTTTATGATTTAGGTTAAGTTTAGAGTGGATTTAAGTTTTTTTGAAAGAATTGTTTTAGGTATTTTTTGGAACTCCTTTTATTTAATTTTGATTTTATGTGGATTTTATGTGATGTTAATTTTAGGCAAATGTAATGTTGATTTCACGTGTTCTAACATTTGATTATTTAGTTTATCATGTGATTAGCTAGTTTGAGGGTTTACACATGTGTTGGTGGATTTGATATTTTAGGGAAATTATAATTTTTGTAAAAAAAAGAGGAACACATGACTGATACTCACTTTAGTATGAGTGAGTTTATTGGTCACATGACTGAAAAAAATGAGGAACACATGACTGAAAAAACCGTCCTATACAAATTTCACGACGGTCTGATTTTACAAACATACAAAATCGAATCATAAGGTCACTGAAAGTTGATTTGACATGGTTTAGGATTAATCTCATATGTAGATTTTCTGTTGGTGCCAGTTTCATTGCTACTCCATTAAATGATGTCGAAGTATGTGAGTCAGTCATTAGCACAACAAGTATACAACCAATTGAGTGAGTTGAAATAAGCAGATGATAGTGAAGTTCATAATTTCATTGAAGATGAATTTCATCCAATTGAAGATATCCACAACACTATCCTATCAGAATCATATCGACCCACTCAATGAAGAATTTGAGGTAATCTCAAAGTCATTATCTAATATTTTTATTTTATTTTATTTTATTTAAATCCGAAGATCGATGATGATAGAGATGTATTTGCATCTCATATTCATCATCATATTGCCTCAACTCGATGGGTGAATATCATGGTGGTCATGTAGCACCTTTACCAAGAAGATGAGGGCTACAAATAATGCCTAGCACAACGAAGTTCTTACGATGATGAAGGGTGACATTGGAGAAGAACAATGTCTAAACTCTGGGAACGGTCATTTGCTAAGAGATTACTCTAACAAAATAAGCAATGCTGAAGAGCACATGTTCAGTAGAAAAGATTATATTCAGGCTTGCCAGTCAGCACAAGAATGGGATGAACAACTGAACTTCGATGACCTCTCAGTAGATTCTATTTTTCTAGAAGAGAATTTCATTCCAGCAGACTTAAATGAGGGGATGTGTTTTCATGACAAAAGGCACCTTAAATTTACTGTTCAGGGTTGGTCCATAACAAACAACATGAAATATGTAACATGTGACTCTAACAAGATAAGGTTCACTATACATTGCATATATAACAGTCATTCCAGTAGGCCATGCTTGTACATCTTCGCGTGAGCAAGAGGCTTGGTGGTGCATGGAGGATTTCTATGACCGCCCCACACATGTTCTCATTTGATATTTAGTGGTACACATCAGTTTATTACTACATCCAACCTATCATTAGATACCAGTTGGATTTGAAACCCAGGAAAATTATTGGTCGTATGGAATTAAATTTTAACATTAGGGTATCCTACATGAAAGCTTGGGATGCACGTAGAAAGGTTATACATGCTATTTTTGGCAAGACTATACTCACTCTGATCACTTCATGGCTATTGTATATATGCATAGTGTACGATTGAAGTGAATCGGCCATTTTAGCATATTTTGGTCATTTGGGCCATCTATAGTTGGTTGATAATTTTGCGCCTAAGTCTTGACTACATTTCTCTTGGGAAAGAATGACACTCTTCATCAGTAGTTGGTATTGATGCAAATAATGACTTATATCCTGGCATTTACAATAGTTGAAGCAGAGTGCTATGAGTCCTGGAGTTTATTAGGACATTACAGGACTTGATTCCACTTATATGTACGCTTTATGCATTATCTCAAACGGTACGTTGGATGCCGGTGAATTTTTTTCTTTAAAACATGCCATCGCTTATGCCATCTTAGAGAGAATTGAAGGCATGCAAAACTGAGAATTTTGATGTTGTGAAGATGTACGGGTGTAATACAACCCATATCACACCTTCACACCTTCACATAATATCACATAAGGAATATCAAGAGGTCGAGAAAGTGGTTTGCAGAGAGATGTGGAGAAGGGTCAT
>CM038220.1:65359408-65675369 GCA_021442155.1 Cymbidium sinense | reverse complement strand
ACGTTATACCATTGCCACACAACTTCTTCAATTCCCTCTCCCAAAGTACCTTAGCCCGTTGCTTGCTCCAATATCAAAATGATCTATACCGTTCTCACCAAATAATACTTTAGGAAGTGGGAAAAAGTAGTTTCCTTCCATTAATGGCGAACAGAGGAGCTCTGTTTTTCCTTTTTGTTCTTCATCCTCTTCATCCGAGATGATGAGCATGATCCGCTTTTCGATCTCCGTGTAGAAATTGTCGGGGGCTTCTTCATTGTATTTGGTATCCATGTTAGAGAGCGGAGAGGGTGAAGGCAAGGAGAACAGAGCAGGGGAGGATGGATTATTGCTGAGGAAGATTGAAGAAGGTGGATTGATTTATATATCTGAGGGATATCGAAAGGGTAAGAAAGGATGGGATATGTAATGACCGTTAAACATCTATTTGATGTAATTATTTGGTGAAATGTATGAGGAGAATAGTGGGAATTTATAGAGGATGATGAGATGAACTTATGTGGATGGAGAGCTTCAATTTCGGGTTTCTTTAATGGAGGGAGAGATGAATTGATGGAAGAAATATACATATGTCCGAACGTAGAACACTTTTCGCTGCTGCCATAGGGATTTATCATAATAATCATTAAATTATGAAGTCTAGGGGCCGAGAGGAGATGATGGGGTTTAGGAGCCATGGTCTCTTGGAGGACCAGCTCTAGGCTCCTTCGACTTATTTTCTAAAGCATCAATATTTTGTTATTAATCAATTTTATGGGATAATTTTAAAAAGGAGCATTTAATTAATAAAATTTAGCAAAAGGCTTTTTTTATAAAAAAAATTTAAAAGGAGCAAAAACGTGAATATTTGTAGCGTTTTCAGAAAACGTGATTACTATTCACGTTTTCTAATTTTCTATTTCTTTTAACAATTTTTAATAATAATATTTGATAGAATTTTAAATATATTAAATCAACATATTTAAAATATATAAATAAGGTAAGATTATTATTTATCATTTTTAATTTTATGAAAATATATATAAGAATATTAATTTTAAATAGTAAGTTTAAAATAATTTGAAATAGATAATTTAAAATTAACTTATGATTTTTTGAATCTTAAAATAATTACTTAAAAAAATTTTATATTGATAAATAGTACTATAATTATAATAATTTATATTTTATTTATAAATAAGATTAATTTTATTAATCGTAAAACTAATTTTAACTTAGGAATTTTTAATAATTTTAAAAAAAATCTTATTAATTTATATTATTTGGTGTTTTCATTATATAATATATATTTTTGTTTTAAAATTTAAATTTCTAATGAATCAATTTATTTATTAAAATTTTTTAAAATATTTTATGTACAATTTTTTTTAAAAAAAATTTAAACTTCTCTCCTATATTTTAATATATTAATAAAATTGCATTTTACTTTTTTATTTTATTTAATAAGTTATTATATATATATATATATATATATATATATATATATATATATATATGTATATATATATATATATATATATATATATATATATATATATATAATCTTTTATAAATCTTTAGAATACTTTTTGCTAAATTTTATTAATTATATGCTCCTTTTAAAATTATCCTTTATTGTAAAATTCAACATTAATTAGTATTAATATATAAAATTATATTATATCATGAGGAATATGTGCTCGTTTATTTTTTAGAGTCTATTCAATTGAAATTTGAACAAAATTATTTTAATTTTAAATATTAATAATTTCTTTGAGATTATTGAATACTCAAATGTGATGTACAAAATTAAATCTCAAAATTTTAAGAATAATTATTAATTAAATTTACTGGCATTCACAAATATTGGTATTTAAATTATTAACACTATCAATTAAATCAGTTTAAAATGTACTTGTTGCTTTAATGATTACTTAGTGTTTATTTAAGATAATAATTTTTTTAAAAATTAACTGTAAATTGCTATCAAAATTTAATATTTTGAAAATTATTATTAGTACAAATATTTTTTTTTAAAAAAAAATATTCAAATAAAATTTCTATTTTACATTCTAAAATATTCTAAAATTTTATTACAAATTTTTTTTTAAAATCAAAAAATATCCCAAAATCTTTCAATAAATATTATTTTTAATAATACAATAGAGATAGATAACAAACATACATACACAATTAGAAATTCTCAAATAATATATTACAAGACAAAATTAAATTGCTGAAATGAATATCAATGGTCCATAATATAAATATTTCAACTACTAAATATTCTAATCAATTTTCATTATTTTTTTAAAATAATTTATATAATAAAAATATAATTGTTAAATTTTATTAGAATATATTATTAAAGTAGAATAATTACTTAAGAAAAAACCTTTGGATACCATAATTACCAAAACCCATTAATAAGAAATGCATAAAACTAGGGAAAAAGATCAACAAAACCATTTCAGAGGCAAAAAATTAAAAATGATAGTTCAAAATAAGCATTGATCAAAACTAAATGGTTGACATCTTGCCATCAGATAGGAACAATTGTCCCGAGTGGGAGAGATGAGCATAAGGCAGTGATAAAAGAAAGCCTTAAGAGAACCATCCAAGGAGGAAGCCGAGGAACAAACAAAAATGGCAAGTAAGCATTAGAAAGAAGATCTTTGTAGGCGATCTCTCATTCAGCAAAGAGAAACTCTTGATAGAAAGGTTTTGAAACAACCCCAAGAATGAGCGACCAAAACATGGTGAGAAAAGAAAGCCAAAAGGTGACCATCTCAAGATCTCCCTCCACAATTCGGGGATTGGGTAACATGAGTTGGCCAATTTGATTTGAACTTCCACCTTCGAGTTTAAGAACTCTAGAGATCGGATGTTGGAAACTAGAGCGTATGGAGGTGAAGCTCCTGATGAAAATCAATTCCTTTCTCTCAAATGGAGTAAGCAGTAATGGTAGTAATAAGATAATGAAGCCTTTTCAAAACTTTATGAGTTATCAACTCATACATGAGAGTGAGGAGCAAGAAAAATTGCCCTTGGAAGGTTCCTAATCGATCATGGGTGGGAGCATTAAATAATAGGTGAGGATGGATTCCTCAGGAGGACTAGAGGCAACAATCAATTGGAGCCAAGTCCTCCTCAAGAGTATCGGATGTTTTAACATATAAAGCCATCGAAAAAAATCAGTTAATAGTGAACCCTTGAACATTTCACCACTTCAAGATAGGATAGCAATAAAATAATATGTTTGAGGATAGTATTAGTTGGGACATTGCAATCCTTCCATATTATCAGCCTATACCCACTTTGATACCACATATTATAAGTGCTAAAATTTGTGTAGGCTTTAGGGAGGAGCCAAACCCATTATGGATGATAGAATTAAGAGAGGCAAGGGGAGAAAAATTCAGAATATATCGAGGGGCCAAGGATTTATATAGATAATTTTCTACACCATGGATTGAAGAATAGAGAAAGAGGCACCATTACTAATGTTGAAAGTAAGATGATCCCTAAAATGGGGCACATAACCTTAAATCTTTCAGAGGGAGGACCGACACGGGAGTTTAGACCAAAGGGACACATATCTATTAATAAGCCAATTTGAAAGTGGGAAGCTTTGGTCAAAACTAACTATTTAGACTTACATAGGAGGTTTAGAGAAAGCGACAAGAGACTGTTCCCCATAGGAAGAGTAGTTTTATTCTAGGATATGAGATGGATCTTCATTTGTTCACCTCTGATAAAAAAATTAGCACAAAGAAGAAATCTTTTAATAACACATTTTGGAACCACAGTCGACTAGAAAGAAAGAAAGCTATTAGATTGAGTAAATGAAATCAAAAGAAAGGAATTTTGATTTAGCTAACCAAGTGAACAATCTATTGAAGAGAATTTAAATGAATCGAAGTGAGCTCAATAAGAGGAAGACCCAAGTATTTAAGTGGGAAACTCTCTTGAGTCATATTTAAAATATTACAAGTGTTCATTAGTGCTAGAAGCTTTTGAAAAGCAAATGATCGACTTTTGGCATTAACACTCAAACCCATTGTAGTCTAAAGCATATCTAAACTACCTTTGGGAGATACTGGAGTCTAGATATCCACATTCCCAAGCTAAAATATCATTTGCAAAAAGAATTTGAGAAATTAGAGAGTTACCTGCATAGAGGTGAATGTAACGTCTAAGATTCAATTCTCTATCTAGGAAATAGGAAAAGGTGTTCATAGCCAGGGTGAATAAGAAGGGAGAGAGAGGGCGCCTTGTCGAAGGCCATTTGATGAGGAGAAGAAGCCCCTTATCTCTCCATTAAGGACTATAGAGAATGAGATGTCGGTGTCTGACAGAGATCCAACCTACAAATTTTGAAATGCTTTTGTTGAACGAGAAGAATTGAATTTCTGTTAATAGTCTCAAAAGCCTTCCTTAAGTCAAATTTTGCTATGAAGCTCTCGTGTTTCTTAGAGAAATCCCACAGATTTCATATGCCAAGGCTATATTATCAGAAATATCCCTCTTTAGAATAAAAGCATTGGGCTTGATGTATTTTTTGAAGGCTAACCTTTTTTATTCTATTCACCAAAACCTTTGCAAGCACTTTATAAAAGTATTACAGAGAAGTAGGCCTAAAATCGCTAAAGATCTTGTGTGCTTGGTCTTAGGGATGAGGGTAATGAGGCTGTGTTTGAACATACTAGGAAGTTTGTTACATTTAAAGAAGTGATTTGCTGCCAATAGAAATTGTTTGTTAATGAAATCCCAATAGTGAGAATAGAATTTGGACTTAAACCCATCAGCTGTGATTTGTTTTCATTAATTTCTTGGAGGGCGAGCAGTTTCATTTGAGCTCACCTCGGTAGCTAGATGAAGAGAGAATATTAATCAGGGGACTTCATGTATGCTAAGAGCCTGGAGGCATATTGAAGAGAGCCGAGTAGAAATTACAGATTTTTGAGGCAATATCAATAGGATTAGAGATCAAGCCCTCGCTAGAATGAAGTTCTCTAATAAGATTGATATTCTTTCTCTCCTTAATGGAAGTGTACAAGAATTTGAGATGGTCATGAGAATTTGTGAGCCAATGGACTTTGGCTCTCTGTTTATCTCAGAGAGCTTCCTTGTTTGATAAGTCTTGATATCTTTCTTTGATATCAAGGACATCTCTTAAAAGAAAGGGATTTTGAGTATCCTTCTCAAGAGAAAGGAGGGCTTTCTCTTGGTCATTTTTGGTAGATTTGATAAGGTTTTGAAGGGATGAGGAGTCCCATTTTTTGCTTTTTAATGCATCTCTAGTTAGTTTAAGTTTTTTAGAGAAAACATAAAGAGGATCTCGAGGGATGAAAGTATTCCAAGCCTTTTGGACCTCTGCAGAGAAAGTAGGGATAGTAGTCCAGTAGTTGTGAAACATAAATCTGTGGATCTGGGAGAAGTTATACTGGAGATAAGAGATAATTTATGAGTGATCAGAGGAGAGAGGGGCAATAACTTTATAGTAGAATGTCAAAAATGGTCCCGTCACTTTTGGTTGCACAACACTCTATCAATCCTAGTTTGAATATAATTAATCAATTACTGATTGGACTAGGTAAAAAACAAACTAGAGCTGGGAAAATCCATAAGTTCACAGTCTTGAACATAGTCCCTAAAGTCAACGAGCCTGTTGGGGATCAAGGGTTTACCTCCATATTTTTATTTGTTATAGAGAACACAATTAAAATCTCCCATAAGGATCCAAGGCATCCATAAATTAGGAGATATCCCATAGTGAATTCCACAAATCCAGTCAATCGAAAGCCTTGTTAAAAGCATAAATGCAAGTGAAGAAAAAGGAGGTAGAGCTATCAATCATGAATTCACCATTGATCAGTTGGGGCGTACTAATCAAATGATTGAAGGAAATAGAAGCAGAGTTCCACTTAATCCATATCCTTCCTCCCGGGTGGCACTCAAAGTTGGAGATGTTATCTTCATAAAGAAATAGCTTGAACTTCTGAGAGAAAGGGCTTAATTCAATAGAATCCAAATTAAGTTTAGTTTCAATAAGACAGAATATCAAGGTGATATTCTAACTAATCTCATCAATCATTTAGCCTACTACCAAAGACCACGAACGTTCCAGATCCAATTAGGAATTGCATGAAGAAGTATGAGAGGTCGAGGGCTTTTTCCCTTCTTCTTATTATTGTTGTGAGCCTTTTAGCTAAACTAGCATGTGAGGTGAGACTTGAACTTCTGAATCAAATTAGTCTTCTCAGGTTCAAGGACTTCCCAAGAATATTAGAGGGGGGTCTAAGCTTTTTTGAGCATGAAACCTCGAAGGAGAAATAGTGGAGTGAGTAATAATGTTGTAAGAATAGAGATAACTTGGAGGATGAAAACATGGCTTGAGCAACATGTTCAATGTTTTCCTTGGGGACTATGGAGATTGGGGGGCTGGTTTAGCTCATTTATGGTGGAGGAGGGGTCATTCACTCTCTTTTGGGAGTGAATGCAAAGAGTCTGGCTATTGATCAGAGCTTTGAATAATAGTCTGTGGGTGACTTGGGAGAGAGGTGGGGAGGGATTGAGATGCCACATTTGTTGTCCGAGTCTGCTCTGCTCGACCTCTGTGAAGGGGTTGGTTGGAGTTAAAAGGAAGAATGGTCTTCATGTGCAAAGGAGGCATATTTGACACATGGTTTATGCTTCAATCATAAAGAATGTCTTGCTAAATTTGATGCCCCAAAGATGAGCATAAGAGTGATAGAGGAGGGAGGAAGAGAGGGAGGGTGCTCGTGGAATCCATGAGGAAGGAAAGAGAAGGGTAAGGAAGCCCTTTTTTCTCTGAAGGAAGATTTGACATAGAGGAAAACCGGTCTCGAGGAAAGCCAAAGCCACAAGGAACAAGAGGAGAAACCTAAAGCTCATCCTATCTAGAGAGAAGAAGAGTTGATGAGATTACGATGCGAGCTGACCAAACTTATAAAATGGAGAGAAAGAAAGCTGTTTTCCACCATTATTCTTATTAGTAAGATTATGACATTAATTAAAATGAATTTAAATTCAATGTATTTGAAGAGACAAATTATACTAGTTGAAAGAGGTCAGGAATCAATAGCGATTTTAGTTTTCAAGTATAGCAATGATGCGACTAATAAAAGAAAGGGGTGGATATCAAGAAAGAAGATAGTGTAGAAATAAATCAGAATATTAAGGGGTTGTTTGGGATCATTTTATTTATTAAATTTTAAATTTATATTTTATTTAAAATAAACTTATTTGATGAGGAAAAACACTCAAAATATCTTTTGAGGAAAATAATATTATTTTAAAACAAAAATAAAACCATAAAATACTCTAAAAAAATATATTTTTAAAAATAACATAAAATAAAATAGAAAACAAAATTTTCTCTCTCAACTTGAATGTTGTCTTCTTATGCATGAATTAGAATAGATCTCTTTTAGATCTTATTTGTAGTTTGCTTATTATATTCTTTGCAGATTTGTGTTCTCTTTGCTTATAAATTTAAATTCATGTATTTGAGGATTCAAAATTCTTTAAATTCATGTAAGATTATAATAAGGAGGTTATTTAAAAATTATTATTATGATATTATAATTTTTTCCTTTAAAAAATTGGAACATGTTTTTAATAGCTATCATATTACAATAAATTTAATATAAAAATTATTTATTATGATGAAATTTTTTAAAATTAGTTAACTTAAGAGTCTAAATTTTGACAAGAAATTAGACAGAGTTAAAAAAAATTTAAGACTTTATTTGATGTTTGACAAAGACAAACATCAACATTAACTCCCATCACTTATTCGTTGTTACTTAGTCTCCTTCGCTTATGTCATTAAATTGTTGTTGCTTAATTTGCTTAACTTGAACTAACATAAGCTCGATCATTATTGTGCAACTATCATCACCCTTTAGTATAAACTTATTTATCATGAATACAATAGATTAAATAAGTGTTATCAACTTTAGAATTCAAACTTCTCAAGTTAAGAGAAAAAACAAATTTTTATAATCTTACTTATATGATAGATAATTTCAACTAATTCAAATTCTATGAATTTTTTTTTCTAAAATTTTAATATAAAAATTATACTATCTTTTATAAAAGTTTTCTATAATCTATTTTTGTGCTAAATCCTCATGCAATATTCAATATTCATACAATAAAATTTTATAATATAGTGTGAAATAATTATAAAGTTAAAATTATTTAAAATATAAATTTAGAAATAAAGACTAAATTAAGTATCATGACATAATAATTATGGCAAACTATTTTGAGGATAAGATCTTATGACAAGCTCGATATGGAACCAAGCAATTCTTAAATTAAATCACATTTTTTTTCAATGCTAAAATGTACCTGACATTTTGAATTTATATTTAAAAGTGATCAAATAATATAACTCATAATTGAAAATTAATCTTCTAAATGAATTAATAATAATAATGTAAAAAATAATAATTCATATGTCAATACATGCACATCAATCAAAGAGAAAAAATTTGAAGTTATAACATCCTCACCAAGGAGAAAATATTACATGAGACTCTAATGAAAGTGGGACACATGATTCTAAATAATTTTTTATATTATTTTTAATATAAATTAAAGCTGAGCGTGGTTGAATATGATTGGAGTCGATGAAAAGATACATCAAGACTCGCGTAATATTTTCTCCTCACCAAGTTAACTTCGAGTGAACCTAAAATCCATGACATGATAGTGTTCACTACAATTCAATTCATTACTGTATATTAAATTTTGTTTAAATAAAATTAATGCTTTTAAAACACATTCATCAAATTTTTTTGCCAAACCAAATATCTATATTTGTCGATATTGCATTCTTCGCAAAATTGATCACATAGGCCACCTTGAAGGTAAAGACTCGATTGAAACCGGAGAAATCATTATGCGGAGTTTTGATGTAGCTCGCTAGACTCTAATAACGTTTGCGTATTATTGTATTATGTATATATGATGTGTAATTGTCATTGGTGTAATGTTTAGTCAGACATAGAACTATTTGAATCTTGGTAATAATTTCTCTGAAACATGACACCAGTATTCCATAGTATTATAGACCAATAAAAGGAAATGAATCCTTTTTTTTCCACCGATAGCCACTAGCTCGAGCTCGATTCAATAAATGGCTAGTAAACTAAATTTAATGAGCTAATAAATCAAGATCAAGTTTGTCCTGATTTGATTTATTAGCTTGTGAACCAACTTATTTAATAAATATTAATACAAATTATATTTAAAATATATTAATATTTAATATTTTAAGTATAAGATTATTAAAAAATTATATCCCATTCTCTTCTATCTATTTTTTTAATTTTTTTATCATTTTATCAAAAAAATTATCTGAATCAAAATTATTTTATCTTAAAAATTAAATGACTTGGCTCATGAGCTTACTCAAACTCAAATAATAAAGCTCGAGCTCAAATCTATTAAATAATCAAGCTCAAGCTGAAGCTCAAGTCAAAAATGACTCTAACTTAACTCGTCTCATTTCCACCCCTATGCTGATGTATAACAGCCAATAAAAAAATCTTTGTTAATATTCAAATTGATTTCAATAACTTAATCACTTCAGACCTATTGCAAACGAGCTTAGGGGAGTTTTATTTTTACCCAAAAGTTTCATCATGTGGTTTGTCTTCTCCTCTTCCTCGTCACGCTTTCTTCTTCCGCATGGATACATCCTTCGTCTTTGGAGCCGTTCTAATGTTTGATAACCCCAACTCTTTTCTGCTTGTCCCATGGCTTCTCTCCTGAGCTTCTTCAACTTTCCTCCTTTTCTCCTCCAACATTTTATCCAACTCCTCTCATGTTAGATTAGTTCCATATGCAACTATGTGTATTATTAAGCTTCTTCATTTTGATGGTAATTCTATTGTTTCATATTGATGCATGGATAATCCAATTACATCTTTGAGAGTTACACCTTTGGGTGTACCTTTTGAAGTCATTTTTACCTCTATTGAGGTTCTCTCCTATAAATAATATTCTCATGATGCCTTTCTTACATCTTTCTTACATGCTTCATATTCCCATACAATTACCAACTTGCAATACAATTTGGTCCTTAGTGTCTTGATATAGAATCTCATTTAATGCTATTTTCCAGCCTTTTCTCCTCCATCTTTGAATCTCCTCTAAAATCAACTTCATCATTCTCATCATCAAGTACATTTTCATATCTAACTGTCTCTAGAATAATTCATCCAAAGCCTTCCAATCTTATTTTAAATATTCATCTTGATTAGAGTATTTCCTTCACTTTCTAACTCATCCTTATTTGAGTAATTAGAAATCATTCTTCATCAACTACATAATTAGGATTTGTTATCCCCTTTCATGTTTTGTCATATGATTTCTTGTTATATCCTTACCCTTAGATGCATTGCATAAACTAGAGTCTCTTCTTATAAACATGCAATGATGTTGGTTATGATAAGGCTTAGTAAACTTTAAGTGGATATTTTTTGCAACATGGTTTCATACCCTCTTATATATTTTGTTTATTTACATTATACCTACCTTCAAGCTCTCCATATACATACATTCAACATAGAGATGAATTTCAATCTATCCTAATTTATTATATTCACTAAACTTATTTAGCACATTAGTAACAATATACAATTGCATGAACCCGATGAAATATAACTTCAGACATTACAAATGCTAACATTGACTTCACTAGTAAATTTTTACCCACCAATAAAATGTCATCTTTAAAGTATAGAGTTCTATCATCATGTACATTTTCCACTTAAAATGAAATGAATCATATTCATAAACCGTAATTACATCTTTACAAGAAGCCTTGTTATAGTTAGAGATTAGCATGTAGTTTGTTCATCAAAATAGGAATTTCAGTCAATGATAAGCCAAAAAAAAACTCTTAAACACACTGATAAATCTGAAATAATAGTCGGGACTTAGGGACCGTTCCTTCTAAAACTTGCCAAAAAAAATGAAATATAACCCAAGAAGAAAAATTGAATAAAAAAGGACATTACTATGTAGGCATATTTTGCAAAACTTTATATGGGGTTATACTAAAGAAGATTTTTTTTACCTTCATATATGTGTCATAAATTAAGTCAAACAAGTCGAATTCATGACTTGGATGCAATAGTGCGCATCGGGGCTCAAAATACGGACTTCACCAAAATAGTCAAAATGACCTGATTGATTAACAGACTTATCACATTAAAACATCAAAACTGATCAGAATATAAATATTGCATGATCAACCGATCAAGCAATCGGTTTGTCAATGTCGACGCATATCAGTCGAGAGGCGATGATCAAATGACCTTCGATTAATGAACGGACTTGCCATCATATTCAAAACATAATTTGGTTAGAATATAAATATTACAATCTAATGATCAACTCAAGCGATTGAGTTATCAATGTGTCACATATATCGAGTGAAGCGTGATAATGAACAACCTCTGTTTATAAAATTGATTGCATCGTTAGCTTCAAAACATCGAAATCAATCAAATTAGACTGTCCACACTCAATTTAGATAAGTCTACACAAATGTCGAGTGATCTAAAGTGGCAATACGCAATTTTGAGCCAAAATTGTTCCAATTCGATGCCGACTCAAACCAAACGGCTTCCGATCACAAAATGAACTATGTCGTTGTGTCGAACATTGAATAACCTAAGAGGGCATATATATTAACTATATGTTTTTCATCATAAAATTCAGATTAGAGTTGATTAGTATATTAATTAGGATAATTAGTATATTAATTAGCTTAAATTTTAAAATAAAACTTAAAGCCCACTCAATCAACCTCTTTCTTGTTTTTCTTAACGCAGAATGATCCCTCACCATCTAGCCTAGTTCCATCTCCTAAAGCAGTTCCCTCCTATTGCTCAAATAGCAAGCGCAAGGGGTTCCCTTTGTTTTTCAATCAACAAGCACATGTTCTCTTCTATTTTCCTCCCGGAACGAGGACTCTTCCCTCCCTTCTTCTCTCCTTCTGTCCATGGACCGCTCTTCGGCTCCTCACTTCATTGTGGTGTGTGTAACTAATCCATCTTTGGTCCATCGGTTGTAAGAAAATTCGGGACTTATGGTAATTGGAATGACTTGTGTGTGATGTGTTTATACACACAGTACAGAAGTATGATATTAAGGAATATTTTGTACTATCTGAGAGATAGAAGTCACTACCTATAATAGACCTAATCACCTAATGACTCCTAGACATAATGGGTCTTGAATGTACAGATCTTTCCCTACTTTACATGAAAAGTAAAGTAGGATTTATTTAAATCGGGTTCATTAAGTTCCCTATGGAGGCAATCCCCCATAGTTAATTACATCCTAAGGAATGAGATTCCTTAAGAATACTCTCGATTAAGGTAAATGATCATTATCTCCAAAGATTTCAAAGATAAGACTATCAATCAATTGGTTATTTTTTTTTAAAATTAAGTGGGATTGATCAAAAGGGGAGAGTTATTATCAAAACCAAAGAGATGAGTATGTGCTCATGATACTAGGAAGCCTAGTGAGCATCCCAAACTATCCTATGGTTGGGCTTTATATTTTTGAAATTGAAGAGAATCATATGTTTGAGTTGAAATTTTTTTTATTAGAAATCTAGGGCTTATAATTCCACAATACAAGATTATAGAAATGCCTAAGAGGTGAGGATTTATGCTTATAGCCCCAAAGAAAAATAACCTCAGATCCTAAATCTAGGGAGCTTTGGCAAAGGCCAAAACATGACCTAAATCTATAGCCAAAATGAGCATATGGTTTACCTCCACACGAGAGGATAAACCACCCGACTGTTGGACTTACAACTGCCTGGGGTGGCTGCTAACTAACTCCTCCTACGATTTTAAATACATATAGGTAAGTCTTATGCTTTGCAATATGGCTATACTGTTGCTTATTTAGAAAGGAGACTAAGTCTTTAAACTCACTCCCTAAGAGACTAGATCATGAAGGGCATGAATATGACCTAAATCTAATACAAATTTTGTTAAGTTTTATTTTGATCTTTGGACTTTTACTTTGACACAGGCTATAAGATTTTATATGTCTAATACATGAGAAAATTAGTTATGGATCAAATCAAAAAGGATGAGTGTTTCCACCATGACATTCAAAGGTCAAGCTAATTTCTCTAGCAAAAGTGGAAGCCCTCCATTGGCAAGAGTGAGATAATATGATTTATGCTTGATGTGAAACATACAATATCTAACTAAGAGGTTGCTAAATATTTTATTATCTTGATTTAATTCTTATGCTTTTAGGAAGTTATGAATTATTTAGTTTAATTTTGAATTGATTAATTTGATAGAAGATTTATTTTTCATAAGAGCCTAATCGCATCCACACACAACAATCACCAATCATAAAGAAACTATGAAAAGGCATGCCATTTCTAATGCACAAGCTAAACAAACATCAAATAATTTTATAAAGCTATCAAAAGAATAAGAGACGGTGTGGTATCATTACAACCCAAAAAAAATGTGGGTAGAAGCTCTACCCTTATACATCTCGATTACAATGAATAATTACAATTAAAAAGGAAATTCAAGTTATGAGGGTCTTCATTCTTCATTCTTCATTTTTATTTGCTTCTTCACTTTCTTCCTTTTGGCTTCATTAGAATATGGTTGCTCTAAAGACATCACATGGTGCATAAGACTTAGTCTTATAACCAATGCTCATCCTAATCCCCCATAACATTCATTCCAAATCTTAATTGCAAAATTTACATCAAAATGGGAAAGGAAAATCTAATTAAACTTACAAAACAAAGGTTAGCTAAACATACCACATAACCTAAGCAGTTATATGAATAATTTGGACTTAGCACCCCACACATGGGTAACCAAGTCCACATGTCCTAATTTGGGTTATGCTTAGGGATATAAGCAACCTACATAGCAAAAATCATTTATATTTTTATTACAATGCCCCTTAAGCACAAAGCATGATTAATATGTAACATCTGCACACTATACACACCCTAACATCCAGTCTAAATATTACACCACAAAATAAAGTATGCATCAAAAATGCACCTCTAACATAGAGCTAAAATGGTGACTTAGTCAATAATGTTCCATTTAAGGTTTATGTGGCATGTCTTAGCTAGACTTTAAGGTTGAAATTTTTTAAGTATGAAAGATTCAATTTAGAAGAAGATTTCATTTTAAGTGATTTAGTTGATTTATCAATTTTAGTTGGTGATTTGATTTGGTTCGAATGAACCTACACTTAATGACTGAATGTTATGAAGAGAAAAAGAGAACATCCCTATCTTAAAGCATTTCTAAGATAGATTCATTAATGAATTTCCTTTAGTGAATGATTTATTATGTATTTTAATTGGTCCTAAGTTTGGGTTCTCTTTAAATAGCCCTATTCAATAAGAAAGACATCTTAGAATTAATTATGGTGGATTGCTATCACATAACATGCACACACTCATTTCTTTCCATCATGTATACCATACATATGAATAATCCTAAGATACCTATACATGCAATGCAAATCTTAGCACACTTTGATGATAAACACAAAGCGATGTGATTTGGAAATTTGGATATTTCATTTGTTGATTGATCATTTATGCATGTCTTTATTATATAGAAAAGAGAGATTTTTCATCCATTAGCTAATGCATGCACATCCACATGTATAAAAGTTATAAGTAGATGCACCATTATTTTTTACACTAGGGGTAGTACAAGACCTACTTAGGCTACTTAAAGTCTCACAACTAATATACCACTTTTCTTAAATATATGTAGATGTACAAAACTACAAGGATGAGAAAATCCATGAAAAAATTTATGTTTCATTTATTTGGTTGTATGATTTACATGTGTAACATGAAGATTCTTTTAAGTCATAATATGGAGATGCATAGGAATAGATTTAGGCAAGTGTTATGTTCTTTTCAAATGAACTATACACTTTGCAAATCCTATGTGAATCCATATTAAGAGAAAGAAAGAAGACTTCATAATACACATCTTATGCTATCATCACATGCAAGCTTATAAATATTTATAACTAGCATCACTTCATTTTATAATCTTTGGTTTATAAGTTTTGAAAATAATTTTGATTTAATAGTGATAATAGCCACTCATATTTTTAATTTTAGCCAACACATGCAATTTGACATAAAGGAAACATTTTTATTAATTGATTTTCAAAAGATATGGATGCATTATTTCATATGGAACAATATTTAGCATGATTGGAAAGAAATAAAGGGATGTAAGCACATAACTTCATTCACCCTAATTAATTCCTAAGGACCATCAAACCAAATAAGATCATTTAAAGTGAATCAAAATTCTTAAGGAGATTTTATTTTTTTAATTTTATTTGACTTAGGAAATATAAGAAGGGTTTGCTAATCCTAATCCATTCCCCCATGTGTGAATTGGTTTGGTTTAATTTAGAACAATTAAGTTGATTTTATGTTTTTAGCTAGGTTAAGGTATGAATTAAATGGATTATCCCTTACCTATATCACATTAAGTTAATTAATTGATTAATAATAAGCCATATGATATGCAACCACATGAAAAGTAAATTTACAATGATCTAAGAAATGAAAGGGGCCTAATGTAATTAGCTTATGATTAAAAATTAATTAAACTTAAGGGATCTCACTTAATTACTCTTATGATTTTCTCACATGTGAGCCAATCATAATTTCATTATCTCTCACCTTATATTGAACATAAGCCAAGATAATAAAGGAAAAATGTCCCATTAATGAATTGATTAAATGCTTTGATTATGCTTTGATTTAAATGATAAAGTTCAAGGATCATCTTAATCTAATCTAAATCATTCAATCATTCCACTTTTTGATTTAATTTGAAGATCAGTACTTGATTAATCAATTAATCATTCCATTAACCAATTAATTAATTTAAGTTTCAAGGTAAAATACTTGGAAATAAATTAGAAAAAATTGTCATATTCCCCAAATGAAACATGGATAATTATATTCAAGTAATTAATTTAGATTATTCATTCCTTAATAATTGATTAAGAGTGATTAAGGCTTGCTATGATTTCTTTTAATAAAATCCCAAAATATAAGCAAAGTCACTATTCATGAGATTAATTGAATGCTTAATTATAATTAATTAATTCTTTTTTTAATAAAACCCAAATTAAGCCAAAGTCATTATTCAAATCAATTAATTATAATTCTCATTCTCTCTAAAATATCTTTAAAATGAGCGAGTTTGCATTTTTTTGATTTTTCTACAATTAGTTATGATTTTAAATTTCATTAAAATTAAATTTAGCCTAATTAAACCCTAATCCCATTCCACATGGCATCTTACGCGCGTGCATGCTTTCCACCATGGGATATGTTATTTAAGTTGTCACACGTTGGTTGAGTAAGGCTGCATCTTTCTCTGAGCCGTCAATTGAGATCGATGGGAGATCAATCCCGTTTAGGAAGGAAATAGAGGGATCAAATGATGATCGATCACGTCATTCCAATCACAGCGGAAACGGTGTATGATCCTTCTTCTTAGCGAGAGACGAATTCATCTTTCTCGTTCAATTCATCTCACCCGAGCTTGGGATCAAAATGATCCCACACCTTGAAGGAGGGGATGCACATCTAACAATCAAGATTGCATGGGATTATAATTCCCTTCGAAAAGGACCAAGCAAAATTTCCTATAGCTACGGTTTCAAGCAATCACATCGAGGTTATCACTGGCGCTTCCAATGGAGGAGGTAGCTTTAGCAGAGAAGATGTTGAAGGAATCAAGCATTAATTTAAAGTGGTTTTTTCGGTTGACCAAGTTCCCCTTCAATGGTGATTGGCCTTGATCAAAGTGATGCTTCTCGTGGCTTGGAGACTTGGGAAATGATTTGCTTGAGCTCAACGAGGTCCAAGGATGGTGTGTGCAAGGTTAATTTAATTTTGGTTGACAATTGGATGAGTTGGATTTGGGTGAACTCCCTATTTTGACTTTGAGTAAAACCAAAATGGGAAATGGGGAGCTTGAGAATGGCTTGAAAAGCTTGGGGAGGCTTGACTCAACCTTTCAAGCTCTGAGGAATGGATTTCTTGTCATTTGAATGAGAATGAGGGGGGGGGGGTATATCTCCCCACTCCGTGGATCGTACGGTGAGAGGTTGAATTACCATTTTTTATCAATGGCTTGGATTAGAGGCATGATTTGAGCTGCAAAACACCCCACATGGGTCATTTTGTGTAGTGGAGTGAAGGAGAGTGGATGTCCATGTGAGTGGTTAGTGTATTTGATGATCCAAATGCTCAAAGATGAGTGGGGAGGTCAGTTTGGCCTTGGCTTGGGTCATGGCCAAACCAAGCTCATTGGGTCATGTTCACCACTCTCCTTGGTGTCCATGTGGCCCAATAGGAGGATGCTAAGTGGCCTTAAGAAATAAATGATCAAATTCTAAGTGAATTTGGTCATAGGATACCCTTTGACCTAAGGGCAAAGTGGTCATTTGGCCATGAGTTTGATTTGGGAAGATTTGAAATGATTTAAAAGTGGGTTGGGCCAAATTTCAAGTGATTTGGAGTTCATTTGATTTGAATTGATTCAATTTGACCCATTTAGGTCAAGTTGGGTCAAATTGGGTTAGGTTGACCAATTGGTTAGGTCAAGTTCAAATGATCATTATGGGTATCATTGGTTTGGTTCAATTTGGTTTAGATTTGGTTTTGGTTCATTTAGGTTCATTTAGGTCAAAGGGT
The DNA here is from genome assembly GCA_021442155.1 of Cymbidium sinense. Taxonomy (NCBI): domain Eukaryota; kingdom Viridiplantae; phylum Streptophyta; class Magnoliopsida; order Asparagales; family Orchidaceae; genus Cymbidium; species Cymbidium sinense. The sequence continues at coordinate 65,657,581 of CM038220.1, read as the reverse complement.
CAGTTTACCATTTGACCCATTGTGGGTTAGGTCATGGGTTGGTTTAGGCTTGTTGATCATTTGAAATGTATTGCAAGCTTTGGTTTCAATCAATTTTGATTTGGTTTGATTTCAAGTTGATTTGACCTTTTGGGTCAATCAAGTTGGGTTATGGTCAATTGAAGCTTTGGCCAAGTTCAACGATCAATTTGGAATGAATTTGACCCATTGGTTGCAATAAATTTGGTTTAGATCAAGATTTGACCCATTTTAGCTTTTTAGGTCAATTTAGGTCAACTTAGGTCAAATGGCCAATTGGGCTGGGTTTGGCTCAAGAGAGGGCTTGGTCATGTTCATTCATTGATCATGAATGTGTTTGAGTCAATAGTTTTAATCAATTTGGCATATGGTGGGTTTTGGCTAGTTTGAGTTTCATTTAGGCTAAATGTTGACTTGGTCAAAGGCTAGGTTTGACTTGATTTGACCTAATTTGAGTGATTGATCATTTTAGGATGATTGTTGAACACAATGTAAGGTTTGGATGAGCTTAGTTCAATCTAATTTGGGTAGATTAGAACTTAGCTCAAAAGATGTTTTAGGTCACTTTGGGTCAAGTGAGCCTAAATGGGTCAATTGGCTTGATCAAGGCTTGATTCAAGTTTGATTGAACTCACATATGGACTTATGATTAAAATATAAATCCAATTGCAAGTGATTTGGAGTCAAATGAGTTTTGGTTCATTTGATAATTTCAAGTCAAAATGATGATCATGGGTTTGACATGGGTTAGTTTAACTTTGGTTTGGTGATTGTAGTTTATATTTATATTTGGGCTTGTGGTTGAAGGAGTGATTGTTTGAGAGAAAATCCAAGGGTTTGGATTGATTTGAGAATGATTTGGCTAAATCCAAGAAATTGGCTTAAAGGATATAAATGATTTGGATTTGAGTTTTGAATTGATTTGTTTTAGCCATTTGAATTTATATCTCATCTATATTTGTGAATATAAACGAGAATATAAATGATCCATGAGCGAATCATGTGAATTATGAGTGATTTGATTATGAATTTGGCTAAGGTAGGTCAAAAGTTTTGAAGGATGGGTTTTGATTTGGTTTGATTTATATCCATTTGATTTGGATGATTTGGATGCCAATTTCATTTATAATTGTGAATATAAATGATGGAATAATTGATTTATAAAGAAATCACACTTTGGGTTGATTTGAAGGGTTTGGCTAAACTTATGAATGTGGTTCATAAGGCTTAGAAAAATTTTAGGATTGATTTTGGATTTGAATCATTTGGAATTGAGTTTGGAATTGATTTAAGATTTAAAATTGATTGAGTTGGATTGATTTGAGCTTTGAGAAAATCAATTGAGTTGGAATTGATTTGAGCTTTAATTTGGATTGGTTGGAATTGATTTGAGATTTGAAAAATTAATTGAGTTGGGATTGATTTGAGATTTGATTATTGGTTGGAATTGATTTGAGATTTGAGAAAATCAATTGAGTTGGAATTGATTTAAGATTTGATTTGGACTGGTTTGAAGGAGTGTACATGGGCTGGATTTAGGCTATAGGATAAGTGGTTGCTTTAAGTTTCTAATGCATAGCCTAGTCCTATGATAAACTCTTCTAAGCCTCTAGGGGTTAGAAGTGTTCACTAATCACTAGTGTCTTAAGGAACTCTTAGTGTTTAGAGTCCTATGTCTAAGATGGAGAAGTTGAGCTCACTCCAAAGTTAGGTCAGCAGATACTTGATTGAAGTCTAGAGCTTCAATCTTATTACAATGACAGGATTATAGAGATGTATATGAAGTCCACAACAATCATCAAGTCCAATTCCTTCAATGTTCAAGCCACAAAGTGGTCTACATCATGAGAATCTAAACTATAAAAGAATGGCTCTTGTTTTGTGAAAAGTTCATCAAGCAAAAGCGTCGGCGAGATGAAAAGCTTTGGAGTCTAAAGAGTTCCATGATACTCTTGAGACAAAGCGAATTATCAGTGTTGAAACCATCGAAAACAAATGAGAGAAAATCTAAGGTAAAGCATCAATATGGTAGCGGTTTCAAATTGAAAAATACACTATCAATTCGGTTTTGCTCATCATAATGACGAAAAATTATCTCAGCCAACCAAGATTGTGGTCTTGAAGCCTAGCCCAAGGAAACATTTAGACTTAATGTTCCCATAAACTCCTGTAATGTCATCACCAGAACTACCAAGAAGGGGAGACAATTATGGAGGTGTAAATCCGCTTGATCTCATTTGCCTAAGAGAAGCAGACAAGGACATGATACTTCATATACCTGAAAGCCTGTGTAGACATCGAAGGGATGAATCTCTGTTGTCTTCTATCTTTTCAAATGGATATGTTGGTGATGATAGCTCGTTTAATAGGTCAGAGAATTATGTAGGAGAGGATTGTAACAATAGTGATTCATAAATTTCAAGTTCTTGGGATTTCATGAGCAATAGATATGGAACCTTCTATCTTATTATTTTTACAATATGATAATCATTAAACTAATTAAAAATCCTAATTGAATAATAATGAAATCTAAGCAACATATTTAAATATAATAAATTACCTTCACTATTTTTAAACATAATAAAAAATAAAATGATTATTTTTATTTAATAATTTTAATCAAGTCTTTATAAACTCTTATGAATGACTATATGATTATCACTAATTCAACTAATAAAATCCTAAAATTGTTATCAACAATTTACTTATAATAATTTATGTCTATATCATTCAATATTAAAATAAATATATTTTAATATTATCATGACTTATTAAATATTTTTATAGCTAAATTTTTTAATAAATACACGTTTAACATAAATCATATTAGACACTAAAAAAAATTAAGGAATTAGGAAGATACAATAGAGATTGATCAATGCGGTGAAATCTTAAATTTAAAGGTCAATTTTGAATCTCGTGTAGTCGTCAAAAGTGAGGTCATCAGACGCGAAAAGAATCACGATCAAATTCTTTGAATATAAATAAAAATAAATAAACAAACTCCCATGTCTTTGCTTCTTCATGTCTGATTAAGCCATAGCGGCTTGATCCTCCTACCAAAGCAATTTCCTTATAAACCAAGGCCGGTTGATCAGGCTTGCCTTCTTGTCCATCTACACACATGACTCTTTGCTTCAAAAGCGAATCTATCAAATGAGACTATCCAGAATTTGAGTCATGCAATGTCGAGTGATTTAAAGTGACAAGAATTTGAAATTGCGTGTCATCAAAATCAACAAATAACCTCATTATGACGAAATTCACCATGCGTTGAACATCAAAATTGGTGATATAAATATAGCACAACAATGATCAAGCGATGCGCTGAGTCATCATTTTGCACATCAGCGTTGGCACCACAAGAATCAAATGACATCCGTTCATGAAATTGATCATGCATTGGCTTCAAAATATCAAAATTTATCAAATGAGACATTCATTTGATTGACATGATTTTGAAAATTTTGAGCGTTAACACATTTTCTTGAAATTGATTCAATTTTATGATTTGAATCAAATGGTGATGAAAGATATACATTGTTGAACAATATTACTAAATCATATTATTGACTATGTGTATTTATCACAAATTCATTAAATATTTAATAAATACAAAAAAATAAAAAAAATTTTCTAAATTAATGCTAGGTTCTCATTTTTGTAAAGGAAAAAAAATTAAAAAAAGATAAGCACTCCCCCTCTTTTTTCTTTCCATTTCTGGCAACTTCCCTCATTATTCTCCCTCACTACTCTCTCTCTCTCTCTCTCTCTCTAATTTATCTCTCTCATAAGAAAAGGTATTCGCTACCTTTTTTGAATCTCTTGATTCACCATTGTCTTGGATTGTGTACCATGCGGTGCTGCTCAGCGATGTCATGAAGTCTCAAAGGGGCATCCTCTGCAGTAGCATGCATATAGGCGGGATGAACCACCTGCATCTTGATGAGCTGTGATCTCTGCGACATATGCCATGGTGGCACTGGGGGTACTTGATCCGAATGCGATCTGTCTCACTATCTATTCTGCTTATTCCGTACATCTACACCTTTGATGTCTGCATCATGCACAAATCCCCAAATGGTAAATAAAAGTTGCTGGATCAATTTTGATCCTCCTAATTATTTAGTGCAAATCTAGTTGTCGCCATTTTAACATAAAATTGGCCATCATACTATTTCAAATACCGCCAGCCCAAATCCACTCCGGAGCTCTTCTCACGTGAGAACATGGCCCAAACCACGATGTGACATCAATATTAGCCTTAGCAGATAATTCTGGGTTAATCAACTTCAAACATGGTCATGTTCCGAGTTCTGTAATCGACCCCAAACTATCGTTCTCATGATCCTTCACCGCAAGCTCACAACCCATCAAATTTCATCTTTTGCGGTCGCCAATCGAAGAACATGTCGGCGGAGAATTCTCCTTTTTAGCCTCCATATCGAAATGATAAGCATAAGAAATCTGTAGAATTCTTCCTTGAATTTTTGGTCGCGCCTCTTTACTCCCATTTCCTCAGCTACAAATGAAGAACATCATCATGAAAAATTCTTCCTTCATAAATCACCTCTAGCTATCTCTCTGGCTCAAATAAGAACATTGTCGGCAACAAATTCTTCTTTCATTGGCATCGTACCCCTCACTTTAGCCATCCCATTTTCAATGCACACAAATCGGGAAGAATATTGTCGTGAATCTTCATGTGCACCCACTAGCTTTAGCCATCTGTTTCTTTCCATAAATCGGGAAGAACATCATCGAGAATTCTTCTTCTAAATTTCATGTCCTTACACTTCATTCTCAATGATACCTAAAATTCCTTTACTGGCGTTGCTGTGCCAAAATGTCAGAACATGTAGAATTTGTGAATGTGAATATATATACATGCTTGTGTTTCTTTGCAGGTTTGAAGATCTCGTTGTGCTCGTAGCATCGAGATGAAAAAAAAATATGGTGTTGCAAGAAATCACTTGCATGTCACTCCAGTAACCACCACTTGTTAGATGTCTCTCCAGATGAAATCAAAATTTTATCAATTTCAGACTTAAGAAAAAAAGGAGAATGAATATATATTATATTATATGTTCTCTTTCAGTTTAAAGATGTGTGCCTGCTGAGATGAAAATGGTGTCATAAAACACCACTAATCATCGCATCGATAAGCCAAACACGTCTACCCGCAATGATCAGGTGTGAAATTATGTGAACCTTTTAACAAAATAATAAATAAAAAAGTAGAATGATATGAGCTTTATAAAAAAAAAAATAAGATAAAAGAGTGAAAAACGACAAAATTTATCAGTAGGGTTGAAAGCCCATTAAAGTTCTACTCCTTCAAATACCTTCTCTAACATTTCAAGTAAATGGAATAGAATACAACTCCTTATTTATAGAATTAGATGAAGTATAAGAGGAAATCAAATTTAAACAAAGGGGAAAATCAAATTTAAATAAAAAAATCAAATTTAAACAAGAAGGGAAAATCAAATTTAAACAAAAAAAATAAATTTGATAAAGAGGAGGAAAATCAAATTTAAACAAGAAAAATCAAATTTAAAAAAAAGAAATAAAATTTGCAAAAAAATCAAATTTGAATAAAGATGAAAATAATTTGTAAAAAATGGTAAATGAGAACTTTTTTAGAATAAATCTTCTTCTTAAAATAACAAATTAAATTATCCTTTGAACACATAGTCCAAAATATCTTCTTATGGATCAGAACTCTTTGTACATAGCATACTAAATATTCTATAAAATCATAAAGCTTTCTTCAATCATCAAGGAATTTGGTCTAATTATGATTTTTAAGATCAATAATTTCATTAATTAGATTATATTAGCTGATAACATTTACATATCTCGACAAGAGATTTCAGTGTAATTTTGTCAAAAAGGTCAGAGGTTGCGAAATAATATGAAAATACAAAATCGTCTCATAATTCAAACAAAATTACCTAAAATTACTATACACCGCATGGGTGACATATGTTGAATAAATTCAAGTGTATGAAAATTTTTGCTTCGTCAATTTAGATGCTTGCAAAATGAACTATAATAAGAGTTTCAAATTTGTGAAATATCGAAATTGATGAATCATAATCTAATCATTGTTAGCGGTTCTGAGTTGACAATCTAAAACTCTTAAACATATTAATAAATCAATTTTGTCGAATAACTCAAATTGATGTCAATCATTTCCAATGAAATCTAATCATTAAAACTTAAATCAAACTCCATCTATCAACCTTCAACTATTTATAGACAAATTAAGAAAATTTATCTCACAAAAGAGCTAATGTCAAATCAAATGTTGTATATTCACTCTCAATCAATCTCATGCTAAAGCATGTATTAATTCATTGTGTGGCTTTGACTCCTAGATGAAAGCATTAACCAGTCATATCGTGGTTTTCATGATCCATTATATTACTATCACATCTATCGTATGCAATACTCGCTTTGAGTTGTGAATTATGGGATACTTGATTGGGCAAATACCTCATATAGGTGATTAAGCCTATCTCCTTGCAAACACCACATCAAAGGATTTCTTGGATTAACCCATGAATGTTCGATAAGGATCCCTTTGGGTTGAATTCATCTCTTACTAAGTAGGTACCTCAAGCTATGAGAGAACCATGGGATCTAGATGACGCGTCATCATTCAACCATTATTAAGCAATAATGATAATTTCATATATCAAATTCTAAAACTTATGTAATTTCATACGCTTACATTTATCTAAATGACTAGTAATCAATTTCTCTCACTTATTAGAGATTAACTATGCTGCTCATAGAAATGAACCATATCTAAATCCTCCAAATTGAAATCTCTTGGTGGTGTCTTCACTATTTTATGCCGAAAATTACATGACACTTTAAACACTCTTTTCATCTGAGATTGGTGAAATTTGCACATGCATAATCTTCGTAGAGATAATTATTTGCACTATTATCTTACGTCCATATAGGATTACATTTTTTTGTATCTATGATCTTATTATATTATGTCTGTAGGCATCGTTGAACTATTTTTTTTGTTCATGTACCTTAATTTATAAATATTCATATATTTTTTTTGTGCTACTTTTATTTATAGCTTTAAGTATTGAGAAGAAGTTATACATTGATGTATATTTTTAGTGATGATATTCCCTTTGGTAGTACGGTGAGAGGTATAGTTTGTGTTGTAAACTTAGTTGAGTTGGCTTCTTATCCATATTTGAAAATGCATTTCTTACTAACACATGCTCTTATATGAATGTAATCAATATGAATAATTATCTCTAAACAATATAAATTAATTAAAACATATTTATATGTCATGACTCTTAAAAGTTGTTAATGCACTTCATTAAGAGTGTTTGTTTAGCGTGGAGTTATTTGTGCATTATTGTTATTTCAAAATCTATTTGTGCATGAATCACAAATTTTGACCAACATGATAGTTGTAGAAAATTTTCTTATGATTTCAACAATACAAAGTTTACTCAATTGATGTATACTGTATGCTGAAAATCATTCTCTCGAACTTTATCTCATATTTTTTTCGCATTTGCAAAATCTCTAGAAATCATAAATTTTGACCAACATGATAGTTGTAGAAAATTTTGTTTCAATTAATGATATAAACTTGCTTGATTAAAACTATATAACTCACATAAAAATCGATTGTTGAAACTTTAAGCTTCCGCATTTTCATGCTTGAAAATCATATTCTGTCGTAAATTAATCACATGAAAGTTGTATAAAAAAATTTTATTTATAATTCAACAATACAAATTTTGCTCATTGACAGATTGTTAGTGCAAAATGACATTGGTCAATTTTCATAAGATCTATAGTTTTTCGATAAAATCTTGCGTTACATAATCATAAATTTTAACACATAAAGTTGTAGAAAATTTCATTATGATTCAACCATACAAATTTTTTCAATTCAACATCATTATGACTCATATCATAAAATCTATTGCTCAAATTTCACTTAATTTTTTAATAAAATCTCTTTCTATCAAAAACGTAAATTCATCAACATGAAAGTTGTAAAAATTTTTATGATTCCAACATACCAAGTTTGATCAATTCCTAACATCTACTTATGTGCAAAATCTAAAATTATACATTACTTTTTTTAATAAATTAAATTCATTATTTTCTAATGAAGAATATATTAAAAATTTTTTTTCGTACTAAATTGCTAATTAAGATTTGCATTATGCCTAATTTAAAAATTTTTCATCTTGTAAAAGCTTCAAAATGGGATAAATGACTTGAAACTAACATAATATTCATATGTTAATCATATTTAAAATTATTAAAACAAATCACATATCACATCAATTAATTTTATATATCATAATTCTAAACTCAAATTAAATATTTTCTCTAGCTGATAATCACATAAATAAAGTGAGCCATATCAAAATAAGCAACAATAATTTTAAAAAATTTTAAAAGAGATTAGCATCATTGAAAATAAAACTCTAATTGTCACATGAATATTAATTTTTTTGTTTGTTAATAAGAAAAATAGTTATCAAAGAAGATGATGTAAAATGATCATTCCCCTAACTTGAACTAAAGCATCTTTATAAATCTACATGGCTGCCTCAATTCTTTTATTAAAAAAACCAAACTTTTGTTAGGTTTTTTATAGCTTTTCAAAACAAATAATAAAATAAATGTATAATTGTGATATAAAGACCACATTAATAAATATAATTATAATATTTTTGTGAATTAATTAGTAATTTTTTTAATGATATAAAAAAAAAAATTTCTTTACATAAGCATGGCATGTTATCTTTTCAACAAATGCTCTTTGGTTCATTTTGCATCACCTATGATGTAAATCTTTGCTTTCATAATCAACATGTCTTCCTCAAAATATAAATTCTACTTTTCAAAATCAACACTAACAAATTGACTCATAGAAAATAAATCCACTATTCATCGCTTAAAGTTAGCAACTCATGACTATTAATTAGACTCCTTAAAGTTATGGCATAAATCCCTTTCAAGCAAATTGGTTCCTTGTTTCAATGGTAGAACTATGAAGTCTTGACAACTTAACTCATACCCTCATCTCATCTAATGAATTCTCACACCAAAATTTTGCCTGTCTCCAATCATGGTTGCCAATCATCATCATTTTACTATAATATGATTATAGTTGTCGACCATCACTTGATCATAGTACTCAATTACAATGCTACCTCCATCTCTTAGCTATAATCTCTTTTTTGACTTTTTTTAATAAAATTATTATTTTTTACAACTCTTATCTTAACTTGTATATACGTTAGATTTTCATATAAAACTAAAATATTAAACATCCTCTTTTACCTTAAATGTTCTAACACAAAAATTTAAATTTATTAAATATTTTAAAGTGTAAATTTAAAAAATATTAGGCACATATTAAATCATAGTTAACTATTTCTTTATATTTTAAGGATTTGTAATTTTAATGATTGTAAAATTAATGTAAAATCTAAAGAATTAAAATCAAATTTGCAAGATAATAGATTTATATTAATTAATGTTTAAATTAGCTTTAATAATATATTTAACAGATGATTAAATAATAATTATAATTTATTTAGTTGCTCTAACATTTAAAATTAATAAAACTGATAAGTAATCATAATTAATTAGGTTCTAATTGATCTTAATATGTATAAAAGGAGTGCTTTGTGGCTGATTGTGAAATTGTATTCTAATATATGAGATTTAATTAGCTTGTGTGAAGTTCACTTTTACGTGATTAAATAAAATTAAAATTATAAAATTTGAGCTAATTTCAAAAAAAATTTAATAGAGAATGGCGTTAATGTTAATTTTAATTTCACCAAATCAAATTGCGAATTACTTTTTTTTAAAGGCGAATTTTCTAACTTCAACAAATGAGATCTTAAGTGAGATACAAAATAAATATTTATTTTAGAAAATATGCATTTTACTACCATAGTATATTTAACAGAATTTTAAAGTGTGCATAAATATATAAGAATGGCCATTCAAATAACTAAAAATAAAAATATATAATAATATACTTTGCATCTATTTTATTCAACCCAAGTACATAAACTAAAAGATATGCAATCTTCTTTTATTTAACCAAATACAAAGAACAAATAGTTCCTTGATAATAAAATAAATTATAAAATGATGAAGAAAACCTAAATAATATATAATAATTTGTAATATAATTATTAAAGCATCGTCCATAATTCTCAATTGCGATCAATAGTGATCGCGAGCATTAAGCGTGTAATAAAACTCGTTCCTCTCGCCGATCATTCAATCAAAATTGTTATACCATTGCCACGAACTTCTTCCTCTCCCAAAGTACCTTAGTGTTCTTGCTCCAATATCAAACGATCTAGTTCTCACCAAATAATACTTTAGGTGGAAAAAAAGTAGTTTCCTTCCATTAATGGCGAATATGAGCTGTTTTTTCCTTTTGTTCTTCATCCTCTTCATCAGATGACGAGCATGATCCTTTTAGATCTCCTGTAGAAATTGTAGCTTTTGTATTTGGTATCCATGTTAGAGAGAGAGGTGAGAAGGAGAATAGAAAAGGAGGATGGATTGTTGAGGAAGAATGAAGAAGGTGGATTGATTTATATATCGAGGGATATCGAAAGGGTAAGAAAGATGGATGTGTCTGTAATGAGCTTAAATATCTATTTCGTAATTACTGAGGTGAAATATATGAGAAAAGTGAGAATTTATAGAGGATGATGAGATGACCTCTATGGACTTTTTTGTTTCTTTAATGGAAGAGATATAGAAGTCTAGGGCCAAGGGATGACGAGTTTAGGAGCCATGGTCTCTTGGAGGACCAGTAAACTCCTCCGATTTATTTTCTAAAGCATCAATTTTTGTTATTAACGTCTATTTTTAAGATAATTTTTAAAAAGCATTTAATTAATAAAATTTAGCAAAAGGTTTTTTATAAAAAAAAAATTTAAAAGGAGCAAAAACGTGAATATTAGTCAGTTTTCAGAAAACGTGATTACTATTCACGTTTTCTAATTTTTTCTTTAACAATTTTAATAATAATATTTGATAGAATTTTAAATATATTAAATCAACATATTTAAAATATATAAATAAGGTAAGATTATTATTTATCATTTTTAATTTTATAAAATATATAATATTAATTTTAAATAGTAAGTTTAAAATAATTTGAAATAGATAATTTAAAATTAACTTATGATATTTTTTTGAATCTTAAAATAATTAAGAAAATTTTATATTGATAAATAGTACTATAATTATAATATTTATATTTTATTTATAAATAAGATTAATTTTATTAATCATAAAACTAATTTTAACTTAGGAATTTTAATAATTTTAAAAAATCTTATTAATTTATATTATTTGGTTTTCATTCTATATATTTTTTGTTTTAAAATTTAAATTTCTAATGAATCAGTGGAATTTTATTAAAATTTTTAAAATATTTTTATGTATTTAAAAAAAATTTAAACATCTCTCCTATATTTTAATATATTAATAAAAGTATGCATTTTATTTTTTTTAATAAGTTATTATTATATATATATATTAATTATATAAATTTACTTATTATGTATATAATACAAATAATAAATTAACTTATTAATAAGTATATAATATGTATATCAAACAATAACTTATTAAATAAAATTATTAATAAAATATATATTTTTAGTTCTTTTTTAATTTATTAAAAATAGAGATAATTTTAATTTTCTAACTTAAAATAAAATATTGAAAAATTAAATTAAATTATTTAAAATTTTACTAATTCATTAGAAATTAAAATTTGAAACAAAAATACATTACATATGAAAACACTATTTATAAGAAATTAATAAGATTTCTTTAAAATTTATAAGAATGTCTAAGTTAAAATTAGTTTATGTAATTAATATTAATTAATCTTATTTATTAAAGACATTAATTAATATATTTATAATATTATTTCTCAAAATAAAACTATTCGAATAATTATTTTAAGATTCAGAAAATGTCATAAATTATTTTTAAATTATCTATTTGTATTTTTTAATTTACTATTTAATTTTAATTTTATTCTATAGATTTTTTTTTTAAATTTTAAAAAATAGATCGAAATCACATAATTTGCTAATTAAATACATTTAATTATTTATTATTATTTTATATATTTAAACATTCAATAAAATCTTATTATTAAAAAAATTAAAATAGAAATTAGAAAACATGAATAGTAATCAGGTTTACCCAAAACGTGATTATTATTCACGTTTTCAAAATTTTTTATTATTTTTTTATTATTTTTTTATTTGAAAACGTGGATGCAATTTACTTTTTGTTCCTTTTTAGATTTCTTTTTTAGAATACTCCTTTTGCTAAATTTTATTAATTATATGCTCCTTCTTAAAAATTACCCTTTATTGTAAAATTCAACATTAATTAGCAGAGTATTAATAATATAAAATTGCCATCAATCCATATCATGTAGAATATGAGTTTAAAATATATTAGTCTTTCGATAATTTTGAAAAAATTATTTAAATTTATAAAGAAATTAATATTTTGAAAATTATTACAAATACACAAATATTTTTTTAAAAATTAAACAATAATTTTGATAACTACATTCTAACATATTTTTGTTCTCTAAAATTTTTTATTACAAAATTTTCTAAAAATCAATCAAAAAATTAATAATTAAATAAAACTTGATTTGCTTTCTAAAAAAAGTAAAAATAATAAAAAACTATGAAGCTTTCTCTTATTGAAGGTGACAAACTTTAATAAAATATTATTTTTTCTAATAATACAATAGAGATACATAACACACACATACATACACACAATTAGAATTCTCAAATAATATATTACAAGACATAATATAATGTATATTGTATTATTGGAAAATAATATATTATTTGGTAAAAATCAATGGTTTAATATAATGATTTAATAGCAAATTTAATAATTTTCATTCTATTTTTTAAAAAATAATTTATATAATAAATATATAATTGTTAAATTTTATTAGATATATATTATTAAAGTAGAATAATTATATGAGATTACAAAAAAATAAAATTTGGATAATAGATTGAAGAAAACCCATTAAACAAGAAATGCATAAAAAAGGAAAAGATCAACTAAAAATATAGGACTAGAGGTAAAAAATTCAAGAAACATTTTGAAAACAATTTAAAAAAATTAACACCTGAAATAAAGAACAATTAAATAGAGTAAAGATGAGCATAAGGCACGTGATAAAATGAACCAAGCTTTTAAGAGAAATAAAAAAGCCTGACTAATTTGCGTAGATTGAAAGAAGATCTTTGTGCAAATCTAATCATAATTAAAATAAAACTCTTGATAAAATGTTTAAAAACAAAAAAGAATCATGGAAACAACTAAAAAACACGTGAGAAAAAGAAAGCCAAGGTAATCTCAAAGATCTCTCCTAATTAGATAGGGTAACATGAGTTAATTTGATTGAACTTCCACCTTGATTTAGAATTTTAATCATGTTGAAAACTAGAAATAGATAATTTTGATGACATGATTTTCTAAATGGAGTCTAATGGTAATAAGATAATGAATTTTCAAAGCTTTATGAGGCTTATGTAACTAATATAGAGTTAAGAAAATAAAAGGTTTAATCCACATTAAGCATTAGAAGAATATGAGGATATTAAGAGAAATGAGGCAACAATCAAATATAGCCAAGTCCTGCTAAGTATCATGTTTTTTAGCGATATAAGCCATGAAAAAAATTAGTTAATATTTGAACCCTTACAGATTTTTATACCACTTAAGATAGGATAGCAAAAAAATAATTTGTTTGAGGATAGTATTAGTTGGGACATTGCAATCCTTCCATATTATTATCATTGCCTATAACTTTGATACCACTAATGATATTATATCTGAAAATTTATTTGTAGCTTTAGGAGCCAAACCTCATTATGGATGATAGAATTAAGAGAGGCAAAGAAAAATTGAATATCAAGCAAGAAGGATTTTTATATAGAGAATTTTTCACAATGGATTGAAGAATAAAGAAAGAGAGAAGCCATTACTAATGTTGAAAGTAAGATGATCCCTAAAATACATAACCTTAAATCTTTAAGAGAAGGACCGACACAGGAGTTTAGACAAAGGACACATATCTATTAATAAGCCAATTTGAAAGTGAAGCTTTGGTCAAAAACTAGAGCTAGACTTACATAAGGTTTAGAAGAGGAATACAAGAGACATGTTCTTATCCCTAGGAAGAGTAGTTTAATTCTAATATGAGATGGATCTTCATTTGTTAACTCATTACAAAAATTTATAAAAAGAAGAAAATTTTTTAATAACACATTTTGGCCATATCAAGAGAGAAAGAAAGAAAACTATGTAGATTGAAGTAATTGAAATTTAAAGAAATGAATTTTGACTTTTAGCACTAACCAAATGAACAATCTATCAAAGAGAGAATTGAAATGAATAACTTAGTGAAAGACAATAAAGAGGAAGACAAGTATTTAAGTGAAACTCTCTTGAGTCATATTTAAAATATTCAAGTGTTCATTAGTGCTAGAAGCTTTTGAAAAGCAAATGATTGATTGACTTTTTAGCATTAACACTCAAACCCATTGTAGTCTGAAGCATATCTAAATTGCCTTTTAGAGATACTGTAGTTTGGATATCCACATTCCCAACAGCTAAAAGATCATTTGCAAAGAAGTGAGAAATTAGAGAGTTACAGCATAGAAATGTAACATGATTCAATTCTCTATCGAAAACAAAAAGGTGTCCATAATTGAATAAGAAGAGAGAAACACTTGTCAAAGCATTTGATGAGGAGAAGAAGTCCCTTATCTGCCATTAAGACTATGGAGAATGAGATAATAGGTGTCTGAAAGATCCAACCTACAAATTTTGAAGGAAAGCCTTTTTGTTGAAGCCTGAGAAGAATTGAATTTTTGTTAATAGTCTCAAAAGCCTTCCTTAAGTAAAATTTTGTGATGAAGCTCTCGTGTTTCTTATAGAAATCCCAACAGATTTCATACGCCAAGGCTATATTGAAATATTCCTCTTTAGAATAAAAGCGATTGGGCAATGTAATATTGAAGAGAACCTTTTTTTTATTATTAGAAACCTTTTACAAGCACTTTATAAAAGTGATAGAGAGAAGTAGGCCTAAAATTACTAAAGATCTTGTGTGCGGTCTTAGGGATGAGGGTAATGAGGCTGTTTGAACATATTAGGAAGTTTGTTATATTTAAAGAAGTAATTTCTTTGCCTAGAAATGTTTATAATGAAATCAATGTGAGAATAGAATTTGGACTTAAACCCATCAGATGATTTGTTTTCATTAATTTCTTGGAGGGCAGATTTCATTTGAGCTCACCTCCATAGATAGAAGATTGATCACGAGGAGAATATTATCTGGGGACTTCATGTATGCTAAGAGCATGGAGCTATCTATATTGAAGAAAGTAGAAATTACGATTTTTTGAGGTAATATCAATGGATTAGAATCAAGCCTTACTAGAATTAAGTTCTCTAATAAGATTGATATTCTTTCTCTCCTTAATGGAAGTGTACAGAATTTGAGATGGTCATGAGAATTTGTGAGCCAATGGACTTTGGCTCTTTGTTTAGCCCAGAGAGCTTCCTTGTTTGATAACTCTTGATATCTTTCTTTGATATCTAGGAAATCTCTTAAAAGATTTTGAGTATCCTTCTCAAGAGAAAGGAGGGCTTTCTCTTGGTCATTTTGGTGGATTTGATAAGGTTCAAGGGATAGAGTCCCATTTTTTCTTTTAAATCATCTCTAGTGAGTTTAAGTTTTAGAAAACATAAAGAGGATCTCCTAGGACAAAGTATTCCAAGCCTTTGGACCTCTGATAGTAGTCTAGTAGTTGTGAAACATAAATCTGTGCAGGAGAAGTTTTCTTTGGAGATAGAGATGATTGAGTGATGAGGAGAGAGAGGCATAACTTTACAGTAGGATGTCAAAATGGTCTGTCACTTTTGTTGCAACCTCTATCATCCTAGTTTGAATATAATTAATCAATTATGATTGGAGTAAAAAAACAAACTAGAAAGGAAAATTCCATAAGTTCACTCTTGAACATAGTCCCTAAAAGAGCCTTTGATCAAGGGTTTACCTCCATATTTTTATTTGTTATAGAGAACACAATTAAAATCCATAAGGATCAAAATCCATAAATTAGAGATATCCCACTGAATTCCACAAATCTAGTCAATAAAGCCTTGTTAAAGCATAAATGCATGTGAAGAAAAAGAGGTAGAGCTATCAATCATGAATTCACCATTGATCTTTGTACTAATCAAATGATTGAAGGAAATAAAAGTTCCACTTAATCCATATCCTTCCTCGGGTGGCACTCAAAGTTGGAGATGTTATCTTCATAAAGAAATAGCTTGAACTTGAGAGAAGAGCTTAATTCAAGAAACCAAATTAAGTTTAGTTTCAATAAGGTAGAATATCAAGGTGATATTCTAAAATCTCGTGCAATCATTTAGTTTTACCAAGAAATTATCAATTCGGGAATCGCATGAAGAAGTATGAGGCTTTTTTTGCCCTTCTTCTTATATTATTGTGAGCCTTTAGCTAAATTAGCATGTGAGGTAGAGACTTGAACTTCTTTGAATCCAAATTAGTCTTCTCAGTTCAAGGACTTCCCAAGAATATTAGTGGACTATCCGAGCTTTTGAGCATGAAACCTCAAGGAGAAATAGCCAAGCAGTAATAATGTTGTATGAATAGGAGATAGCTTGTTGAGATCGACAAACATGTTGGCTTGAGCAACATATTCAATGTTTTCCTTAATGGAGATGGGTGGGGAGCTGGTTTAGTATTGTGGAGGAGGGAGTCATTCACTCTCTTTTGGGAGTGAATGCAAGAGTCTGGTGATCGAGCTTTGAATAATAGTTGGGTGACTTGGGGAGAGATTGAGATGCATATTTGTTATCCATGAGTCAGCTCACATGACCTTTGTGAAGAGGGTTGGTTGAGTTAAAAGGATAGGAATGGTCTTCATGTGCAAAGGAGGCATTTTGACACATGGTTTATGCTTCAATCATAAAGAATGTCTTTATTTAAATTTGATGCCTTTCAAATTGATAGAAACTACATCAAGAAGGGGAAAAGGGTTAACGAAATTAAAGGTAACCTAGTTTTAGACGATGAGAGAGTCCGATGAATTCAATCAAACTAGAAAAAAGCTTCATTCAACTACACAAAAGGAATTTGGGCAACATCCATAGCTTTTAAAGTTTTCTTTGGATGGGAAATTGTAGACCACTTTTGGAATATAAAGGGTCTTTGATTGAAAGCGTGCCATTATCACGAGATCAAAGTCTTCTTTGCAAGAAAATTTGAAGAGGAAGAAATCTCCCTCTAGTTAGCTTCAAGGCTTTGAAGGACCAATTCTTTTGACATGCTAATAAGGAGTCATGAAGAGCTTGATCACACCAACCAAAAGTTGTCATTCTTTTTCCATAATTTCCTCTTAAAGTTAACCTCTACTCACTTGGTATGTAGTTGACTTGTTCATTATGTAAAAAAAAATAAATTTGAGTGATGTCTTTATGAGTTTTGGTCCCAAGGGCACCAAGGAGTAGAGGAGGGAGGAAGAAAAAGTGCTCCTGGAATCCATGAGGAATGGAAGAGAAGGGTGAAGCTCTTCTTTTAGGAAAGGAGGATTTGAGAAAAATACTCAATTGGGAGGAAAGAGAAAAGCCAGTACAAAATGAGGAAAAACCTAAGCTCATATATCTAAGAGAAGAGAGTTGATGAGATTACAATTTGCAATCTTTCTTTACTTGAACCTTATGCGATAAAAAAATGGCGAAGTATCGAAAAAGAAAGAAGAGCTCAAGTTTGCCCTTATTATTCTTATTAGTAAGATTATGACATTAATTAAAATAAATTTAAATTCAATGTATTTGAAGAGACAAATTATACTAGTTGAAAATTAGAATCAATAAAATTATTATTATGATATTATAATTTTTCCTTTAAAAAGTGGAACATGTTTTTAATAGCTATCATATTACAATAAATTTAGTATAAAAATTATTTATAATGATGAAATTTTTTAAAAATTAGTTGTTTCTTAGTCAACATTAACTCCCATCACTTAAGACTCTAAATTTGAACTTTATTTGATGTTTGACAAAGACAAACATCAACATTAACTCCCATCACTTATTCGTTGTTGAGTCTTCTTAAATGTCATTGATAATGCTTGACCAACAAAAGCTCGATCATTGTGCAACTCATCACCCTTTAGTATAAACTTATTTATCATGAATACAATAGATTAAATAAGTGTTATCAATTTTATAATTCAACTTCTCAAGTTAAGAAAAACAAATTTTATAATCTTACTTATATGATTGACAATTTCAACTAATTCAAATTCTATGAAATTTTTTTCTAAAATTTTAATACAAAAATTATACTATCTCTTATAAAAGTTTTCTATAATCAATTTTTGTGCTAAATCCTCATGCAATATTCAATATTCATACATTAAAATTTTATAATATAGTGTGAAATAATTATAAAGTTAAAATTATTTAAAATATAAATTTAGAAATAAAGACTAAATTAAGTATCATGACATAATTAAACTATTTTGAGGATAAGAACTTATAGACGCGTCGATATGGAACCAAGCAATTCTTAAATTAAATCACATTTTTTTCAATGCTAAAAATGTACCTCGACATTTTGAATTTATATTTAAAAGTGATCAAATAATATAACTCATAATTGAAAATTAATCTTCTAAATGAATTAATAATAATGTAAAAAATAATAATTCATATGTCAATACATGCACATCAATCAAAGAGAAAAAAAATTTGAGGTTATAACATCCTCACCAAGGAGAAAATATTACATGGGGAGACTCTAATGAAAGTGGGACACGTGATTCTAAATAATTTTTATATTATTTTTAATATAAATTAAAGCGAGCCTGTTTGGATGATTGTCGATGGCTTATCTCGACGCATGTAATATTTTCTCCTCACCAAGTTAACTCGGTGAACCTAAAATCCATGACATGATAGTGTTCACTATAGTTCAATTCATTACTCGTATATTAAATTTTGTTTAAATAAAATTAATGCTTTTAAAACACATTCAGATCTAATTTTTTTTTCCAAACCAAATATCTATATTTATCAGGATATTGCATTCTTCGCTGACAAATTTGATCACATAGGCCACCTTGAAGGTAAAGACTCGATTGAAACCTGGAGAAATCATTATGTGCGGAGTTTTGATGTAGCTACTGACTCTAATAACGTTGTTTGTGTATTATGTATATATGATGTGTAATTGTCACGTGGTGTAATGCTATTGGAGTCGAGATATATAACTATATTTGAATACTGGACGTAATAATTTCTCTGAAACATGACACCAGTATTCCATAGTATTATTGACCAATAAAAGGAAATGAATCCTTTTTTTTCCACCGATAGCCACTAGCTCGAGCTAGATTCGATAAATGGCTAGTAAACTAAATTTAATGAGCTAATAAATCAAGATCAAGTTTGTCCATATTTGATTTATTAGCATGTGAGCCAACTTATTAAATAAATATTAATATAAATTATATTTAAAATATATTAATATTTAATATTTTAAGTATAATATTATTAAAATATTTAAAATTATATCTCATTCTCTTCTATCTATTTTTTTTTTTTTTATCATTTTATCAAAAAATTATCCATCAAAATTATTTTATCTTAAAAATTAATGACTTGGCTCATGAGCTTACTCAAACTCAAATAATAAAGCTCTCAAATCTATTAAATAATCAAGCTTTGAAGCTCAAGTTAAAATGACTCTTAACTCATCTCATTTCCACACCTAGGCTGATGTATAGCAGCCAATAAAAAAATCTTTGTTCCCCTGGAAAATCTTAATATTCAAATTGATTTCAATGGCCTAATCACTTCAAACCTATTGCAAATGAGAGCTTAGGACGAGTTTTATTTTTACCCAAAAAGTTTCATCTGGTTTGCCCTCTCCTCTTCCTCGTCACGTTTCTTCTTCCGCATGGATACTTCCTTCTGTCTTTGGAGCCATTCTAATGTTTGATAACTCCCCAACTCTTTCTCTCATGGCTTCTCTCCTCGAGCTTCTTCAACTTTCCTCCTTTTCTCCTCCAACATTTTATCCAACTCCTCTCATGTTAGATTAGTTCCATATGCAACTATGTGTATTATTAAGCTTCTTCATTTTGATGGTAATTTTGTCATTTCATATTGATGCATGGATAATCCAATTACATCTTTGAGAGTTACACCTTTGGGTGTACCTTTTGAAGTCATTTTTACCTCTATTGAGGTTCTCTCCTATAAATAATATTCTCATGATGCCTTTCTTACATCTTTCTTACATGCTTCATATTCCCATACAATTACCAACTTGCAATACAATTTGGTCCTTAGTGTCTTGATATAGAATCTCATTTAATGCTATTTTCCAGCCTTTTCTCCTCCATCTTTGAATCTCCTCTAAAATCAACTTCATCATTCTCATCATCAAGTACATTTTTCATATCTAACTCTCTAGAATAATTCATCCAAAGCTTCCAATCTTATTTTAAATATTCATCTTGATTAGAGTATTTCCTTCACTTTCTAACTCATCCTTATTTAGTAATCTATCATTCTTCATCAACTACATAATTAGGATTTGTTATCCCTTTCATGTTTTGTCATATGATTTCTTGTTATATCCTTACCCTTAGATGCATTGCATAAACTAGAGTCTCTTCTTATAAATGTGCAATGATGTTGGTTATGATAAGGCTTAGTAAACTTTAAGTGGATATTTTACAACATGGTTTCATACCCTCTTATATATTTTGTTTATTTACATTATACCTACCTTCAAGCTCTCCATATACATACATTCAACATAAAGATGAATTTCAATCTATCCGATTTATTATATTCACTAAACTTATTTAGCACATTAGTAACAATATACAATTGCATGAACCCGATGAAATATAACTTCAGACATTACATATGCAAACATTGACTTCACTAGTAAATTTTTTACCCACCAATAAAATGTCATCTTTAAAGTATAGAGTTCCTATCATCATGTACATTTTCCACTTAAAATGAAATGAATCATATTCATAAATCGTAATTACATCTTTACAAGAAGCCTTGTTATAGTTAGAGATTAGCATGTAGTTTGTTCATCAAAATAGGAATTTCAGTCAATGATAAGCCAAAAAAAAACTCTTAAAACACGATAAACCTAAATAATAGTCGACTTAGGGACCATTCCTTAAAACTTGCCAAAAAAATGAAACATAACCCAAGAAGAAAAATTGAATAAAAAAGGACATTACTGTGTAGGCATATTTTGCAAAACTTTATATGGGGTTATAATACTAAAGAAGATTTTTTTTACTTTCATATATGCGCCATAAGTCGAGTCAAGCCACAAGTCGAATTTGACGAACTTCGGATGCACTAGTGTGCAAATTAGGGATCAAAATGCACTGGACGTCACCGAAAATAGTCAAAATGACCTCCGTTCGACTTCGCCATCGTGTTCAGAACATCAAAATTTATTGAAATATAAATATTGGCACGATCAATCAATCGATCGTCGTCGATAATGTGACATGCATATCGAAGTCGGAGGCTGGGACGATGCTCAAATGACCTCCGATCGATGAACGGACTTTGCCATCACATTCAAAACATCGAATTTGGTTAGAATATAAATATTGCACAATCTAATGATCAACCAATCAAACGATTGAGCTATGTATGCTAACATTATGTCGTGAAAAGCTATGATAATATCGACCTCCATTTTATAAAATTGATTACGTTAGCTTCAAAATGTCAAAATCTATCAAATGAGACTATCCAATCAATTGAGTCTACAAATGTCGAATCAGTGATCAAGTGGCGACATGCAATTTTGAGCCGAAATTGATCCAATTCGATGCCGACTCAAACGCGCTTCCGATCACAAAATGGAATGCGTCGTTGTGTCTGGAATATAGAATAACCTAAGAGGGACATATATATTAACTATATGTTTTTGTCATCATAAAATTCAGATTAGAGTTGATTAGTATATTAATTACCTTAAATTTTAAAATAAAACCTAAAGCCCACTCAATCAACCTCTTTCTTGTTTGGTTTCCTTTTACCGCAAGCATGATCCCTCGCGATCCTCTCTAGTTCCATCTCCTAAAGCCAAAATGTTCCCTCGATTGCTAAAAAATGGCAAAACCGCAGGGGTTCCCTTTGTTTTCCTGCCAGAACAAGCACTTTCTCTTATTTTCCTTCTCCCAGCGGACTCTTCCCTCCCTCCTTCTCTCATTCATCCATCTAGTGCAGGCAGCTCTTGACTCCTCACTTCTTTGGTGTTGGTCGTGGACGTGTAACTAATCCATGGGTGATCCATCAGTTGCATCTACCAAAAGAAATTTCTTGGCGGTGAGTAATTCAGTGAGAGGGCTTGAGGATGGTTAGACAAATTGGATCTGGTGTTTACTTTTTTGTGTTATGATTGTTATGTGTGTGTTTATGTGAGTGGACATCACATAGATCCGAATGTACTCATTAGGGTGATGGGACATTAAGAATAGTGTACTATCTCGAGAGATAGAAGTCACTATCTATAATGGACCTAATCACCAATAAGGACTCTAAGACATAATGATCTTTGAATACGAGATCTTTCCTACTTTACATGAAAAAATAAGCGTTTATTTAAACGGGTTCATTAAGTTCCCTATGGAGGCAATCCCCATAGTTAATTACATCTAAGGAATAAGATTCCTTAAGAATACTCTCGATTAGGTAAATGATCATTATTTCCAAAGATTTTAAAGATAAGACTATCAATCAATTGGTTTTATTTTTTTAAATCAAGTGGGATTGATCAAAAGGGAGATTTATTATAGAAATCAAAGAGATGAGTATGGGATGCTCATGATACTAGGAAGCTAGTGAGCATCCCAAACTATCTATGGTTGGGCTTTATATTTGAAATTGAAGAAGATATATATGTTTGAGTTGAAATTTTTTATTAGAAATTTAGGGCTTACAATTCCATAGATTATAGAAATGATTATAAGAGGTGAGGATTTATGCTTATAGCCCCAAAAGAAAACAATAATCTCGGATCTAAATCTAGGGAGCTTTGGCGAGGCCAAAAGCGACACGAATATATGGCAAAATGGGTATATGGTTTACCTCCACAAGAGGATAAACCACCCATCTTTTGGACTTACTGTGGGTAACTAACTCCTCATATGATTTTAAATACATATAGGTAAGTCTTATGCTTTGCAATATGGCTAGGTTGTTGCTTATTTAGAAAGGAGACTAAGTCCTTAAACTCACTCCCTAAGAGACTAGATCATGAAGGGCATGAATAATGACCTAAATCTAATACAAATTTTGTTAAGTTTTATTTTGATCTTTGGACTTTTGCTTTGACACGAGCTATAGGATTTTATATGCCCAATACATGAGAAAATTAGCTATGAGCCAAATCAGAAAGAAGGATGTGTGTTTCCACCATGACTCTCAAAGTAAGCCATTTTCTCTAGCAAAAGTGGAAGCCCTCCATTGGCAAGAGTAAGATAATATGATTTATTCTTGATGTGAAACATACAACATCCAACAAAGAGGTTGCTAAATCTTTTATTATTTTAGTTTAGTTCTTAGGCTTTAGGTGAGGTTATGAATTGTTTAGTTTAACTTTGAATTATTTAATTTGATAGAAGATTTATTTTTCCTCAGAGCCTAATCGCATCCAGCCACACAGTAATCACAAATCATAAAGAAACTATGAAAAGGCATGCCATTTCTAAAGCACAAGCTAAACGAACATCAAATAATTTTATAAAGTTATCGCAAAAGAATAAGTAGTCGGTGCGGTCGGGTATCTCCATACAACCCGAAAAGAAATGTGGGTAGATGAGCTCTACCCTTATACATCCCGGATTATAAATGAATAATTACAGTTAAAAGGAATTCATGTTATGGGGGTCTTCATTCTTCATTCTTCATTTTTGATTTGCTTCTTTTTGATTAACTTCTCTTTTTTTTTTGGCTTGATTAGAATATGGTTGCTCCAAAGGTGAGTCTTGTCCGATAGAGACATACCGAATCATGTACATGATGTTAGATATTCTTCAACATCAATTACTCCGAGATGATAATGATAGTCAAACAAACTCGACCAACCCATCAAAATTTTAATCAGGAAAGCAAGAAGAGCCTGAGGAGCTAGTGTGTGAATTTTGTTTAATGATTTAATAAAATAATAACAGTTCAGATGAAGATCTATGTTTTCCTGACGGAGAAGAGTCTGACTCATCAATATCATCACGTATGAAACATATGATGTTGAAAAATGAGTCTAACCCTTTTGGCCAATCTTCCAAAATAAGAGGAAAATTTGAAGAAACTACCTCTTCAGAAGAATCTGAGCGAGACAAAGTTATTCAAGTTCAGTTGAGAAGTGCTAAAGTCTTACTACCTTCATCAAAGAAGGGAAACATAAATAAAGACAAAGGCAAACAAATAGAAGTCAATGAGGATATCATTCCCAGAAATCCTAGGACAAAACTTAAATCAAGCGAGAAGATAGATTATAATATTCTGTCACATCTAAGAAAGATCCCTGCATAACTGAGTGTGTATGAGGCTCACTTGATGTCAAAAGACCTCCGAAAAACTTTGATACATGCTCTTAAAGATTCAGAGAGTTATGAAGCTTACTTTGCTGAGAAATGCATGACTGAAGCATTACAAAATCAAGATATCCCAGTAATCACATTTTTTGAAGAGGATCTTATGTTGGGGAAGATCGAACATCCTCTATATGTCCTTTGAGTAATGGCATCTCGATCGAATATTGATTGATCCGGTTCTTCTATCAATCTCATGAGTCTAAAGATATTGAGAGGATTATCTTTCGATATCCAACATCTTGGAGAGATAAATTGATGGTTCATGGATTCAATGATAAAGGGTAAAAAACCTCGGGTTCTTTTATTCTCCCATTCAAATTCAAGGATTTATATACAAAAGCCAAGTTTCATGTAATCGATGCTGATACATCATTTAGAGCTCTCTTGGGTCAGTCGTGGAAGCATGAGTATGGCATGGTCCCATCAACTATGCATCAATGTATGAAGTATCTGAAAGATGGAGAAGAATTCTGAATTCTCGGTAACATATAACCATTCTCTGTCAATGAAGTAAAAATTTATGAAGATGTAAAGTACTTCATCCTCAAAGAGCCCAAGCCAACAAAGCCTCTTGAAGCGGTAGCATCCACTTCAGGAACTAAAGAGTAATTTTACAAAATGAAAGAGCAGAAGCAAGGAGGAAGAAAGAAGACAATGCCAACTCTCCTTAAAGCACCTGATTCTGTACATAAGTCAAGAAAATTAATTCCTCATTTGGGAAGTGACATGAAAGAAGAAGAAGATATTCCTGTCAAACCTAAGGAAACTTATAAGCTCTCAAGAAAAGTAGAGTATGAAATAAGTGATTACGATTGGGTGATTTTGAATCTACTTATGAAATTTAGATGGCTATGTCAAGGAGGATAGCTCACTTGGCGGTCGGATGACTCACTCAAAATTATACCCATCCCTGAATAGTGCTTCAAAGAAATCACTCCACTAGAGGTTCATAATTTTGAAGAATTGATAACATTCTATGTGCCGCCGTTGAGTGAGAGTGGTGGAACAGGAACTCTATTTTATAAATCTGAAGAGTCTCAGCCTCAAGATTTTGAATAGCCTACTCAACATGAAAATTATGATGAGGTAGTGCCAACAAGAATACCAATATACTATCCACAAAAATTACGAAGAATGATGCATAAGATTGGAGTTCATATTAGAACTACTAAACATAGGACTCAAATCTTTAACAAGATGTGGAGCCAAAGAAATTCTCAAGGATCGTGAAGAAGTGATAAGTTTATCACTAAAGGTCTAGGATTCATCTACAAATCTCATCAAGATAGAGCCTATTATAATATAATAGAAGCTGAAGTAGAAACTCATAGTGATGAAGAAGATGATTCCCATGAAATTCTTCTTAAAAATGATGAAGAAGTAGAAGCAAGCCCGCACCTGAAGAACTTGAAGATGGCGGACAAATAGCTACTATGGATGAACTTAAAGAAGTCAACATATGAGGATGATCTGTCCAACTTTCATGAGTGCCCTTACGCCTGATGAGAAAGTTGAAGAGCTAAAAATGCTACTTTGTGAATTGATTGCTTGGACATATTCTAAATCTAGCTTATCCCGATATAAAGTTCATAAAACCAGATGCAATGCCTATTAAGTAAGCTCCTAGGTGAATGAGATTAGAGATTGAAGAACAGGTAAAAGAAACTAAGAAGCTAATCAAAGAAGGCTTCATCTAAGAGGAGAAGTATGCAGATTGGATAGCCAACATTCTAGTTAGAAAGAAGAACGTCAAATCCATCTTTGCATTGACTTTTGGGACCTAAATAAGGCGTGCCCAAAAGATGACTTTCGCTTCCCATGTCGACTATTGGTGGACAACACTTCAAATTCTCATTCATGGATGGATCGTCAGGATACAACCAAATCAAAATGGCACTTGAAGATGAAAAGGATACATTGTTCAGAACACCTATTGGTATCTATAATCATGCCCTTTGGCTTGAAAAATGCTAGAGCTACATACCAAGATGCCATATTTTTTGATGAGTTGATTCATCAAAAGGTGGAATGTTATGTTGATTTGGTGGTGAAAAACGTGAAAATCACTTTGAAGACTTGAGAATCTCGAGAGAGAATCAAAAAATATGATCTCAAAATGAATCCTCTAAAATGTGCATTTGGGGTATCCTCTTGAAAATTCTTGGGGTATATTATACGTCACAGAGATATTGAAATTGATCCTGCTAAAATTAAGGCAATCATGGAGATGTCTCCACTGAAGAGTTTATGTTAGCTCTGTTCCTTACAAGGACAACTCACATTCATTCATCAATTTTTATCAAACTTATCAGGACGCTGCCAACTGTTTGCAAGGTTAATGAAGAAGGATGCCCCATTCAAATGGGACAAGGAGTGCCAAGAAGCCTTCAATAGCATTAAAAACTACCTATTAAATCCACCAATCCTAGCAGCGCATATTCTTAGGAAGCCTCTCATTCTATACACAGCTACATTAGAAGAGTCCCTTGGTGCATTATTGGCAAAACACAATGAAGAAGGCAAAGAGAATGCTCTTTGTTATATCAGTCGAAGGCTGATTAGAGCAGAGATGAGATACTCTCCAATAGTGAAGCACTGTTTAGCATTGATATTTACAGTCCAAAATCTTCATCATTATATGTTATCTCACAAGATTACACTCATCTTAAGGATCGATCCAGATGAAGACCAATGTTGATAGTTCACTTAGCAAGATGGGAAGTATTGCTTTTACAATTTGATATCACATACGAAAGTAGTGAAGGGATAAGTCTTAGCATTTTTGGCATCACATCCTGGACTCTTCTCTTAATGATGATTTTGAGCAAATTATGCTCATTCATGAAAGAGAAAAATTACAAATTTGGGAAATGTACTTCGATGGAGCCTCATCAATCAAACAAGTCCAATCTCTAAACTTTCCAAGAGCAAGAGCAGGATTCAACATCATCTTCATAACACCAGAAGGAGGGATAATGAGATGATCATATGGATTGACTGAGCCAAGAACTAATAATAAAGCTAAATATGAAGCATTAGTGGTTGAAGCTATTTTCATGGCATTCAGAACTTGCATATTTTTGGTGATTCTCAGCTTATTATAAATCAAGTACTTGGCATCTATAGAATTAAAAAGCTTGAGTTAGCTTTCTATCACAAGTGAGTTCTAGAGCTTATGAAGTAGATACCAAATATCACACTAACTCGAGTCTCTCGATCCGAGAATAACAAAGCTGATTGCTTAGCAAAAATAGCTAAGAAAATGGCAAGTATGAATGGTGATTATGTCATGATCGGCATATTTACTCGATGAGTTCTAGAACTGATAAAGTATCAATCCCGGTAGAGGGGTTACCAAATTTGACCCAATGATGCGCTTTATCTCCCCAAAACCAACAAGAAGTTGTACCAAGAAGAGCTAAGAATGACATTACCTAAAAGCGGTGAAGCCTTTGTTGTAGAAGAGTCACATGATTGGAGGCAACCCTTCATCGACTACTTTAAAGAATACAAATTACAAAGTAATAAATCAGACTCAAATCGAAAGAGAATGCTATGCTTTAACAACACTTTATATCAGATCTTTTGAACAAATTCACGATACACAGGTGTAGATGAAGCTAGCAAAGTGATGGTTGAAGTTCATGAAGGACTTTGTGGTGCACATCAGTCAGGTCCCAAGATGACAATAAAAATCAAAGGATGGGTTATTATTGGCCATCTATGGAGAGGCATCACTCTAAGAAGTCATGAATGTTAAATATACAATCTCATCCATTAACCTCCAAATCCATTACACCCAATAATAGCATCCTAGCTATTCGAATGTTGGGGTGCAGATGTAATTGGACCAATCGATCCATCATTTGGACATCACTTCATCCTAGGTGATTATTTCTAAGTGTGAGGCTACTCCATTTAAAGAAGTCACTACTGACTGAGTGATCAACTTCTTCATGCATAATGAAGTCTATAGATTTGGAGTGCCACGTCGAATAATTTTTGATAATGGCACAGCTTTTAAAAGTGCAAAGATTTATAGATTCATCGATCGACACAAAATTGATTGGCGATATTCTTCAATATATAATCCAAGAGCAAATGGTTTGGTGGAGGCCTTCAATAAGATATTAGTCAAATTGCTCAAGAAGATTCTCACTAAAAATAAAAGAGAATGACAAACTAGTAGATCTATGGGCTAACCTACAAGATGCTGACTAAATCCACTCCCTATTCATTGGTATTTGGAGCTGAAGCAGTTCTTCCGCTTGAAGTTGAGTTGCCTTCATTTTGAGTAGCCATCTAATACAATCTAACTGAAGATCAAAATGCTCATCTGAGAATGGAGGAACTCGGCGTGCTTGATGAAGTTAGATTACAAGCTCATCAAAATCTGAAGTCGAGCAAAGATGTCCGAGCTTTTGACCATCTGATGCTCGAACATTCCAAAAGGTGAATTGGTCATGGTCTTTGAAGACCAATTATTCCCAATTGAAAATTTGGTGGAAAATTTGAGCCTAACTAGGGAAGGCCCTTTTGTCATTGAAAAGTGTATCAAGGAGGGCATACCAACTCATCAACCTAAAGGGTGAAAGGCCAATGCGCCAATCAAGGTCATTACGAAAAAGTACTATACTTATACATTCTCGAGGTACAATAGAAATCCCAGAGGCGAGGTATTTTTTTTAGTATATCTATTTAGGTTGACATCTGGTTCATGCGAGATCCCTAAATAAACATACTCCATATGAAGAACTTTTTTGAAAATTCCCCTACACAGGGGCATTTTAGATTCATATCTGAGATAAAATCAATGTGGTATGTTGAAATCTCCTTTAGAGTACATCAATTCAAATATTGATGTATTTATATATTTCATCTTAAAAAATTCCTCTAAATATATTTTAGAATTCCCCCTATAATATAGGGGCATTTTTAGTTTATATTAAGTCTATTTGAGTTGACGTCGTGCCATGAGATCCTCAAATATATTACGATTGGACATCAGTATTGAAATCCTTGAATATATTTATAATTATCATTGTTAAGTTTCATGTTCTTATAGAAGAAAAAAGAATCTATATCGACACACAAAAAGATAACCCTAAAAGTCAAGAAATTTACCTTCCAGATTTGCCAAATTACGAGATCAAGTCAAAAGAACTCACGATTTGGAAGCTTCAATCAATTAAGTTGGAGAAACACTAACCTCATCACAGTCTAGGGTGTGGATGGGTTCTAAAGGTCAAACTCAACAATGGAATAGTTGTTGGCTCTCCTCACTCAACAAGCATGAAAAGGCGTAGTGAAAGAGCCCATTCGTCGTGACAAAATCACCAACCCACTAAGCTTGTAGAAGACTAGGAAGTAGCTAAGCTCCAACAAAAGCGTGGGATTGGCACTCTCCTCAACAAGCGTAAGAAAAGGCCGTGGTGAAAGAGCCCTTACTGTTAGTTCAATGGCGATAACTATTCAATCTCAAACCCATCTAGCTTAGTGATTGTAAGCAATCGGGGATCTAGATCTCTGATCGATGTCAAGACAATGAGAACTCTCAATTGGGGCTACCTCAAATCAATCTATATATACCCATAGGTGATATCTAAATTTATTCAGGGATGATCAAAAAGCAGTCAAAGCCTATCTCCTCATCAGTCAAATCAAAGCTGAAAACAGGAAGCAATTCCATAGTTCATACAAAGCCGATGGTTGAACTAAAGGAATTTTATAGTTATTGATCATTAAAGCACCGCGTTGCTAGACTAATAACTCAATATTGATCTATAAGTAAGGCAGGACATCTATATGTATCCTCCAATGAATCTATCTAGCGCAAGGATTCATGGCATATTCCCAGTCAATATTGAAAAAAATCAGTCAATCCTTCATCCAGTCCATCAAGTTCAAAGCTATGAAGGACTTTCAAATCCTACCAAGCGGATAAATCAATTCCCCAGTAGAATCATTCATCAAAATAAATAGACCAGTTCCTCCATCAAACCCAACCAAACATGAAACGAGGGCTAGAAGAAACTCAAATCTATAATGACATGAAAGAAAGGGATCATCAGCAAGGCTGTTGAAGCGAAAAGTAGATGGTTTGAAGCAAAAATGATCCAGGTTTCATAGCTAGCACACAAATTAAACCCAAAGCACAAAGTCTACAAATCAAGTCGAGAGCACAAATCAAAGCTGATCTTCTCATCAAATCCACAAAAGTATAAAAGTGCAGTAGTAACAGAGGAATGCTAAAGTCCACTAATACAATAAAAGGATAGATGATACATGTCTAATATAAAAAAAGGAGAGAAAAGCAAAGTATATCATGGGAGCCTAGACTATAACTCTGATGCTAAATAAGTTTTAAAGATGATAACCTCACCAAGCAGTAGTATCTCTAACTAAAAAGCCTCGGCATCTACCATAGCATGCGTGGTAATAACGATGTTTTCTGCTCTAGCTGAGCTCTTCGTCTGCTCAACTTTCTAAGCTGGTCAATCCTAACTTAGAAGAAGCATCTATCGAACTCTGACGGTCATGTCGTAGAGCCTCAACACTCTCTTTAAACTCATCATACGCTAGATGCCTCCTACACAACTGCTCGAAGCTTTAGTAAAGTGCTAGAATGGACAATCTTTGGCGATCTGGTGGATCAAGAACTCTATGTCTCTACAAAGAGCCTCCAGATATCTGAGAGCCTGTTCCTCCAGACCAGTACAAGCTAAAAGGTCCAAAGTAGTGTACGCATAAGTCATAAAGCTATCTAGTGACTCTGGTGAGTCCAGGGTAATCCGAGAAACCATGTCCCTCAAAAACACCAAGTCGCAATCCTGCATGCTCCTATCACATGGATTCGGCCTATAGGGATGTCGATGATTGATCTCAGACTCATAACCTACATCAGGCACTGTAGGGAAGAAATGCAAACAATCAACATGAAGCAGATGTAAAGAAGTGCAGTTAATAAAAATAAATAAATAAAGAGAGGGAGAAAGTACCAACATGATGAATCCGACTGAACTGGAGTATCATAAGCGATATGATCCTCGGGGACCCTCACTATCTGATAAACTCTAGGGCTATGTGCTGGCTCAATAGAACCTTGCTGCACGAGGTTTCTCACCTCAGTCTCCCCAACGGGCAGTCGCTTCGAGAAAGGTGGCTCCACATAAGGGATAATAAAATCGGAAGTGGTAGTATCAAAGGTTGACACGTGCGATAGCCTAACTCCAGAATCCTCAATTACATCTCCAGTGTTGCCTGACACCTGTGGCACTTCATCAGAAGTCATAAATGGTCGTGTAGGCAGACCCGTGGAATAATCAAATGAAACTAACAGAGCTCAGGTGGGTTGGCTACACATGTCTGGCGGTGAAGAAACATCAATGTAGCTAGGGGTTAAATCCCTAGCTCTAACTCTGCCACAAGAAATGGTATCCTCAGCCCTAACCTGCTTGCCAACTGGTGCATCTGTTAGAAATCAGATTAGAGTATCAGACGCAATAAACGTATTTTGAAAAAGGATGAAAGTATTGAAAGAGAGAAGAATAGTGATTACACCTCTAGCGCTATAATCTCCTACTGTAATCGGCGTGGATCCTCGATCTCAAGGCATGAGGACCTCATCTTGTGTTCATATCTCCTAGAACCACACTCGAGGAAAGGGCCAAAAGACAACCGTACCCAGGTGAGGTAAGTATAGCTAATCCCCATGCGACCATGTGGAGAAGCTATCCAAAATGAGCACCAGTATCAAGCCTCAGTAAGTGTAGCCAAATGGCTGAGGAAGCAAAGTAACGTGCCTCAAGAGGGATCGTCCTGATCCTTCTAAAATCTACTACACTAGGGACAAGTGGTCTGCCATCGCGAGTGGTCAACTAGAAGAAACCAAATTATGTACAGCGGTTAGTGATAGCCCTCTATAACAATGCCCAAACCGATAACATAACCATCACGGATCGAAAAGGTATTCTACTCTCATGATTATGAAGCAAGGAATATCTGCCATTCTCATCAAGGTTGTCAATAAGATCAATCTCTAGTGAGTCAGAGAGTAAGCTGAGTATATCCGGTTGGTGAACCAACAAAAATTGATCTCTGACCAAATGGGAAGCAAAGAAAAACATGCGAATCCTCTCCATCTCCAAAGTAGAGGATGCTTGATATATCTGTAAGACTGTAGGATACCCTCGCTCTAAAAATAATGTTGGATACTCAAAACAAGCAAAGGCACCATGTACATGGAGGTGGACCCAAGCATATAAGTACTACCAAGGTAGAATAATATCTCGTAGCTCTAGGGAACCTACCGTAGAAATTACCCCCAATATTCTATAAAGCCTGGCCAATACCGCTGGGGCAAGAGAAACCCACTCTCGAGAGAGCTAACAAAGTGCACACAGGAATTGCCCCCTCTATAATGGGAGCACAAAATGTAGAGCCATGTCACTATAAAATCGGCTAAGAACAGATCCTCACTCAATCCCGGTAGTGCTGGAGAAGTCACCCCTGTTGGTAAAAGCGCTCGATCTCTTGATAAGCAACTATCCTTAAGCACACCCAATCGAAAAGGGTCATGCAGTGCTACAATCTCATCTGATAGAGCATAATCTTGCAAGAAGCTTTGGATCCATGATGTACTCACAGGTAGTGTGGCTCGTGATCGTATAGAATGCCTTGAGACTCGGAAGGTCTGGTTATAATGGTCCAGGAGATCAATATAGACAGAAGGCATAGCTAGGCTACCTCATCGATCATAATTATCATAAGGCTGCCTATGAAATAACTTTCCATCAGGTGGAACACACTCCTCGTAGTGATAACCAAATAGAAGGCGGAAGACCACGACTTGTAAGTCCAAAAGTGTGACTGTCAACTCCTCTCGGCCCATCCAGCAAGTGTTACTACTATCATCTCAGAACTCTACTACTCCATGAGCCCAAGAAGAAGGCATACCCCCAAAGTCAAATAAAGATGCATATCACTCATAATGGCATAAAGTATCCTTGTGAGCCTGTAGAAGATACCTAGCCCATGAGACATATCCAAAAGGAAGAGTAGGAATCCGACCAATTGAGAATTTCAAAATAGGTCTAGTGAGCTCGGTTGTAGCTGATAGTGACTCAAGAGTCTAGATTGTCTCGTCGACTTGATGCTGTCAGAAGCAGGCTGTAAGACATCATAATATTCGGAACTAACCTGGGCTACTTTGCCATCTAGAGGATTGTAGTCACCACACTTCAGCTTAAGGGTAGTTACCCAGTCGGCAGGATCCTCAAAAATAAAAGAATCACAATCGTCGAGGGGGAAGAAGCGTGCAAAGAAGCCTCGTAAAGATCATCTTCATCTTGTGCAATCTTATCTCTGATATCGACATCTCTGCAAGGATCATGTCCGTCAATCTCTGACCATATAGCCTCCTCATTAGGCTCATCAGGTGACAGATCATCAGATCTCCTCCAGCTGAACATTCTCCTGCCAAGCGATGAGAGAAATGTTACATAAAAAAATTATATAACAGTGTAATCAAGTATGTCCACTAGTTTTGAAGACGTGATAAAAAAGGGAAGAAAAAGAGAAGAAAAGGCGAGTATAAAGAAAGAAAGCGTCAACCATTTTCAACAAACATGACGCGTTCCATGCACGAATCCCATTTTTGGGGGGCATTTATTGACCTCCACATATGCACCATAAGTCAAGTCAAGCCCACAAGTCAAATTCGATGGACTTCGGAAGCGACAGTGTGCAAATCGGGGTTCAAAGTGCACTGGACGTCACCGAAAATGGTAGAAACGACCTCCGATGACGGATTTCACGTGTTGAGCGTCAAATTGATCAGATTATAAATATTAGAAAATCTAACGATCAATCGATTAAGTGCTCGAGCTATCAATGTGTTGACACGCATATCGAAGTCGAGTAGGCACTGACGATGACCAAATGACCGCCATTCATGAAATTGATCATGCCTCTAGCTTTAAAATATCGAGATCTATCAAATGATACTATCCATGCACAATTCAGACGAGTCTGTGCAAATATAGTGATTTGAAGTGACAATGTCAAATTGAATGAAATGCGACGTCAAAATCAACTCAAATGACCTCCGATGACGAACATTTCCATCATGTTCAAAATATCAAAATTAGTGGGATATAAATATAGCACGTAATGATCAACTCAAGCGCCTAGTCTTGATGCATGCGAGGTTAGGAGGCACCAATGAGAATCAAACAACCTCCGTTCATAAAATTGATCGTTGGCTTTGAAAAATGTCAAAATTTATCAAATGAGACCATTCACACTCAATTCGGATGAGTCGCATGAAAATCGATGGATACATTTTTTGAAATTGACTCAATTTAGCGCCGACTTGAACCAAATGGCCTCCGATCATGAAGCGACGTCATTGGTTCAAAATAATATTATCTAAATCGATATATATATATATATATATATATATATATATATATATATATATATATATAATAAATTCAAAATAAAAATTCTAAATTACCCCATGATGCGTTCATACATTTTCGTTTTTTTGAAAAAATAATAATAATAAAATAAAAAATTAAAAAAAATAACCACTCCCCTTTCCATTTAGCACTTTCCTCATTATTCTCCCCACTACTCTCTCTCTCTCTTCCCTCTCTCTCTCTCTCTCTCACCAAGAAAAGGTAATTCTTCTACCTTTTTTAGATTTTTCTCGATTTCTGCCATTTTCTTCCATTCTGCGTAAAACCATGCCATTGCCACTCTCAAATTTCTCCTCATGAACCCATTCAATCTGCCCCGCGCACCTGACCGGGATCCAGAGACCCACATCGACCGATGATGTGATCACCCGCGACCAGCACCACTCGCTGACCACGACCCTCCATGGCCACGCGGTTCGCCTCGACCATAGATCTGTCCGTTCCTGCCTTCGCTGATCCTGTGCCATCCGCCCTGTGATCCCACCGCCCGTTCTCCGTCGTCCGCATATCGCAAATCCACGAGCCGCTCAGGCATTAGATCCACCATTCGATCCTCCCAATTCCCACCATTCCGCCGTCGTCTCATTGTTTTAACCAAAAAATCGCCATCCCACTATTTCAATCTCAGCGGCCTGACCCAAATCCACTCGCGCTCCTTCTCCCATGGAAACATGGCTAACCAAACGGATCCACCCATCAACCCATTAGCCTTAGCAACTAATTTCGCAGACCTTTAGCGACTGGTTCATTTGTTCCGCTCGTTCTGTAATCCACCCCATAAACTGCCCGTTCTCAATCCTTCCAGCTCACCCATCCAAATTTCATCATTTTCATGGCGTCGCAGATCGAGGAAGAACATCATCAGCAGGTGAATTCTCCCTTCAATTTTTGGCATCGCACCTCATATCCACTTCTGCCAAATCGGGAAGAACATCGTTAGCATGCAAATTCTTCCGTTGATTTTTGGTGTCACTCACTTGTCATTTTCTTGCATTTATCGGGAAGAACATCATCGGCGAATTCTTCCTTCGATTTTGGTGTCCTCGCTTTAAGTCCCGTTTCCATTGCACGAATCGGGAAGAACATCATCAGCAGGAGAATTCTTCTTTGATTTTTGGCCGCACCCCTCACTTTAGCCATCCCATTTTCAGCACAAATCGAAATATCATCGTGAGAATTCTTCCTTCGATTTTCGATCTCACCCTCGTTTTAGCCATCCGTTTCCTTGCATAAATCGGGAAGAACATCGCCAGAATTCTTCTTTTGATTTTCGGCATCACACTCCGTACCTTACATTCTCAATTGCATACCTAACCCTTTTCCTTTGCCTAGCGTTGCGGTGCCAAAAAATCGGATATGGAATTTGTGAATGTGAATATATATATGCTTGTGTTTCTTGTAGGTTTGAAGACCTCATTGTGCTTTCGGTGTGATGAGATGAAAAAAGGTGGTGTCAAAGACACCACTCTTTATGCTCAGCATCTGGAGTAAGCCACCACTTGTTAGATGTCTCCCCACAGATGAAATCTTTGTCTAATTTCTAGACTCAGAAAAAAAGGGAGAATGAATATATATTGCATTGTATGTCCTCTTTCAGGTTTAAAGATCGTGTGCTCAGAAGGTGTGAGATGAAAATCGGTGTGCAAGACACCACCCAGGGTGTGCAGAAAGCCAAAATACCCCGATCGCCCCTACACATGGGGATGGGGAGGCTACAAATGTGTCAAACCTTTTAACTAAAAAAAAAAGAGAAGGGGAAAGTAGAATGATATCGGCGGTATAAAAGCAAAATAAAATAAAAAAGTGAAAAGTACTTACAAAATTTATCAGTAGGATTGAAAGCCCTAAAGTTCTTAACTCCTTTCAAATACCCTTTAACCTTTCAAGTAAATGGAATAGAATAGGCAACTCCCTTTGCCTTATTTATAGAAATTGAAGAAGTATAAAGGGGAAAATCAAATTTAAACAAAAGAGGGGAAAATCAAATTTAAATAAAGGGGAAAATCAAATTTAAATAAAAGGGGAAAATCAAATTTAAACAAAGAGGGGAAAATCAAATTTAAACAAAAAAGGAAAATCAAATTTGAATAAGAGGAGGAAAATCAAATTTAAACAAAAAGGGGAAAATCAAATTTGAAAAAAAGAGAGGGGGAAATCAAATTTGAACAAAAGAGGGGGAAATCAAAATTGAATAAAAGATGGTGAAAATAAATTTGTATGAAAGAATGGTAAAATGAGAACTACGTTTAGGAATAAATCTTCTTCTTAAAATAACAAATTAAATTATCCTTTGAACACACAGCTCCAAAATGCATTCTTCGCCATCAGATCTGCAACTCTTTGTACAAGTAGACAGAAGGAGATACTAAATCCAGTTCTATAAAAATCATAAAGCTTTCTTCAATAAAAAAAATCAAGAAATTTCATCCTAATTATGATTTTCAAGATCAATAATTTCATTAATTAGATTAAATTAGCTAAGCTATAAACATCTGCATGTGCTCGGACATAGAGATTTCAAGTGCAAATTTTAATGTCTAAAAAGGTTAAAGTGGAATAACAAAAATGAAAATACAAAATCAATCTCATAATTCAAACATAAAATTACCTAAAATTACTATACACCCCATGGTCGACCTTATCTTTGAATGTTGAAATTCAGTGTCTGAGGATTTCGTTGCTTCGGTTTAGTCTTAGATTGGGTCAGTTAACAAAACCTAAAACCTATAATAAGAGTTTCAAATCGGTGAAATATCTGAAAGCATTCTATCGGATGATAGTAGATCTAATCCTCTATTAGCCTAAATAGAGTTGGCGGATCTAAAACTCTTAAACATATTGAATTAATCAATTTTTCAAATCTAACTCAAATTGAGTGTCAATCTAAAATTGCTCCAATGAAATCTAATCATTAAAAACTTAAATCAAACTCAATCTATCAACCTTCCACAACTATTTATTGGGTGACAAATTAAGAAAACTTTAGCTCACAAAAGAGCCAATGTCAAATCAAGTATTTTGCTATATTCACTCTCAATCAATCTCATCCCAGTAAGGATGTGACCCGTGTCCTCTAACTACGTGGCTTGACCAGTAGGCTCCATAGATGAAGCAGTTACGACCAGAGTCATCTGATCGGGTGGTTTGGCCTCACTCCATTATATTATGATCTGACCATGCATATGCTCCCCAATGGCTCGTCCTTTGAGTTGTGAATCATATGGTATACTTGATTGGACAAATAACTTTGTTTGTCACTAAGGTAGACTTAAGCTTCTCAGACAAACACCACCCTAGGTCTAAAAGGATTTCTTGGATAACGTAACCCATGTGTTCTTGATCCTTCATTGGGTTGTTACCTACCTCCACTAAGTAGGCGGGACCAAATTGCCCAGGATGATAGAACCATGGGATCTAGATCGGGCACGTCATCATTCCCCCAACCATCCATTTTAAGCTATAATGATGAATTTCATATATCAAATTCTAAAACTCTATATGGTGCTACTACACGCTACGCATTCATCGATCTAAACGGCTAGCCTTAATCAAAAGTTTTCTCTTACTTATTGGGAGGGGTAATTAACTATAGGGGCTTGCACCTATAGAAAATATGGAACCAGATCTAAAGTCCTCACAAAATGAGGGTGAAATCTCTTGGTGGTGTCTTATCTACTATTTCATCTGCCTTCTGAAAATTACACTGATATTTTAAACAATCTTTTCATCGACGAGGTCGGTGGTGAAATTTTTGGAGCCCACATGCATCACAGGCATCGTCGGAGATAATCGTTTGCACTATTATCTTCTTTCCATATATGATTACATTTTGTTGTATCTATACTACTTATTGTATTATGTCTTGCAATGAACTATTTTTTTTTTTGTTTTGGTTACCTTAATTTATAAATATTCATATCTTTTATCGCTTTATTTATACACTTTAAGTATTTAGAAGAAGTTGTACATTGATG
Source organism: Cymbidium sinense (assembly GCA_021442155.1). Classification (NCBI taxonomy): domain Eukaryota; kingdom Viridiplantae; phylum Streptophyta; class Magnoliopsida; order Asparagales; family Orchidaceae; genus Cymbidium; species Cymbidium sinense. Next base: position 65,618,302 of record CM038220.1, on the reverse strand, counting down.
TATATTTTTTAGTGATGATATTTCCTTTGGTAGTAACAAGAGTAGTTAGTTTGTGTTGTAAACTTAGTTTGAGTTGGCTTCTTATCCTTATTTGAAAATGGTTGCATTTCTAATACTAACACATTCACTTCTCTTATATGAATGTAATCAATATGAATAATTATCTCAATAAGACTAATGCACTAACAACACTTTATTTATATGTCATGACTCTTAAAGTTGTTAATTGCACTTCATTAAGTGTGTTTGTTTAGCCTGAGTTATTTGTGCATTTCATTATTGTCCATTTCACAAAATTTGCTATGCATCGGGCCACAATCACAAATTTTGACCAACATGATAGTTGTAGAAAATTTTCTTATGATTCCAACGATACAAAGTTAGCTCGATTACGATACTGTATGACTCCAATACATGCAAAATATGATTGTTGCTCTGAATTTTCAGCTCCGCGCCACAGTTTTTGCGTGCATTTGCAAAATCTGCTGCGTATCGGGCTGTAATCATAAATTTTGACCAACATGATAGTTGTAGAAAATTTTCTTATGATTCTAATGATATGAAGTTTGCCTATTTCGACACTATATAACTCGATATGTAAAATCGATTGATCTTGAACTTTCCTTCGGCCGTGATTTTTTGCGCAAATCACATTTCTAGTGTCGGTAATCATAAATTTTGACCAACATGAAAGTTGTAGAAAATTTTGTTATGATTCTAAAAATACAAAGTTTGCTTGATTCCGACACCGTATGCCTCCGTTACACACAATATACGACAGTTGGTCCGAATTTTCAGCTAGGCACCAATTTTTTTTGCATTAAATCTGCTATGTATTGGGCCATTTTGACCTACATAAAGTTATAGAAAATTTTATTATGATTCCAACCATACAAAGTTTACTTGATTCTGACATTGTATGACTCCGATATACACAAAATCTGACGATTGCTCAAAATTTCAAGTTTTTTTTAAAATCTGTGCTTATCGCAATCGTAAATTCGATCAACATTAAAGTTGTAAAAAATTTTGATTCCAACGATACCAAGTTTGCTTTCGACACCGTCGACTCGATATAATATAAAATTGCCCCATATTTTTTAAAAAAAAAAATTAAATTACGGCATTAATGTTATGCGAAGATAATTAATTTTGTTTGTTAGATAATAAGAATGGAAGATAGTCATACTGAAGAAGATGATGTAAAACACTAATTGATCATTCCCTAACTCGAACTAAAGCATCTTTATAAATCTACGTGTATTCAATTTTTACTACGAAAAAAACCAAACTTTATGTTAGGTTTTTTAGCTTATTGTAGAAACAAATAATAAAATGAATGTATAATTGTGGATATAAAGACCACATTAATAAATATAATTATAATATTTTGGTGTGAATTAATTAGTAATTTTTTTGTGTGTGAATAAATAAAAAAATTCTTTACATAAAAGCATGGCATGTTATCTTTTCAACAAATGCTAACTTTGGTTCATTTTGCATCACCTATGATGTAAATCTTTGCTTTCATAATCAACATGTCTTCCTCCAAAATATAAATTCTACTTTTCAAAATCAACACTAACAAATTGACTCATAGAAAATAAATCCACTCAGCTAAATCAGCTTAAAGTTAGCAACTCATGACTATTAATTAGACTCCTTAAAGTTATGGCATAAATCCCTTTAGCTTTAGCAAATTAGTTCTGATAGGTTGATCAGGAATGGTAGAACTATGAAGTCTTGAACAACTTGGAAACCCATACCCATCATCTCATCTCTAATGACAATTCTCACTCAAAGGCGTTTGCTTAACTCTAGTCTCCCAATCATGGTTGCCCAATCATCATCATTTTACTATAAAAAGCACGATTATAGTTGTGTGACCATCACTTGATCATAGTACTCAATTACAATCACTCAACCTCCATCTCTTAGCTACGATCACTCTCTTTTTTGAGTTTTTCACATAAAATTATTAGTTTTACAACTCTTCTCTTAACTATGTATTAGATTTTATAAAACTAAAATATTAAACACATCCTCTTTACCACCTTAAATGTTCTAACACACAACAAATTTAAATTTATTAAATTTTTAAAGTGTAAATTTTAAAAAAAAATTAGGCACACATATTAATTCATAGTTAACTATTTAACTTTATATTTTAAGGATTTATAATTTTAATGATTGTAAAATTAATGTAAAATCTAAGAAGGAATTGAAATCAAATTTGCAAGATGAATAGATTCATCAATATTAATTAATGTTTAAATTAGCTTTAATAATATTTAACTTAGATGATTAAATAATAATTATAATTTATTTAGTTGCTCTAACATTACTTTAAAATTAATAAAATTGATAAGTAATCAACATACAACAAATTAATCCCAAGGTCTACATGAATTCTTCATGCTTTGTCCTGATTGTGAAATTCTCATTTAATTCAAGTATACTAAGATTATTTTTATACATCTTAGCAAGTCTTTTAGGTCTTCACTTCTTACGAATTAATGATTATTAAAAAGAGCTTTTAAAAAAAAATTTTCTTATCAGAGCTACTAATTTTTAATACTCATTTTGCATTCTATTAATACTCATCCACGAGCATCCTCATCTTAAATTAACTTAGTCTTATGTTTTTTTTTAACTTCAAATAAGTCATTTGAGTCTTCTTACCATCTTATAAAATTTTCTCTTAAGTTTAAGTGGAACTTTTCATCACATAATAATATTTACTTCAAATAACTTGAATTCTAAATGACATCTCCATCTATTTCACCATCATTTTGAACAATGAGCCTAAATATAAATAAATACTCTTATTAATGACTTGATCACTAAAGTCACAAATACTAAAACTTCTTAACTAAAATTACACTCCATATATTATAGATCTTAAATGAAAACCTTTAGACTCAAGTTGACCTTCATAATCTTCTGTTAACTTTAGTCTATCAATAGAAGAATGTCATAAAAAAGCATACAAGGTACATCTTCTTGTAAATGCCATAAGAACATCCATAACTAAAGTAAAGATAAGGGCTTAATATTGATCCTTATGTAATCCAATGAAAAAGAAAATATTTTTGTCAATCCTCCTTGTGTTTGGACACAAACTACATATCATATCTTGACGAATATTACTTAACTACGTTCTAGAATCAAAAGAACATCTCTTGAGACTTTATCATAGCTTCTCTCTAAATCAATAAATAGAGAATGCGTTAATGTTAATTTTCATTTTACCAAATCAAATTGCGAATTAAATATTTTTTTAAAGGAAAATTTTCTAACTTCAACAAATGAGATCTTAAGTGAGATACAAAATAAATATTTATTTTTAAAAAATATGCATTTTACTACCATAGTATATTTAACAGAATTTTAAAGTGTATAAATATATGCAAAATGGCCATTCAAATAACTAAAAAATAAAATATATAATAATATAATTTGCATCTATTTTATTCCAATCCAAGTACATGAAAACTAAAACATATGCAATCTTCTATTTAATCGCCAAATACAAAGAACAAATAGTATGAGAGTATAAATTTATAGAGGATGAGATGAACCTAATAAGCTTCAATTTTTTCTTTAATGGAAGATTGAGAGACAAATATACATATGTTAGATGAGCACTTTTCTTTCCCGTGATTTATTATAATGTCATTAAATTTTGAAGACTACAAGAGAGAGGATGATGAGCCATGGTCTCTTGGAGGAGTCTAATCTCCATTTTATTTTAAAGCATCATATTTTGTTATTAGCACTAATTTTTGGGATAATTTTAAAGAGGGTATTTAATTAATAAAATTTAGCAAAAGGAGCTTTTTTTTTTTTTTAATTTAAAGGAGCAAAAACGTGAATATTAGTAACGTTTTCAGAAAACGTGATTACTATTCACGTTTTCTAATTTTTCTATTTCTTTTAACAATTTTAATAATAATATTTGATAGAATTTTAAATATATTAAATCAACATATTTAAAATATATAAATAAGGTAAGATTATTATTTATCATTTTTAATTTTATGAAAAAATATATAAGAATATTAATTTTAAATAGTAAGTTTAAAATAATTTGAAATAGATAATTCAAAATTAACTTATGATATTTTTTTGAATCTTAAAATAATTACTTAAGGAAATAGTACTATAATTATAATAATTTATATTTTATTTATAAATAAGATTAATTTTATTAATCGCAAAACTAATTTTAACTTAGGAATTTTTAATAATTTTAAAAAATCTTATTAATTTATATTATTTGGTGTTTTCATTATATAATATATATTTTGTTTTAAAATTTAAATTTCTAATTAATCAATGGAATTTATTTATTAAAATTTTTAAAATATTTTATGTACATTTTTTTTAAAAAAATTTAAACTTCTCTGCTATATTTTAAATATATTAATAAAAATATGCATTTTACTTTATTTTATTTAATAAGTTATTATTATATATATAATTATATAAATTTACTTATTATGTATATAATACAAATAATTAAATTAACTTATTAAAAAGTAAAATTATATAATATTTATATCAAACAATAACTTATTAAGTAAATTTATTAATAAAATGTATATATTTTTTATTTTTTTTAGTTTATTAAAAATACGAAGATAATTTTAATTTTTCTAACTTAAAATAAAATATTGAAAAATTAAATTAAATTATTTAAAATTTTACTAATTCATTAGAGATTAAAATTTGAAACAAAAAATACATTACATATGAAAACACTATTTATAATAAATTAATAGATTTCTTTAAAATTTATAAGAATGTCTAAGTTAAAATTAGTTTTTTGTAATTAATATTAACTAAAACATTAATTAATATATTTATAATATTATTTCTCAAAATAAAACTATTTTAATAATTATTTTAACATTTAGAAAATGTCATAAATTATTTTAAATTATCTATTTGAAATTATCTTTAATTTACTATTTAATTTTAATTTTATTCTATAGATTTTTTTTATAAAATTTAAAAAAATAGATCGAAATCACGTAATTTGCTAATTAAATACATTTAATTATTTATTATTATTTTACATATTTAAACATTCAATAAAATATTATTATTAAAAAGTTAAAAAATAGAAAATTAGAAAACATGAATAGTAAACAGGTTTTCCGAAAACGTGATTACTATTCACGTTTTCAGAATTTTTTTTATTATTATTTTTTATTTTTATTTATTTGAAAACGTGGATGCAATTTACGTTATTGCTCCTTTTTAAATTTCTTTTTTAGAATACTCCTTTTGCTAAATTTTATTAATTATATGCTCCTTTTTAAAAATTATCCTTTATTGTAAAATTCAACATTAATTAGCAGAGTAATAATAGTATAAAATTGCCATCAGTCTTTCATATCATGTAGGAATATGAGTTTAAAATATACTTAGTTCGCTTTCCGATAATTTTTTTGAAAAAATTAACCGTAAAGTTGCTATCAAGAAATTTATATTTTGAAAAGTTATTATTAGTATAAATATTTTATTTTTAAAAAAAATTCAAATAATAACTTTTGATAACAACATTCTAAGAGATCTTGTTCTCAAAGAAGTTTTTTATTACAAAATTTTCTAAAATCAATCAAAAAATTAATAATTAAATAAAACTTAAGTTGCTTTCTAAAAAGTAAAGCAATAAAAAAACTATCCAAAGCTTTCTCATAATGTATTAAGAGAAAGGTGACAAACTTTTCAATAAAATATTATTTTCTAATAATACAATAGAGATAGATAACACACATACATACACAATTAGAGATTCACAAATAATATATTACAAGACATAATATAATGTCTATTGTATATTATTAAAAAATATATTGCTGGTAAAATGTCAATGGTCCATAATATAATGATTTCAACTAGTAAATGATCTAATAAATTTTCATTCTATTTTTTAAAAAAATAATTTTATATAATAAAAAATATATAATTGTTAAATTTTATTAGATATATATTATTCCAAAGTAGAATAATTACATGAGATTATAGAGAAAAAAAAATAAAACATTGGAGACCACAGGGATGGGTTCGAAACCAAAACCAATTAAACAAGAAATGCATAAAAACCAAGGAAAAAGATCAACTAAAATCGTGGGACTGAGGGGCAAAAATTTCTACCAGGAAATGATTGTTGAAAATAACTATCCAGCCTACTAAAACCAGCAAACTAGTGGTTGACACCTCCAGCCATCTAGTGGAGCCAAACAATTGTCCATTAGAGTGGGAGTAGATGAGCATAAGGCATGATGAAAAGAACCCAAGCTCGGGTTGCGAGAGAACCATCCAAGGAGGAAGCACCGAATAGGCGAATGTTGCAAGGTTAGCATTAGAAAGAAGATCTTTGTAGTGATCTCTCATCATGGTGCAGGCAAAAATAGTCAAAACTCTTGATAAAGCATGTTTACAAAGAAACAACCCTCAAGAATGGGAAACAACCAAAAACAGGTGAAAAAGAAAGCCAAAAGGTAACCATCTCAAAGATCTCCCTCCACAATTCGAGATGGGGTAACATGAGTTGGCCAATTTGATTTGATCTTCCACCTTCGAGTTTAAGATACTATAGATCGGATGTTGGAAACTAGAACGTAAGGAGGTGAAGCCCCTTTTTGATGAAACATGCAGTTCCTCTCTCTCCAAATGGAGTAAACAATAATGGTAGTAATAAGATAATGAAGCTTTATGAGCGGGTTAGGTGTAACTCCAATACTTCGGAGAGTGCGAGGAAAAGCGCCCTTGCAAAAGGTAATCACCACATGTAGGAGCATTAGAAGAATAGGTGAGGATGGGATTCCTCGGAGGGTGATAGAGGCAACAATAAAATTGGAGCCAAGTCTCTATCTCAAGAGTATCGATGTTTTCAACCCGATATAAGCCATCCAAAAAAAATCAATAGTTAATAAAGAACCAGATTTCCTTATACCACTTCAAGATATGATAGCGATAAAAAATAATCTATTTGAGGATAGTATTAGTTGGGACATTGCAATACTTCCATATTATACAGTCATTGCCTATACCCACTTTGATACCAATAATGATATTATAAAGAGTGAAATTTATTTGTAGGGCTTTAGGAGGCCAAACCTCATTATGGATGATAGAATTAAGAGAGGCAAGGGAGAAAAATTCAGAATATATCGAGCAGAGGGCCAAGGATTTTATATAGAGAATTTTGTACACCATGGATTGAAGAATAGAGAAAGAGAGGCATTACTAATGTTGAAAGTAAGATGATCCCTAAAGCAGGTACTAAATCTTTCAGAGAGGGAGGACACGGGAGTTTAGACCAAAGGACACATTTCTATTAATAAGCCAATTTGAAAGTGGAAGCTTTGGTCAAAACCAGCTAGAGCTTTAGACATAGAGGTTTAGAGGGAAGAGGACAAGAGACATGTTCCCCCTTATCCCTAGGAAGAGTAGTTTATTCTAGGATATGAGATGGATCTTCTTGTTCTATGTGTACAAAAATTTAGCAGAGAAGAAAACTTTTAATAACACATTTTGGAACATAGATTTGAAGAAAGCTATTCACTATAGATTGAAGTAATTGAAATCAATTTTGACTTTTAGCCTAACCAAGTGAACAATCTATTAAGAGAGATGGATTTAAGGAAAGTATTCATTAGTGAAGCTTTTGAAAAGCAAATGATCGACTTTTCGGCATTAACACTCAAACCCATTGTAGTCAGCATATCTAAAATTACCTTTGAGAGAATCTGTAGTCGGATATCCACATTCCCAAGCTAAAATATTTTAAAGGTGAGAAATTAGAGAGTTACCTGCATAGAGTGGAATCTAATGTTTGAGATTCAATTCTTTATCCAGCAAACAGGAAAAAGTGTCCATAGCTAGGGTGAATAAGAAGGGAGAGAGAGGGAAGCCATTTCTAAGGCCATTTGATGAAGAGAAGAAGCCCCTTATCTCGCCATTAAGGACTATAGAGAATGAGATGTCAGTGATACAGATAGAGATCCAACCTATAAATTTTGAAGGAACACCTTTTGTTGAGAAAGAAGAATTGAATTTCTTAATAGTCTCAAAAGCCTTCCTTAAATAATCTGATGAAGCTCTCGTGTTTCTTAGAGAAATCCCAACAGATTTCATAAGCCAAAGCTATATTATCAGAAATATCCCTCTTTAGAATAAAAATAGATTGGGCCGAATGTATTATTGAAGGAAGAACCTTTTTTAGTCTATTCGTCAAAACCTTTGCAAGCACTTTATAAAAAGTATTATAGAGAGAAGTAGGCCTAAAATCAACTAAAGATCTTGTGTGCTTGGTCTTAGGGATGAGGGTAATGAGGCTGTGTTTGAACATACTAGGAAGTTTGTTACATTTAAAGAAGTGATTTGCTGCCGGTAGAAACTGTTTGCTAATGAAATCCCAATAGTGAGAATAAAATTTGGACTTAAACCCATCAGGCCCAGGTGATTTGTCTTCATTAATTTCTTGGAGGGCCGAATGGATTTCATTTGAGCTCACCTCAATAGCTAGATCTGAAGATAGATCTGAGGAGAGAATATTATCACTGGGGACTTCATGTATGCTAAGAGCCATGGAGCTGTCCATATTGAAGAGAGCTGAGTAGAAATTATAGATTTTTGAGGCAATATCAATAGGATTAGGGATCAAGCCCTCGCTAGAATGAAGTTCTCTAATAAGATTGATATTTTTTTCTCTCCTTAATGGAAGTGTACAAGAATTTGAGATGGTCATGAGAATTTGTGAGCCAATGGACTTTAGCTCTGTTTTGAGAGCTTCCTTGTTTGATAAGTCTTGATATCTTTCTTTGATATCAAGGACATCTCTTAAAGAAAGGGATTTTGAGTATCCTTCTCAAGAGAAAGGAGGGCTTTCTCTTGGTCATTTTTTGGTGGATTTGATAAGGTTACGAAGGGATGAGGAGTCCCATTTTTTGCTTTTAAAGCATCTCTAGTGAGTTTAAGTTTTCTAGAGAAACATAAAGAGGATCTCCTTGGACAAAAGTATTCCAAGACTTTGGACCTCTGAGAAAGCGGGGATAGTAGTCCAATAGTTGTGAAACATAAATGTCATCTGGGTGCAGGAAGTTATGTTGGAGATAAGAGATGATTTAGTGATGAGGAGAGAGGCATAACTTTAGTAGGATGTCAAAAATGGTCCAGTCACTTTAGGTTGCACAACACTCTATCAATTCTAGTTTGAATATAATTAATCAATTAATGATTGGACCAGGTAAAAAACAAACTAGAGCTGGGCAAATCCATAAGTTCACAATCTTGAACATAGTCCCTAAAGTCAGAGAGCTTGCTGGGGATCAAGGGTTTACCTCCATATTTTTATTTGTTATAGAGAACACAATTAAAATCCCCCATAAGGATCCAAGGTGCATCCATAAATTAGGAGATATCCCACAGTGAATTCCACAAATCCAGTCAATCCCTTGTTAAAAGCATAAATGCAAGTGAAGAAAAGGAGGTAGAGCTATCAATCATGAATTCACCATTGATCGGAGGTGTACTAATCAAATGATTGAAGGAAATAGAAGCATAGTTCCACTTAATCCATATCCTTCCTCCTGGGTGGCACTCAAAGTTGGAGATGTTATCTTCATTAAGAAATAGCTTGAACTTCTGAGAGAAAGAGCTTAATTCAATAGAATCCAAATTAAGTTTAGTTTCAATAAGACAGAGAATATCAAGGTGATATTCCCTAACTAATCTCGTGCAATCATTTAGACTACTACCAGCCAAAAGACCACGAACGTTCCAGGATCCAATTACTGGGAATCACATGAAGAAGTATGAGAGGTCGAGGGCTTTTGCCCTTCTTCTTATTATTATTGTGAGCCTTTTGAGCTAAACTAGCATGTGAGGCAGGAGACTTGAACTTCTTTGAATCCAAAATAGTCTTCTCCAGGTTCAAGGACTTCCCAAGAATATTAGAGGCTGGTCCTGAGCTTTTTGAGCATGAAACCTCGAAGGAGAAATAGCGGCCAGGTAATAATGTTGTATGAATAGGAGATAGCTTGCTGAGGATCGGACTGAAACAAGTTGGCTTGAGCAACATGTTCAATGTTTTCTCGGGGGACTATGGAGATTGGGTGGGGTGCTGGTTTAGCTCATTTATGGTGGAGGAGGGGAGTCATTCACTCTCTTTTGGGAGTGAATGCAAAGAGTCTGGCTGTTGATCAGAGCTTTGAATAATAGTCTGTGGGTGACTTGGGAGAGAGGCGGGGATGGATTGAGATGCCACATTTATTGTCTGAAGAGTCCTGGTCTTGCTACAACCTCTGTGAAGAGGGAGTTGGTTGGAGTTAAAAGGATAGGAATGGTCTTCATGTGCAAAGGAGGCATATTTGACACATGGTTTATGCTTCCAATCATAAAGAATGTCTTTCTTAAATTTGATGTCATTCAAATTGATAGAAAGCTACATCGGAAGGGGGGAAGGGTTAACGAGCGATTCAGCGAAGGTAACCCTAGTTTTAGATGTCATGAGAGAGTCGACGACTAGGTGAATTCCAATCAGACTACTTTAGAAAAACGCTTCATTCCAACAACACAAAGGGAAGTTGGGCAACTTGATCCATAGCGGTATTTCAGCAAAGTTTTCTTTGGATGGATGAAAATTGCAGGACCACTTTTGGAATATAAAGGGTCTTTGATTGAGAAAGCACGTCATTATCGAGATCAAGTCTTCTTTGCAATTTGAAGAGGAAGAAATCTCCTCTAGAGTTAAGTTCAAGGCTTCCTTTGAAGGACCACTTCTTTTGATGCTAATAAGGAGGTAGAAGGCTTACGATCAAACCAAAGAAAGTTGTCATTCTTTTGTCCATCCTGAATTTCCTCAGAAGTTAACCTCGTCGGACTCACTATGTAGTTGAGGGTGAAAGGCTTGTTGTTTCATTATGTAAAAAAAAATCCTTCTTGCATAGTGAGGGGGTGTGTCTTGCCGGCTGGAGTTTGGCCTCAAGGCTGAGCACCAAGGAGTGAATTAGAGGGAGGGAGGAAGAGAGGGAGGGAAGTGCTCCATGGAATCCATGAGGAGTGGAAGAGAAGGGTAAGGCTCTTTTTCAGGAGGCTAAGGAAGGAGGATTTGAGGGAGGAAAAACCAGCCTCAACTAGGGGAGGGAAGGGTGAAAAAGCCATCATCGAAAGGAGGAGAAAAAAAGCTCATCCGCTATCCTAAGAGAGAAGAGAGTTGATGAGATTACATGCATCAATCTTTTACTTGAACCTTATGCGATAAAAAAATGGTAGAGAAGTATGAAAAGAAAGAAGAGCTCAGTTTTTCCCTTTATTATTCTTATTAGTAAGATTATGACATTAATTAAAATAAATTTAAATTCAATGTATTTGAAGAGACAAATTATACTAGTTGAAAGAGGTCAGAATCAATAGCGATTTTATTTTAGATATTAAATGATTTAAAGAGAAAATTTTTATAAAAAATATTATAAATCAATATTAAAGTATCATTTTATTTAATATTTATTTATTTATTTTATTTATTTAAAATAAATTATTTAATTAATTATTTTTAAAAAATAATATTTTGTTTTTTAAAATAATTTTTAAAAACAAAAAATAAAACAACATAAAAAATACTTAAAATTTATATTTTTTGACAATAACAAAAATGAAACAAAACTCCCTTTATTCGTTACTTTTTTTTTTCTTATTAATGTTTTTATTATAAAAATCTCTTTTACTTGATCTTATTTGTTTGTGCTTATATTCTTTCATTTGTGAACTCTGCTTTATTCATTGGGTACAATTGTTTTTATTTAGATTAAATAATTTAATTATTTCATAGATTATAATAAGAGTTATTTAAAAAATTATTATATATAATTTTTCCTTTAAATGTAAACATTTTTTTAATTTCAATATATAATAAATTTAGTATAAAATTATTATTCTTAAAATTTTTTAAAATTTAATTAAAATTAAATTTTTATAAAAGTTAAAAAAAAAATTATTTGATTTTGTAAAACAAATCTCATGCTTATTATTGTTACTTATTTTATTAAATTTTATAATTGTGTGATAATTATAAAGTTAAAATTTTATTATAAAATATATGTGAAATATCATGACAAATTAATTTATCATGAATACAATAAAATTAAATAAAATTTTATCAATTTTATAATTGAACTTCTCAATTAAGAGAAAAAAAACAAATTTTTTATAATCTTACTTATATGATGCTAATTTCAATAATTCAAATTTTGAATTTTTTTTAAATTTTAATATATAAAATTAATATCTATAATCTATAATCTATTTTTGTAAATTATAATATTCAATAAATTAAAATTTTATAATATATGTGAAATAATTATAAATTAAAATATTAAAATATAAATTTAAAAAGACTAAATAGTTATGACATAATAATTATGGAAAAATTATTATTTTGGGGAGACTCTAATATAAAGTGGGAACCGATTCTTAAATTAAATTATATTTTTTTTCAATTAAAATGTACCTCGACATTTTGAATTTATATTTAAAAGTGAGCAAATAATATAACCATAATTGAAATATCTCTAAATGAATTAATAATAATAATGTAAAAATAATAATTCATATATCAATACATGCATCAATCAATTTTTTTGAGTTATAAATTCATAAGAAAATATTAATCTTACATACTTTGAAAATTCATGATCTAATTTTTTTTTAATATAAATTATATTTGATATGCATTCTTAATGAAAAGATCATCAAAACCTTATTTTTTCTCACCAGTTAACTCGATGAACCTAAAATCATGTGATAGTGTTCACTACAGTTCAATTCATTTGATATTAAATTTTGTTTATGTAATGATTTTCACATTATATTATTTTTGCCAATCAAATATCTATATTTGTTGGTATATTGAATTCTTCACTGGCAAAATTGATCACATAGGCCACCTTGAATAAATTGAAAGAGAAATCATTATGTCCTTTTGATAGCTCTAGCCTCTCTAATATTGTATTATTGTGTATATATATGATGTGTCACTAATATTAATTCAACATAACTAATTTGAATCAAGTAATTTCTTATGAGATATTTATAGTATTATAGACCAATAAAAAATCCTTTTTTTTTTTAATAATATATTAATAAATTAGTAAATAAATTAATATTTAAATCAAGATATTGTCTGATTTATTATGAATACTTATTTAATAAATATTAATACAAATTATATTTAAAATATATTATATTTATTTTAAGTATAAGATTATTAAAAATTATATCCCATTCTCTGCTATCTATTTTTTTTAATTTTTTTATCATTTTATCAAAAAAATTATCTGAATCAAATTATTTTATCTTAAAAAATTAAATGGCTCATGAGCTTACTCAAACTCAAATAATAAAGCTCGAGCTCAAATCTATTAAATAATCAAGCTCAAGCTGAAGCTCAAGTCAAAATGACTCTAACTCGTCTCATTTCCACCCTATGTATAGCGACCAATAAAAAAATCTTTGTTAATATTCAAATTGATTTCAAACTAATCACTTCACCTATTGCAAGCGAGAGCTTACGAGTTTTATTTTACCCAAAAGTTTCATGGTTTGCCCTCTCCTCTTCCTCATCATGTTTCTTCTTCTTCCATGGATACTTCCTTCTTTGGAGCCGTTCTAATGTTTGATAACTCCCCAACTCTTTTCTGCTGTCCCATGGCTTCTCTCCTCGAGCTTCTTCAACTTTCCTCCTTTTTCTCCTCCAACATTTTATCCAACTCCTCTCATGTTATATTAGTTCCATATGCAACTATGTGTATTATTAAGCTTCTTCATTTTGATGGTAATTCTATTGTTTCATATTGATGCATGGATAATCCAATTACTTCTTTGAGAGTTACACCTTTGGGTGTACCTTTTGAAGTCATTTTTACCTCTATTGACCTGTAAATAATATTCTCATGATGCCTTTCTTACATCTTTCTTACATGCTTCATATTCCCATACAATTACCAACTTGCAATACAATTTGGTCGTTAGTGTCTTGATATAGAATCTCATTTAATGCTATTTTCCAGCCTTTTCTCCTCCATCTTTGAATCTCCTCTAAAATCAACTTCATCATTCTCATCAAATACATTTTCATATCTAACTGTCTCTAGAATAATTCATCCAAAGCCTTCCAATCTTATTTTAAATATTCATCTTGATTAGATATTTCCTTCACTTTCTAACTCATCCTTATTTGAGTAATTAGTAATCTATCATTCTTCATCAACTACATAATTAGGATTTGTTATCCCTTTCATGTTTTGTCATATGATTTCTTGTTATATCCTTACCCTTAGATGCATTGCATAAACTAGAGTCTCTTCTTATAAATGCAATGATGTTGGTTATGATAAGGCTTAGTAAACTTTAAGTGGATATTTTACAACATGGTTTCATACCCTCTTATATATTTTGTTTATTTACATTATACCTACCTTCAAGCTCTCCATATACATACATTCAACATAGATGAATTTCAATCTATCCTGATTTATTATATTCACTAAACTTATTTAGCACATTAGTAACAATATACAATTGCATGAACCCGATGAAATATAACTTCAGACATTACAGATGCAAACATTAACTTCACTAGATACCCACCAATAAAATGTCATCTTTAAATTATAGAGTTCTATCATCATGTACATTTTCCACTTCAAATGAAATGAATCATATTCATAAACCGTAATTACATCTTTACAAGAACCTTGTTATAGTTAGAGATTAGCATGTAGTTTGTTCATCAAAATAGAATTTCAGTCAATGATAAAAGCCAAAAAAAAAAAACACGATAAACCTGAAATAATAGTGGGGACTTGGGACCTTCTTCTAAAACTTGCCAAAAAAAAGAAAATATACCCAAGAAGAAAAATTGAATAAAAAAGGACATTACTATGTAGGCATATTTTGCAAAACTTTATATGGGGTTATAATACTTGAAGATTTTTTTTGTTAACCTTCATATATGTGCCATAAGTCGAGTCAAAATGTCAAATTTAGACTTGGATGCAATAATGCAAATGGGGCTCAAAATACCCGACTTCACCAAAATAGTCAAACGACCTTGATGATTGACTTGACCATCGCATTCAAAACATCAAAATTGATCAGAATATAAATATTGCACAATCTAACGATCAACCAATCAAGCAATCGAGCTGTCAATGTGCTGACACGCATATCGAAGTCGAGGCGATGATGCCCAAATGCCTTCAATTAATGAGCGGACTTTGCCATGTTGATATCAAATTTGTTAGAATATAATATTTTTACAATCTAATGATCAACAATCAAGCGATTGAGTTATCAATGTGCATATATCGAGTCGAGGAAGCGTGATAATATCCGAACAACCTCTGTTTATAAAATTGATTGCATCGTTAGCTTCAAAACATCAAAATCAATCAAATTAGACTGTCCACACTCAATTCAGATGAGTCTACACAAATGTCGAGTGATCTAAAGTGGCAATACGCAATTTTGAGCCAAAATTGATCCAATTCGACTCAAACCAAAGCGGCTTTTACAAATAAATGTGTTGTGTCGAACAGAATAACCTAAGGGGACATATATATTAACTATATTTTGTCATCATAAAATTCAGATTAGAGTTGATTAGTATATTAATTAGGATAAGTAGTATATTAATTAGCTTAAATTTTAAAATAAAACCTAAAGCCTACTCAATCAACCTCTTTCTTGTTTGGTTTCCTTTAATTGCAAGCATGATCCCTCGCCCAATCGATCTTGCCTCTAGTTCCATCTCTAAAAGCGTTCCCTAGTATTGCTAAAAAATAAGCAAGCGCAAGCGGGGGTTCCCTTTGTTTTCCGTCGACAAACTGTGGGTTCTCTTCTATTTTCCCTACTCCCAGCCGAACGAGGACTCTTCCCTCCCTCCTTCTCTCATTCCGTCCATCCTAGCCGAGTGCACGGGAACCGCTCTTCGGCTCCTCACTTCTCTGGTGTTGGTCGTGGATGTGTAACTAATCCATGCTGGGTGGTCCATCAGTTGTGTCTACAAAAGAAATTTCTGGATGGCTCATGAGTAATTCATAAGTGAGAGGGCTTGGGATGGTTAGCATCATAAATTGGAATCTGTGGTGTTTACTTTTTGTGTTATGATTGTTATGTGTGTGTTTATGTGAGTGGACACTACTGTGATATACTCATTAGGGTGATGGTATGACATTAAGGAATAATGTACTATCTCGAGATAGAAGTCTACCTATAATAGATAATCACCTAATAAGGACTCCTAAGACATAATGGGTCTTGAATGTACGGAGATCTTTCCCTACTTTACATGAAAAAAAAGTAGCGTTTATTTAAATTGGGTTCATTAAGTTCCATGGAGGCAATCCCCATAGTTAATTACATCCCAGGAATGTGATTCCTTAAGAATACTCTCGATTAAGGTAAATGATCATTGTCTCCAAAGATTTAAAGATAAGACTATCAATCAATTGGTTATTTTTTTTAAAATCAAGTGGGATTGATCAAAAGGGGAGAGTTATTATCAAGCCAAAAAGATGAGTATGTGCTCATGATACTAGGAAGCTAGTGAGCATCCCAAACTATCTATGGTTGGGCTTTATATTTTGAAATTGAAGAGAATTATATGTTTGAGTTGAAATTTTTTATTAGAAATCTAGGGCTTATAATTCCATAATACAAGATTATAGAAATGCCTAAGAGGTGAGATTTATGCTTATAGCCCCAAAGGAAAACAATAACCTCAGATCCTAAATCTAGGAGCGAGGCCAAAGCACGACCTAAATCTGTAAAATGGGTATATGGTTTACCTCCACAGAGGATAAACCACGAGTGTTGGACAACCTGGGGTGGCTGCTAACTAACTCCTCTATGATTTTAAATACATATAGGTAAGTCTTATGCTTTGCAATATGGTTTTTAGAAAGGAGACTAAGTCCTTAAACTCACTCCCTAAGAGACTATATCATGAACGGCATGAATAATGACCTAAATCTAATACAAATTGTTAAGTTTTATTTTGATATTTGGACTTTTGCTTTAACACAGGCCACAAGATTTTATATGCCTAAGACATGAGAAAATTAGTTATGGGCCAAATCAGAAGGAAGGAGGTGTGTTTTCCATGACTCAAAGTCAAGCCATTTTCTCTAGCAAAGTGG
This sequence comes from Cymbidium sinense, assembly GCA_021442155.1. Taxonomy (NCBI): domain Eukaryota; kingdom Viridiplantae; phylum Streptophyta; class Magnoliopsida; order Asparagales; family Orchidaceae; genus Cymbidium; species Cymbidium sinense. The sequence goes on along the minus strand of CM038220.1, from coordinate 65,601,089 downwards.
AAGCTCTCCATTGGCAAGAGTGAGACAATATGATTAATGCTTGATGTGAAACATACAACATCCAACTAACAGGTTGCTAAATCTTTTATTATCTTGGTTTAATTCTTAGGCTTTAGGTGAGGTTATGAATTGTTTAGTTTAATTTTGAATTGATTAATTGGATAGAAGATTTATTTTTTTCTAAGAGCCTAATCACATCCAGGCCACACATCAATCACCAATCATAAAGAAACTATGAAAAGGCATGCCATTTCTAATACACAAGCTAAAGAAACATCAAATAATTTTATAAAGCTATCGCAAAAGAATAAGAGGCGGGTATCATACAACCCAAAGAAATGTGGGTAGAGCTCTTATACATCTCAGTTACAAATGAATAATTACAATTAAAAGGAATTCATGTTATGGGGTCTTCATTCTTCATTCTTCATTTTGATTTGCTTCTTTCTTTTTTTTTGGCTTGATTAGAATATGGTTGCTCCAAAGGCATCACATGGTACATAAGACTTGATCTTATAATCAATGTTCATCCTAATCCCCATAACATTCATTCCAAATCTTAATTATAAAATTTACATCAAAATGGGAAAGGAAAATCTAATTAAACACAAAATAAGGTTAGCTAAACATACACAACTGGGTTATATGAATAATTTGGACTTAGCACCCACACATGGGTAAACCAAGTCCACCTATCCTAATTTGGGTTATGCTTATATAAGCTACCCAAAAAAATTTATATTTTTATTACAGCCCCTTAAACCCCCAAAAGCATGATTAGGCTAATATCTCTACGCACATACACCTAACATCGTCTAAACATTACACCAAAATATAATCAACCATGCATCAAACATAAGCTAAAAATGGTGACTTAGTCAATATGTTTTAAGATGCAGCATTTTGCTTTGAAAATTTAAGGAAATTTTTTAAGTGTGAAAGATTCAATTTAGAAGATTTTTATTTTAAGTGATTTAGTTGATTTGTTAATTTTAGTTGGTGATTTGGTTTGAATGAACTACAATTATGAATGTTATTCTCTTTCATCCCTATCTTAAAGCATTTCTAAGATATTCATTAATGAATTTTAGTGAATGATTTATTATGTATTTTAATTGATCCTAAGTTTGGGTTCTCTTTAAATAGTCTATTCAATATAAGACATCTTAGAATTAATTATGGTGGATTACTATCACATCTTTCCATCATGTATACCATGCATATGAATAATCTAAGCATACCTATACATCTTAGCACACTTTGATGATGAATGCAAGAGATGTGATTTGGAAATTTGGATATTTCATTTGTTGATTGGATCATTTATGCATGTCTTTATTATATAGAAAAGAGGATTTTTCATCCATTAGCTAAATGCACATCCACATGTATAAAAGTTATAAGTAGTGTATCATTATTTTCTACACTAGGTAAGGTACAAGACCTAGAGCTACTTAAAGTCTCACAACCCATGTCGGACTAATATACCACTTTTTCATAAATATATGTAGATGTACAAAACTACAAGGATGAGAAAATCCATGAAAAAATTATGTTTCATTTATTTGGTTGTATGATTTACGTGTAACATGAAGATTCTTTTAAGTCATAATATGGAGATGCATAGGAATAGATTTAGGCAAGTGTTATATTCTTTTCAAATGAACTATACACTTTGCAAATCTATGTGAATCCATATTAAGAGAAAGAAAGAAGACTTCATAATACACATCTTATGCTATCATCACATGCAAGCTTATAAATTTATAACTAACATCACTTCATTTTATAATCTTTGGTTTATAAGTTTTGAAAATAATTTTTGATTTAATAGTGATAATATACTCATATTTTTAATTTTAGCCAACACATGCAATTTGACATAAAGGAAACATTTTTATTAATTGATTTTCAAAAGATATGGATGCATTATTTCATATGGAAAATAATATTTAGCATGATTGGAAAGAAATAAAGGGATGTAAGCACATAACTTCATTCACCCTAATTAATTCCTAAGGACCATCAAACCAAATAAGATCATTTAAAGTGAATCAAAATTCTTAAGGAGATTTTTTTTTGAATTTTATTTGACTTAGGAAATATGAGAAGGGTTTGCTAATCTAATCCATTCCCCATGTGTGAATTGTTTAATTTAGAACAATTAAGTTGATTTTATGTTTTTAGCTAGGTTAAGGTATGAATTAAAATAATTATTCCTTACCTATATCATCTTAAGTTAATTAATTGATTAATAATAAGCCAATATGATATGCAACCACATAAAGTAAATTTGCAATGCTCTAAGAAATGAAAGGGGCTAATAATTTAGCTTATGATTAATAATTAATTAAACTTAAGGGATCTCACTTAATTACTCTTATGATTTTCTCACACATGTGAGCCAATCATAATTTCATTATCTCTCACCTTGGGTTATTGAACACCCAAGAAGCTACCCAAGATGAATTAAAGGTTGTTTAGGTTGGGTGAATTGATTTTTAATTGATTAGGCCATTAATTGATTAAATGCTTTGATTATGCTTTGATTTAAATAAAGTTAACTTAGGGGAAAGGATCAAGGGCAAGGCCTTAATCCTAATCCCTAAATCATTCAATCATTCCACTAGGTTTTGATTCCCTCATTTTGAAGATCTAATTACTTGATTAATCAACTAATCATTCCATTAACCAATTAATTAATTTAAGTTTCAAAGGTAAAGAATACTTGGGAAATAAATTAGAAAAATGTCCCCAATCATATTCCCCAAATGATTTTACTGTTTAACATGGATAATTATATTCAAGTAATTAATTTAGCTACTATTCATTCCTTAATTATAATTAATTTGATTAAGAGAATGATTAAGGCTTGCTCAAATGATTTCTCTATATTCCATCAATAAAATCCCAAAAATATATGGGAGGCAAAGGTCATCCCCCTAGACATTCATAAAAAATTTGAGATTAATTGAATGCTTAATTAAGGTGTAATTAAGCTAATTAGATTTTTTTTTATAAAACTCAAATTAAGCCAAAGTCATTATTCAAATCAATTAATTATAATTCTCCTAGATTCTTCTAAAATATCTTCAAAATGAGCTGAGTTTGCATTTTGATACAATTAGTTATGATTTTAGAAGTTTCATCATTAAAATCAAATTAATTAGACCTAATTAAACCCCTAATCTCGTCAAGCCACGTGGCATCTTACACGGCGCACTGAAATGGCATGCTTTTCATGTGGCACCACGAGATATGTTATTTAAGTTGTCACACCCGTTGGTTGAGAAAAGCTGGCGGCAGACGTGCTTTCTTCTGCGGGCCGTCTAATTTGAGATCAGATGGACGAGATCAATCCCGTAGTTTAGGAAGGAAATAGAGGGATCACTGATCACAGTCATCCTTTCCAATCACGCGGAACGGACGGTGTATGATCCTTCTTCTTCCCAAGCGACGAGAGACGAACATTGTTCATCTTTCCTCGTTCAATTCAATCTCACCCGAGCTTAGATTGGGATCAAAATGACCCCACACCTTCGAAAGGAGGGGGGATGCACATCTAACAATCAAGATTTCATGGGATTATAATTCCCTTCGAAAAGGACCAAGAAAAATTTCCTATAGCTACGGTTTCAAGCAATCACATCGCCGGAGGTTATCACTGGCGCTTCCAATGGAGGAGGTAGCTTCGTCTAGCAGAGATGAAGTTATGTTGAAGGAATCAAACATTAATTTGAAGTAGTTTTGCTAACCAATCCCTTCAATGGTGATTGGCCTTGATCAAAGTGATGCTTCATGGCTTGGAGACTTGGGAAATGATTTGCTTGAGCTGATGAGGTCCAAGGATAGTGTGTGTAAGGTTAATTTGATTTTGGTTGAGAATTGGATGAGTTGGATTTGGAATTGAACTCCCCTATTTTGACTTTGAGTAAAACCAAAAATGGGAAATGGGGGAGCTCGGGAATGGCTTGGAAAAGCTTGGGGAGGCTTCGATTCAACCTCTCAAGCTCTGAGGAATGGATTGCTTGTCGTTTGAATGAGAATAAGTATATCTCCTCCTGGATCGACGTGAGAGGTTGAATTACCATTTTTGATCAATGGCTTGGATTAGAGGCACGATTTGAGCTGCAAAACACCCCACTTGGGTCATTTTGTGTAGTAGAGTGAAGGAGAGTGGATGTCCATGTGAGTGGTTAGTGTATTTGATGATCCAAATGCTCAAAGATGAGTGGGGAGGTCAGTTTGGCCTTGGCTTGGGTCATGGCCAAACCAAGCTCATTGGGTCATGTTCACCACTCTCCTTGGTGCCCATGTGGCCCAATAGGAGGATGCTAAGTGGCCTTAAGAAATAAATGATCAAATTCTAAGTGAATTTGGTCATAGGATACCCTTTGACCTAAGGGAAAAGTGGTCATTTAGCCATGAGTTTGATTTGGGCAGATTTGAAATGATTCAAAAGTGTGTTGGGCCAAATTTCAAGTGATTTGGAGTTCATTTGGTTTGAATAGGTTCTATTTGACTCATTTAGGTCAAGTTGGGTCAAATAGGGTTAGGTTGACCAATTGGTTAGGTCAAGTTCAAATGATCATTATGGGTATCATTGGTTTGGTTCAATTTGGTTTAGATTTGGTTTTGGTTCATTTAGGTTCATTTAGGTCAAATGGGTCAAGTTTACCATTTGACCCATTTAACCCTATTGGGTTAGGTCAAGGGTTGGTTTAGGCATTGTTGATCATTTGAAATATATTGCAAGCTTTGGTTTCAATCAATTTTGATTTGGTTGGATTTCAAGTTGATTTGACCTCTTTGGGTCAAGTTGGGTTATGGTCAATTGAAGCTTTGGTCAAATTGTTCAACGATCAATTTGGAATGAATTTGACCCATTGGTTGCAATCAATTTGGCTTAGATTAAGATTTGTCCATTTTAGCTTTTTAGATCAATTTAGGTCAACTTAGGTCAAATGGCCAATTGGGCTTGGTTTGGCTCAAGTGAGGGCTTGATCATGTTCATTCATTGATCATGAATGTGTTTGAGTCAATGGTTTCAATAAATTTGGCATATGGTAGACTTTGATTAATTTGGGTTTCATTTGGGCTAAATGTTGACTTGTTCAAAGGCTAAGTTTGACTTGATTTGACCTAATTTGAGTGATTGATCATTCTAGGATGACTCTTGATCACAATGTGAGGTTTGGATGCTTAGTCAATCTAATTTGGGTTGGATTAGAACTTAGCTCAAAAAGATGTTTTAGGTCACTTTGGGTCAAGTGAGCCTAAATGGGTCAATTGGCTTGATCAAGGCTTGATTCAAGTTTGGTTGAACTCACATATGAACTTATGATTGAAATATAAATCCAATTGCAAGTGATTTGGAGTCAAATGGATTTTGGTAAATTTGATAATTTCAAGTCAAAATGATGATCATGGGTTTGACATGGGTTAGTTTGATTTTGGCTTGGTGATTGTAGTTTATGATTATATTTGGGCATGTGATTGAAGGAGTGATTGTTTGAAGAGAATCCAATGGTTTGGATTGATTTGAGAATGATTTGGCTAAATCCAAGAAATTGGCTTAAAGGAAATAAATTGATTTGGATTTGAGTTTTGAATTTATATTGATTTGTTTTAGATATTTGAATTTATATCTCATCTATATTTGTGAATATAAATGGAATATAAATGATCCATGAGAGAATCATGTGAATTAGAGTGATTTGATTATGAATTTGGCTAGGTAGGTCAAAAGTTTTGAAGAAGGGTTTTGATTTGGTTTGATTTATATCCATTTGATTTAGATGATTTGATGCCAATTTCATTTATAATTATGAATATAAATGATGGAATAAGTGATTTATAAAGAAATCACTTTGGGTTGATTTGAAGGGTTTCTTATGAATGTGGTTCATGCTTAGGAAAGATTTTGGATTTGGGATTGATTTTGATTTGAATAATTTGTAATTGGAATTGAGTTTGGAATTGACTTGAGATTTTAGAAAATTGATTGAGTTGGGATTGATTTGAGCTTTGAGAAAATCAATTGAGTTGGAATTGATTTGAGCTTTGATTTGGATTGGTTAGAATTGATTTGAGATTTGAGAAAATTAATTGAGTTGGGATTGATTTGAGATTTGATTCGGATTGGTTGGAATTGATTTGAGATTTGAGAAATCAATTGAGTTGGAATTGATTTAAGATTTGATTTGGACTAGTTTGAAGGAGTGTACCTGGCTGGATTTAGGCTATAGGATAAGTGGTTGCTTTAAGTTTCTAATGCATAGCCTAATCCTATGATAAACTCTTCTAAGTCTCTAGGGTTAGGTCAAGTGTTCACCTAATCACCAGAAGTGTCTTATGACTAAGGAACTCTTAGTGTTTAGAGGAATCCTATGTCTAAGATGGAGAAGTTGAGAGCTCACTCCAAAGGTGAGGTCAACAGATACTTTAACAGATTGAAGTCTAGAGAGCTTCAATCTTATTGCAATGAGAGCAGGGATTATAGAGATGTATATGAAGTCCGATAACAATCATCAAGATCCAATTCCTTCAATGTTCAAGTGCCACAAAAGGGTCTACATCATGAGAATCTAAACTATAAAAGAATGGCTCTTGTTTGTGAAAAGTTAAAGGAAGCAAAACGTCTGCGACAGATGAAAAGCTTTTGGAGTCTAAAGAGTTCCATGATACTCTTGAGACGAAGCAAATTACAAGTGTTGAAACCATCGAAAACAAATGAAAGAAAATCTAAGGTAAAGCATCAATATGGTAGCGGTTTCGAAATGAAAAATACACTATCGAATTCTGGTTTTGCTCATCAGCCAATGACTGAAAAATTATCTCAACCAACCAAGATTATGGTCTTGAAGCCTAGCCCAAAAAAACATTTAGACTTAAAGTCCATAAACTCCGTAATGTCATCACCAGAACTACCAAGAAGTGGAGATAATTATGGAGGTCTAAATCCTCGTGATCTCATTTGTCTAAGAGAAGCAGACAAGGACATGAAACTTCATATACCTGAAAGCTGTAGACATCAAGGGATGAATCTCGTCTTCTATCTTTCAAATGGATATGTTGGTGATGATAGCTCGTTAATAGGTCAGAGAATTATGTAGGAGAGGATTGTAACAATAGTGATTCAAAAATTTCAAGTTCTTGGGATTTCATGAGCAATAGATATGGAACCTTCTGTACTATTTTTAAAATATGATAATCATTAAACTAATTAAAATCCTAATTGAATAATAATGAAATCTAAGAAACATATTTAAATAAAATAAATTACCTTCACTATTTTTTAAACATAATAAAAAATAAAATGATTATTTTATTTAATAATTTTAATCAAGTCTTTATAAACTCTTATGAATGACTATATGATTATCGGCTAATTTAACTAATAAAAATCTTAAAATTATTATCAAAAATTTACTTGTAATAATTTATGTCTATATCATTCAACATTAAATAAATATATTTTAAATATTATCATGACTTATTAAATATTTTATATGCACTAACAGGTCAAGGATGTTCACTCTTTCGCCCTCCTAAACCCCTCTCGCATGGCTCTTACTTCAACGTATCGAAGAGGAAATATATTGCAAAGGAATTAAGTGGAAGATACAATAGAGATCGATCAATGCAAAGGAAATCTTCGTGCCTAAGGAGGTCAACCGGTTTGAATCTAGGTAGATCGCTGTCAAGAAAGTCATGACGATCGACTGAGATCGCGAAAAGAAATTAATCGAGATCAAATTCTTTGAATATAAATAAAAATAAATAAACAAACTCCCACTCGCCCTCTTTGCTTCTTCATGTCGTGATTAAGCCACCTAGCGAGCGACGATCCTCCCTACCACGACAAGCCAAGCTTTCCCTTATCCTAATGACCAAGGCTAGTTAAGCGATCCTGCTTGCCACGACCTTGTCCATCTACACACATCGAACTCTTTGCTTCAAAACATCAAGATCTATCAAATGAGTCTGTCCACGCTTAATTCGAATGAGTCTATGCAAATGTCGAGTGATTTAAAGTGACAACGCGCAAATTGAGGCTGAAATGCGCAAGGTGTCATCAAAATCAACCCAAATAACCTCCGATTGATGAACGAACTTCACCATCGCGTTCAGAACATCAAAATTGGTCAGGATATAAATATAGCACAACTTAATGATCAACTGATCAAGTGCTTGAGTCATCAATGCGCCTGCACACATATCAATGTTAGGAGGCACCACGAGAATCAAATGACATCCGTTCATGAAATTGATCATGCCATTGGCTTCAAAATGTCAAAATTTATCAAATGAGACCATTCACACTCGATTCAGATGATTCTGTGAAAATCGAGCGATTGAAAGCGGCGATGCATTTTCTACTAAAATTGATTCAATTTAGCGCTGATTTGAACCAAATGGCCTCCGATCGTGAAACGGACTGCGCCATTGCGTTCAGAATAATGGAATTACCCTAAGTCAATATATATTGACTATGTATATTTACCGTCACAAAATCCTCATTAAAAATATTTAATAAATACAAAATAAAAAAATTCTAAATTACCCCCATGCTCAACCGTTCCCCTCATTTTCAGTTTTTTGAAAAAAAAGGAAAAAAAATTAAAAAAAGATAAGCACTCCCCCTCTTTTTTCTTTCCATTTCTGGCAACTTCCCTCATTATTCTCCCTCACTACTCTCTCTCTCTCTTCTCCAAGAAAAGGTAATTCTTCTACCTTTTTTGAATTTTTTTTTCTCTTGATTTCTACCATTGTCTTCCGTAAAAACCATGCCCGCTGCCATCATTCTAGCGAATTTTGCTCACAAGCCCGCTTAACGCGATCATACATCGACAGAGTTCGCCGCTCACATCAGATGTTTCAACTGATCCGACCGAATGAATCATGGATCTCTGACGCGACACTTCACCGTCAATCATGCTACTACCCACGCTCAAGTAGCTTCAGATCCACCATGCGATCCTTGTCTCGACTCTCACCTTTCTATCGTCTGCTTGGCTGCCCCAAGGCCCTTACACTTCCACTCTCATGCAGATCCGCTGCAAATCTCGAATTGTATGCGAGTTGTTCGGATCTCGCCATTTGATCCTCCAAATTCCCATCATTTCATGCAAATCTAGTTGTCCCATCGCCATTTTAACCGCAAAATCGGCCATCCCGCTATTTCAACCGCAAAACGGCCATAGCCCAAATCCACTCGCCCGCTCCTTCTCCTGTGGAAACATGGCCCAAACCCATGGATCGTAGCACCCATCAACCCATTAGCCTTAGCACTACTACTTTCTCATTTTGTCAACCCTTCAAACAGTACTCATATTCCGCTCGTCAAAATCTAGCCCCAAACCTAGCTCGTTCTACGCAATCCTTCCTGCAAGCTGACAACCCATCCAAATTTCATCATTTTCACGGTGCCGCCAATCAGGGAAGAACATTGTCAGCAGGAGAATTCTCCTTTTTTCACACCGCTTTATTATCCCCTTTGCAGAGAAAAATCGGGAAGAACATCGTCAGCAGGCGAATTCTTCCTTCGATTTTTAGCATCGCACCCCTTACTTTAGCTGTCCCATTTCCTCTGCGCTGCAAATCGGGAAGAACATCATCAGCAAGCAAATTCTTCCTTCGATTTTCGGCGTCACACCCCTCGCTTTAGCTATCTCGTTTCTGCTATGCCGCAAATCGGGGAAGAACATTGTCAGTAGGCAAATTCTTCTTTAGATTTTTAGCATCGCACCCCTCACTTTAGCCGTCCCATTTTCACTGCACCGCAAATCCAAGAAGAACATCGTCAGCAGGAGAATTCTTCCTTTGATTTTCGGCATCGCACCCCTCGCTTTAGCCATCCTGTTTTCTGCGCCATAAATCGGGGAAGAACATCATCAGCAGGCGAATTCTTCTTCTAAATTTCAGCGTCACACTCCTTACCTTACATTCTCAATCGCATACCTAACCCCCGCCTTTGCCCAGGCTTTGTACGCCAAAAAATGCGTCAGAACATGTAGAATTTGTGAATGTGAGTATATATACATGCTTGTGTTTCTTTGCAGGTTTGAAGACCTTGTACTCAGCAAGGCATGACGAGATGAAAAAATAGGCTATGGTGTTGCAAGACACCACTTGCTACGCTGAGCAGGGCGTACCGAGTAAGCCACCACTTGTTAGATGTCGCTCCCCTTAGATGAAATGCTGCCAAAATTTTGTCTAATTTCTAGACTTAAAAAAAAGGAGAATGAATATATATTGCATTATATGTCCTCTTTCAGGTTTAAAGACCTCGTCGTGCTCAGCAGGGTGCGGCGAGATGAAAACCGACTGTGGTGTCAATACCACTCTTCAACGTGGCATACCGATAAAACACCGATGCACTCACACGCATGATGCGGGAGGTCACAAATTGTGTCAAACCTTTTAACTAAATAAATAAAGAGAGGGGGAAAGTAGAATGATATGTGGCAGGTATAAAAGCAAAATAAGATAAAAAGAAGAGTGAAAAACACTTACAAAATTTATCGAAGTAGGATTGAAAGCCCATTAAAGTTCCTAACCGCTCCCTTTCAAATACCTTAGCTCTAACATTTCAAGTAAATGGAATAGAATAGGCAACTCCCCTTTGCCTTATTTATAGAAATTAGATGAAGTATAAAGAGGGGGAAAATCAAATTTAAACAAAAGAGGGGGAAAATCAAATTTAAATAAAAGAGGGGGAAAATCAAATTTAAACAAAAGAAGGGAAAAATCAAATTTAAACAAAAGAAGGGAAAAATCAAATTTAAACAAAAGAGGGGGAAATCAAATTTGAATAAAAGAGGAGGAAAATCAAATTTAAACAAAAGAGGGGGAAAATCAAATTTGAAAAAAAAGAGGGGAAATAAAATTTGAACAAAAGAGGCGGAAATCAAATTTGAATAAAAGAGGGTGAAAATAAATTTGACTGAAAGAATGGTAAAATGAGAACTACTTTTAGGAATAAATCTTCTTCTTAAAATAACAAATTAAATTATCCTTTGAACACATAGCTAAAATATCTTCACCGATCTAAACTCTTTGTACAAGCGCATTTACATACTAAATCCGCTAAAAAATCATAAAGCTTTCTTCAATCAAAAAATCAAGGAATTTCATCCTAATTATGATTTTTAAGATCAATAATTTCATTAATTAGATTATATTAGCTAAGCTATAAACATTTACATGTGCTTGGACATAGAGATTTCAAGTGCAAATTTTAATGTCTGAAAAGGCTGCGGAGGTTAAACTGAAATAACAAAAAATAAAAATACAAAATCAATCTCATAATTCAAACATAAAATTACTTAAAATTACTATACACCCGCATGGGTCCCGACACTATGTTGAATGCTAAAATTCAAGTGTCTGAGGATGTTGCGTGGGTTGCTTCCCGGTCTAGTCTTAGGACTGGGTCTGGGATAACAAAATCTAAAAACCTATAATAAGAGTTTCAAATTTGTAAAATATCTGAGAAATTGATTCTATCAGATGACAGTAAATCTAATCCGCTGTTAGCAGCTAAACAGAGTTGATAGAATCTAAAACTCTTAAACATATTCGAATTAATCAATTTTTTAAATCAGACTAACTCAAATTGAGTGTCAATCTAAAAATTTCTCCAATGAAATCTAATCATTAAAAACTTAAATCAAACTCAATCTATCAACCTTCTACAACTATTTATCGGGGGAGACAAATTAAGAAAACTTTAACTCACAAAAGAGCCAATGTCAAATCAAATGTTTTGCTATATTCACTCTCAATCAATCTCACACTAGTAAAGGCGTGGTCCGTGTCCTCTGATTGTGTGGCTTGGCCAGTAGGCTCCATAGATGAAGCAAGCACCCGAGTCATCCGACGGGTGGTTTGGCCACCACTCCATTATATCACTATCAGATCCCGATGCACCCCAATGGCTCTCCTCGAAGTTATATGGTATACTTGAATGGGAAAATAGCCCTCTGTCAGCTAAGGTAGACTTAAGCCTATCTCCTTAGACAAACACCACCCCAGGTCTAAAAGGATTTCTTGGACGACATAACCCATGTGTTGCTGATAAGGATCCTTCGGTCAGGTTGGGTCGACTACCTCTTCTAACTAAGTAGACTGGGGACCTCAACTGCCCAGGATGAGAGAACCATGGGATCTAGATCAGGCACGTCATGATTCCCCCAACCATCCGGATTAAGCAATAATGATGAATTTCATATATCAAATTCTAAAACTCTATATGGTGCCATTACACGCTACACATTCAGCGATCTAAATGACTAGGCTTAATCAAAAGTTCTCTCTCACTTATTGGGAGGGGTAATTAACTATAGGGGCTTGCACCTATAGGAAATCTGGAACCATATCTAAAGTCCTCGCAAAATCAGGGTGAAATCTCTTGGTGGTGTCTTATCTACTATTTCATCTGCCTTCTGAAAATTACACTGACACTTTAAACACTCTTTTCATCGATGAGATCGGTGGTGAAATTTTTGGAGCCCACATGCATCGCAAGCATCATTGGAGATAATCGTTTGCACTATTATCTTCTGTCCATATAGGATTACATTTTGTTGTATCTATACCTATCTTATTGTATTATGTCTCGTAGGCATCGTTAGGAACTATTTTTTTGTTCTGGTTACCTTAATTTATAAATATTCATATATTTTTTGTGCTACTTTATTTATACAGCTTTAAGTATTCAGAAGAAGTTGTACATTGATGCATATTTTTAGTGATGATATTCCCTATGGTAGTAACAGTATAGAGGTAGTTAGTTTGTGTTGTAAACTTAGTTTGAGTTGGCTTCTTATCCATATTTGAAAATGGTTGCATTTCTAATACTAACACATCCACTTCTCTTATATGAATGTAATCAATATGAATAATTATCTCTAAACAATAAGACTAATGCACTAGCAACACCTGTTTATATGTCATGACTCTTAAAAGTTGTTAATTGCACTTCATTAAGAGTGTTTGTTTAGCGTGAGTTATTTGTGCATTTCATTATTGTCCATTTCGCAAAATCTGTTGTGCATCAGGCTGTAATCACAAATTTTGACAAACATGATAGTTGTATAAAATTTTCTTATGATTTTAACAATACAAAGTTCACTAAATTTCAACACCGTATGACTCCAATATGCGCAAAATACGATTGCTGCTCCGAACTTTCAGCTCTGCGCCACAATTTGCAAAATCTGCTGCGTATCGGGCCGAAATCGTAAATTTTGACCAACATGATAGTTGTAGAAAATTTTGTTACAATTCTAACGATATAAAGCTCGCTCGATTCCAAAACTATACAACTCCGACATGCGTAAAATACGATTGTTGCTCCGAACTTTAAGCTTCGCGCCGCAGTTTTCATGCGGATTCGCAAAATCTGTTACGTATCGGGCTGCAATCCTAAATTGACCAACATGAAAGTTGTATAAAATTTTGTTATAATTCCAACAATACAAATTTTGCTCGATTCCGACACCGTATGCCTCCGTTACGTGCAAAATACGACAGTTGGTCCGAATTTTCAGCTAGGCACTATAGTTTTTGCGCGCATTCGCAAAATCTGCTGCGTATCAGGCCGCAATCGTAAATTTTAACCTACATAAAAGTTGTAGAAAATTTTATTATGATTCCAACCATACAATTTTTCTCAATTCCAACATCGTATGACTTATAAAAAATACAACAAAATTTCAAATCAGCTATGCACATTCAAAAAATCTGCAGATCGCGCAAACGTAAATTCTGATCAACATGAAAGTTGTAAAAATTTTTTTATGATTCCAACGATACCAAGTTTGATCATAACATCGTCGACTCGACACGCGTAAAATAAAAAATTGCCCCATACTTTTTTTAATAAATTAAATTATAGTCCGTCTATCATTTAACTAGGCCTATTATATTAATATTTTTTTAGACTAAATTGTTAATTAAGATTTGCATTATGCCTAATTTAAAAATTTTGTCATCTTGTAAAAGCTTCAAAATGGGATAAATGACTTGTTAGATACAACATAATATTCATATGTTAATCATATTGTGGAGAAATTATTAAAAAGATATCACAGCATACATGTGAGGCCAATGGTAGGTACATATATCATAGATGTGCCTAAACTCAAATTAGAATATTTTCTCTAGCCCAACTGATAAGCTCACTGACCCAAGTCTGGAAGTGAGCCATATCAAAATAAGCAACAATAATTTTAAAGTCGCAAATTTTAAAGAGATTGAGCATTGAAAATAAAAAAAACTCTAATTGTCACATGAATATTAATTTTTTTTGTTAGATAATAAGAATGGAGGATAGTTATACTGAAGAAGATGATGTAAAACACTAATTGATCATTCCCCTAACTTGAACTAAAGCATCTTTATAAATCTACATGGTTGCCTCAATTCTTTTACTACTAAAAAAAAAAACCAAACTTTTTGTTAGGTTTTATAGCTTATTGTGTAGAAACAAATAATAAAATAAATGTATAATTGTGGATATAAAGACCACATTAATAAATATAATTATAATATTTTGGTGTGAATTAATTAGTAATTTTTATGTGTGAATAAAAAAAATTTCTTTACATAAAAGCATGGCATGTTATCTTTTCAACAAATGCTAACTTTGGTTCATTTTGCATCACCTATGATGTAAATCTTTGCTTTCATAATCAACATGTCTTCCTCCAAAATATAAATTCTACTTTTCAAAATCAACACTAACAAATTGACTCATAGAAAATAAATCCACTCAGCCTAAATCAGTTAAAGTTAGCAACTCATGACTATTAATTAGACTCTTAAAAGTTATGGCATAAATCCCTTTAGCTTTAGCAAATTGGTTGATAGGTTGATCGGAATGGTAGCCATGAAGTCTTGAACAACTTGGCAACCCATACCCATCATCTCATCTCTAATGACACCTCACTCAAAGACGCGTTGCTTAACTCTAGTCTCCCAATCATGGTTGCCCAATCATCATCATTTTACTATAGCACGATTATAGTTGTTCGACCATCACTTGATCATAGTACTCAATTACAACGCCTCCATCTCTTAGCTATCACTCTCTTTTTGACTTTTTTCATATAAAATTATTAGTTTTACAACTCTTATCTTAACTTGTACGTTAGATTTTCATATAAAACCAAAAATATTAAACACATCCTCTTTACCACCTTAAATGTTCTAACACACAACAAATTTAAATTTATTAAATTTTAAAGTGTAAATTTAAAAAAATATTAGGCACATATTAAATCATAGTTAACTATTTAACTTTATATTTTAAGGATTTGTAATTTTAATGATTGTAAAATTAATGTAAAATCTAGGAAGGAATTAAAATCAAATTTGCAAGATGAATAGATTCATCAATATTAATTAATGTTTAAATTAGCTTTAATAATATTTAACTTAGATGATTAAATAATAATTATAATTTATTTAGTTGCTCTAACATTACTTTAAAAATTAATAAAACTGATAAGTAATCATAATTAATTAGGTTCTAATTGATCTTAATATGTATGAAAGGAGTGCTTTGTGATGCTGATTGTGAAATTGTATTCCTAATATATGAGATTTAATTAGCTTGTGTGAAGTTCACTTTTACGTGATTAAATGAAATTAAAATTATAAAATTTGAGCTAATTTCAAAAAAATTTAATAGAGAATGGCGTTAATGTTAATTTTAATTTCACCAAATCAAATTGCGAATTACTTTTTTTTGTAAAGGCGAATTTTCTAACTTCAACAAATGAGATCTTAAGTGAGATACAAAAATAAATATTTATTTTTAGAAAATATGCATTTTACTACCATAGTATATTTAACAGAATTTTAACGCTTGTGCATAAATATATGCAGGAATGGCCATTCAAATAACTAAAAAATAAAAATATATAATAATATACTTTGCATCTATTTTATTCCAACCCAAGTACATAAATGCTAAAAGATATGCAATCTTCTTTTTTTTAACCGCCAAATACAAAGAACAAATAGTTCCTTGATAATAAATAAATTATAAACACGATGAAGAAAACCTAAATAATATATATATAATAATTTGTAATATAATATTAAAGCGAATCGTCCATAATTCATCACATCAATAGTGATCGCAGAGCATTGATCTGGGAATAAAACTCCTGCTCTCTCCCGCCATTCAATCCAAGCTGTTATACCATTGCCACACAAACTTCTTCCAATTCCCTCTCCCAAAGTACCTTAGCCGTTGCTTCGCTCCAATATCAAACGATCTACACCAGTTCTCACCAAATAATACTTTAGGCAGTGGGAAAAAAAGTAGTTTCCTTCCATTAATGGCGAACAGATGAGCTCTGTTTTTCCTTTTTTGTTCTTCATCCTCTTCATCCGAGATGACGAGCATGATCCGCTTTTCGATCTCCGTGTAGAAATTGTCGAGGGCTTCTTCATTGTATTTGGTATCCATGTTAGAGAGCGAGAGTGAAGGCGGAGAAGATATGGATTATTATTGAAGAATGAAAGGTGGATTGATTTATATATCGAGGGATATGAAAGAAGAGAAGAGATGTCTGTAAATGAGCTAAATATCTATTTGAATTTAATAAATATATGAGAAGAGAATTTATGAGTGAATTTATGAACATGATGGAGAGCTAATCTTTAATGGAGGAGAGATGAAGTAAGAAAGAATGACGAGTGGGGATATCTTTGGAGGACCGGGTCTAAGTCTGATTTATTTTCTAAAGCATCAATTTTTTGTTGTTAACGTCTATTTTATGGGGGATAATTTTAAAAGGAGCAATTAATAAAATTTAGCAAAAGGATTTTTTTTATAAAAGAAAATTTAAGCAAAAAAAAACGTGAATAGTAGTCATTTTCAGAAAACGTGATTACTATTCACGTTTTCTAATTTTTTTATTTCTTTAACAATTTTAATAATAATATTTGATAGAATTTTAAATATATTAAATCAACATATTTAAAATATATAAATAAGGTAAGATTATTATTTATCATTTTAATTTTATGAAAATATAAAAAATAATATTAATTTTAAATAGTAAGTTTAATTTGAAATAGATAGTTTAAAATTAACTTATGATATTTTGAATCTTAAAATAATTACTTAAAAAAATTTTATATTGATAAATAGTACTATAATTATAATAGTTTATATTTTATTTATAAATAAGATTAATTTTATTAATCGTAAAACTAATTTTAACTTAGAATTTTTAATAATTTTAAAAAAATCTTAATAATTTATATTATTTGGTGTTTTCATTAATATATTTTTTTTGTTTTAAAATTTAAATTTCTAACGAATCAGTGGAATTTATTTATTAAAATTTTTAAAATATTTTATGTACAATATTTAAAAAAAATTTAAACTCTCCTATATTTTAATATATTAATAAAAGTATGCATTTTAATTTTTTTATTTTATTTAATTTATTTTATATATATATATATTAATTATATAAATTTACTTATTAGGTATATAGTACAAATAATCAAATTAGCTTATTAATAAGTAAAATTATATAATATGTATATCAAACAATAACTTATTAAATAAAATTATTAATAAAAATATATTATATTTTAGTTCTTTTAATTTATTAAAAATACGAGATAATTTTAATTTTTCTAACTTAAAATAAAATATTGAAAAATTAAAATAAATTATTTAAAATTTTTACTAATTCATTAGAAATTAAAATTTGAAACAAAAATACATATGAAAACACTATTTATAATAAATTTATAAGATTTCTTTAAAATTTATAAGTCTGTCTAAGTTAAAATTAGTTTTTGTAATTAATATTAATTAATCTATTTATAAAAAAACAATTAATATATTTATAATATTATTTCTCAAAATAAAACTATTTTAATAATTATTTTAAGATTCAGAAAATGTCATAAATTATTTTTAAATTATATATCTGTATTTATTTTTAATTTACTATTTAATTTTAATTTTATTCTATAGATTTTTTTAAATTTTAAAAAATAGATCGAAATCACATAATTTGCTAATTAAATACATTTAATTATTTATTATTATTTTATATATTTAAACATTCAATAAAATCTTATTATTAAAAAATTAAAAAATAGAAAATTAGAAAACATGAATACTAATCAGGTTTTCCCAAAACGTGATTACTATTCACGTTTTCAGAATTTGTTTTTATTTTATTATTTTTTTATTTGGTGGATGCAATTTACGTTTTGCTCCTTTTAAATTTCTTTTTAGAATACTCCTTTGCTAAATTTTATTAATTATATGCTCCTTTTAAAATTATCCTTTATTGTAAAATTCAATATTAATTAGGAGAGTATTAATAATATAAAATTGTCATCAGCCTTTCATATCATGTAGGAATATGAGTTTAAAATATACTAGTTCGCTTTCCGATAATTTTTTTGAAAAATTAACTGTAAAGTTGCTATCAAGAAATTAATATTTTGAAAAATTATTACAAGTAGCACAAATATTTTTTTTTTAAAAAAATTCAAACAATAACTTTTGATAACTACTACATTCTAACATATCTTGTTCTCTAAAAAAGTTTTTATTACAAAATTTTCTAAAATCAATCAAAAATTAATAATTAAATAAACTTAAGTTGTTTTCTAAAAAAGCAATAAAAAACTATCCCAAGCTTTCTCATAATGTATTAAGAGAAAGGTGACAAACTTTTAATAAAATATTATTTTCTAATAATACAATAGAGATACATAACACATACACATACACACAATTAGAGATTCTCAAATAATATATTACAAGACATAATATAATGTATATTGTATATTAAAATAATATATTGCTGGTAAAATATCAATGGTCCATAATATAATGATTTCAACTAGTAAATGTTTCTAATAAATTTTCATTCTATTTTTTTAAAAATAATTTATATATAATAAAAAGTATATAATTGTTAAATTTTATTAGATATATATTATTCCAAAGTAGAATAATTATATGAGATTACAGAGAAAAAAATAAAACACTGGATACCACAGGGACGGGTTCGAAGCCAAAACCCATTAAACAAGAAATGCATAAAAACCAAGGAAAAAGATCAACTAAAAATCATCCGGACTCAGAGAGGTAAAAAATTTCTGCCAAGAAATGATTGTTGAAAACAACTGTCCAGCCTACAAAAACCAGCAAACCAGTGGTTGACACCTCCTGCCATCCAGTGGAGCCACAGGAGCAATTGTCCCGCAGAGTGGGAGAGATGAGCATAAGGCCTGTGATCGAGAAAAGGTCGAACCCAAGCTCCAGGTTGCAGAAGAGAACCATCCAAGGAGGAAGCCGACGAATGTGTGCAGAATGTTGCAAGCATTAGAAAGAAGATCTTTGTAGCAAGCGATCTCATCATGGTCAAAAATAGTCAAAAAACTCTTGATAAAGCATGTTTACAAAGAAACAACCCCCAGCAAAGAATCGGGAAACAACCAAAAACACAGAGAGAAAAAGAAAGCCAAAAGGTAACCATCTCAACGATCTCCCCTCCACAATTCCAGAGATAGGGTAACATGAGTTGGCCAATTTGATTTGAACTTCCACCGAGTTTAAGAGTTACTAGAGATCGGATGTTGAAACTAGACCAAGGAGGTGAAGCCCTTTTGATGAAACATGCGCCTCTCTCTCCAAATGGAGTAAACAAGAATAAGATAATGAAGCCTTTTCAAAGCTTTATGAGGCGTTAGGTGTAACTCCAATAGAAAAGCCTTGGAAAAAGGTTCCCCACATGGGTAGGAGCATTAGAAGAATAGGTGAGGATGGGATTCTGAGGACTAGAGGCAACAATCAAAATGGAGCCAAGTCCTCTGTCTCGAAGAGTATCAGATGTTTTCAGCCCACCGATATAAGCCATCCAACGCAAAAAATCACGTAGTTAATAGCGGAACCCTTGAACCAGATTTCCTTATACCACTTCAAGATAGATAGCAACAAAAAATAACTGTTTGAGGATAGTATTAGTTGGGACATTGCAATCCTTCCATATTATAGCCATTGCCTATACCCACTTTGATACCACTAATGATATTATAACAAGGTTGAAAATTTGATTGTAGGGCTTTAGGGAGGAGCCAAACCTCATTATGGATGATAGAATTAAGAGAGGCAAGGGGAGAAAAATTCAGAATATCGAAGCAGGAGGGGCCAAGGATTTATAGAGAATTTGCACACCATGGATTGAAGAATAGAGAGAGAGGCCATTACTAATGTTGAAAGTAAGATGATCCCTAAAATGCACATAACCTTAAATCTTTCAGAGGGAGGACCGACCGGGAGTTTAGACCAAAGGACACATATCTAATAAGCCAATTTGAAAGTGGGGAAGCTTTGGTCAAAACCCGCTAGAACTTTAGACTTACATAGGAGGTTTAGAGAGGAAGGGACAAGAGAGTTCCCCTTATCCCTAGGAAGAGTAATTCTAGGATATGAGATGGATCTTCTGTTGTTCGCCTCTACAGTACAAAAATTTAGCACAGAAAGAAGAAAATTTTTTAATAACACATTTTGGAACCGCCACAGATCTGAACCAGAAAGAAAGAAAGCTATTGACTGTAGATTGAAGTAATTGAAATTTGCCCCCAAAAGAAAGGAATTTTGACTTTAGCTAACCAAGTGAACAATCTATCAAAGAGAGAATTGAAATGAATCGACTTGAGTGAGCCAGCAATAAGAGGAAGACCCAAGTATTTAAGTGGGAAACTCTCTTGAGTCATATTTAAAATATTACAGAAGTGTTCATTAGTGCTAGAAGCTTTTGAAAAGCAAATGATTGATTGACTTTTCGGCATTAACACTCAAACCCATTGTAGTCTGAAGCATATCTAAATTGCCTTTGAGAGATACTGCAGTGGATATCCACATTCCCAACAGCTAAAAGATCATTTGCAAAAAGAAGGTGAGAAATTAGAGAGTTACGCATGAGGGGAATGTAACATCCGATTCACTCTATCCAAAGAAATAAAAAAGGTGTCCATAGTCGGGGTGAATAAGAAGAGAGAGAGGCGCCTTGTGGCCATTTGATGAGGAGAAGAAGTCCCTTATCTCCATTAAGGACTATAGAGAATGAGATGTCGTGATACGAGATCCAACCTACAAATTTTGAAGGAAAAGCCTTTTGTTGAAGCGAGAAGAATTTTGTTAATAGTCTCAAAAGCCTTCCTTAAGTCAAATTTATGATGGCTCTTTTTATAGAAATCCCAACAGATTTCATACTGCCTATATTATCGAAATATCCTCTTTAGAATAAAAGCAGATTGGGCTAATGTAATATTGAGAACCTTTTTATTCTGTCAAAACCTTTGCAAGCACTTTATAAAAAGTATTATAGAGAGAAGTAGGCCTAAAATTAGCTAAAGATCTTGTGTGCTTGGTCTTAGGGATGAGGGTAATGAGGTCGTGTTGAACATACTAGGAAGTTTGTTACATTTAAAGATTTTTGCCAGAAATGTTTGTTAATGAAATCCCAATAGAGAATAGAATTTGGACTTAAACCCATGCCCGTGTGATTTGTTTTCATTAATTTCTTGGAGTTGGATTTCATTTGAGCTCACCTCGAGCTAGATCAAGATTGATCCGAGGAGAGAATATTATCACTTGGGGACTTCATGTATGCTAAGAGCAGCTATCTATATTGAAGAGAGAGTAGAAATTACATTTTGAGGTAATATCAATAGGGATTAGAGATCAAGCCTCGCTAGAATGAAGTTCTCTAATAAGATTGATATTCTTTCTCTCTTAATGGAAGTGTACAAGAATTTGAGATGGTCATGAGAATTTGAGCCAATGGACTTTGGCTCTTTTGTTTAGCAGAGAGCTTCCTTGTTTGATAAGTCTTGATATCTTTCTTTGATATCAAGGACATCTCTTAAAAGAAAGAGATTTTGAGTATCCTTCTCAAGAGAAAGGAGAGCTTTCTCTTGGTCATTTTTGGTGGATTTGATAAGGTTCTGAAGGGATGAGGAGTCCCATTTTTTGCTTTTTAAATCATCTCTAGTGAGTTTAAGTTTTCTAGAGAAAACATAAAGAGGATCTCCTAGGACAAAAGTATTCCAAGCCTTTTGGACCTCTGTAGAGAAAGAGATAGTAGTCTAGTAGTTGTGAAACATAAATCTGTGGGTCTGGGAGAAGTTATGCTGGAGATAAGAGATGATTTGTGAGTGATCGGAGGAGAGAGGGGCAGTAACTTTACAGTAGGATGTCAAAAAATGGTCCAGTCACTTTAGGTTGCACAACACTCTATCAATCCTAGTTTGAATATAATTAATCAAATTGGTTACAAAAAACAAACTAGAGTCAAAAATCCATAAGTTCACGCCTTGAACATAGTCCCTAAAGTCACTGGGATCAAGGGTTTACCCCATATTTTTATTTGTTATAGAGAACACAATTAAAATCCCCATAAGGATCCAAGGCACATCCATAAATTAGAGATATCCCATGAATTCCACAAATCTAGTCAATCAAAGCCTTGTTAAAAGCATAAATGCATGAAGAAAGGAGGTAGAGCTATCAATCATGAATTCACCATTGATCAGGTGTACTAATCAAATGATTGAAGGAAATAGAAGCATAGTTCCACTTAATCCATATCCTTCCTCCGTGGCACTCAAAGTTGGAGATGTTATCTTCATAAAGAAATAGCTTGAACTTCGAGAGAAAGAGCTTAATTCAATAGAAACCAAATTAAGTTTAGTTTCAATAAGAGAATATCAAGGTGATATTCCCTAACTAATCTCTGCAATCATTTAGCTACTACTACCAAAAGACCACTAACGCTGTGATCCAATTACTGGGAATCGCATGAAGAAGTATGAGAGGTCGAGGGCTTTTTTGCCCTTCTTCTTATTATATGAGCCTTTTGAGCTAAACTAGCATGTGAGGTAGGAGACTTGAACTTCTTTGAATCCAAATTAGTCTTCTCCAGGTTCAAGGACTTCCCAAGAATATTAGAGGACCTGCGGTTTTTGAGCATGAAACCTCGAAGGAGAAATAGCAGTAGAGCGAGTAATAATGTTGTATGAATAGGAGATAGCTTGTTGAGGATCAGACTGAAACATGTTGGCTTGAGCAACATGTTCAATGTTTTCCTCGGAGGACTATGGAGATTGGGTGGGGAGATTTTAGCTCATTTATGGTGGAGGGGAGTCATTCACTCTCTTTGGGTAGTGAATGCAAAGAGTCTGGCTGATCAGAGCTTTGAATAATAGTCTGTGGGTGACTTGGGAGAGAGTGGATTGAGATGCTATATTTGTTATCCCAGATGAGTCACTCCTGCCACTGACCTTTGTGAAGAGGGGTTGGTTGGAGTTAAAAGGATAGAATGGTCTTCATGTGCAAAGGAGGCATATTTGACACATGGTTTATGCCAATCATAAAGAATGTAAATTTGATGCCATTCAAATTGATAGAAACTACATCAAGAAGGGGGGAGAAAGGGTTAAGAGAAGGGGGTAACCCTAGTTTTAGAATCCATGAGAGAGGACGGCTAGGGGAATTTAATCAAACTGCCACTTTAGAAAAAGCTCATTCCAACTACACAAAGGAATTTGGGCAACTTGATCCATAGCGTATTTCAAAGAAGTTTTCTTTGGATGGATGAAAAAGGACCACTTTTGGAATATAAAGGGTCTTTGATTGAGAAAGCACGTGCCATTATCGACGAGATCAAAGTCTTCTTTGAAAATTTGAAGAGAAAGAAATCTCAGAGTTGCATAAAGGCTTCCTTTGAAGGACCAATTCTTTAGCAGATAATAAGGAGTCATGGGGGGAAGATCAGAACCAAAGAAAGTTGTCATTCTTTTGTCCATCGAATTTCAAAAGTTAACCTGGACTCATTATGTAGTTGAGAGAAAGACTGTTATTTCATTATAAAAAAAATAAATCCTTCCAATTGAGTGAGGGGACTGTCTTTTAGAGAGTTTGGTTGAGCAAAAGTGAATTAGAGGAGGAGGAAGAGAAAAGTGCTGTGGAATGAGGGAATCAAGAGAAGGGTAGAAGCTCTTTTAATAGTAGATTTGAGAGCAAAAGGAAAAAAACCTCAATAAAAGGAGCATAAAAACTAAATAAAATCATTATTAAGAGAAAAATAAAGATTACAAAACAATCTTTTCTTAACCTTATAAAAAAATGGCAGAGAGAATAAAAAAGAAAGAAGAGCTCAAGTTTGCTCTTATTATTCTTGTTAGTAAGATTATGACATTAATTAAAAATAAATTTAAATTCAATGTATTTGAAGAGACAAATTTTGAAAGAGTCAGAATCAAAAAGATAAAAAATTATTATTATGATATTATAATTTTTTCCTTTAAAAAAGTGGAACATGTTTTAATAGCAATCATATTATAATAAATTTAGTATAAAATTATTTAATGATGAAATTTTTTTAAAATTAGTTAACTTAAGAGTCAAATTAGACATAGTTAAAAAAAATTTGAACTTTATTTGATGTTTGACAAAGACAAACATCAACATTAACTCCCATCACTTATTCGTTGTTACTTAGTCTTCTTCGCTTCTGTCATTAAACTGATAACACTGAACTAACAAAAGCTCGATCATTATTGTGCAACTGTCATCACCCTTTAGTATAAACTTATTTATCATGAATACAATAGATTAAATAAGTGTTATCAATTTTATAATTCGAACTTCTCAAGTTAAGAGAAAAACCAAATTTTTATAATCTTACTTATATGATAGATAATTTCAACTAATTCAAATTCTATGAATTTTTTTTCTAAAATTTTAATACAAAAATTATACTATCTCTTATAAAAGTTTTCTATAATCAATTTTTGTGCTAAATCCTCATGCAATATTCAATATTCATACATTAAAATTTTATAATATAGTGTGAAATAATTATAAAGTTAAAATTATTTAAAATATAAATTTAGAAATAAAGACTAAATAAGTGTCATGACATAATAATTATGGCAAACTATTTTGAGGATAAGATCTTATAGATATCAAGCAATTCTTAAATTAAATCACATTTTTTTCAATGCTAAAAATGTACATTTTGAATTTATATTTAAAAGTGAGCAAATAATATAACACATAATTGAAAATTAATCTTCTAAATGAATTAATAATAATAATGTAAAAAATAATAATTCATATGTCAATACATGCACATCAATCAAAGAGAAAAAAAATTTGAAGTTATAACATCCTCACCAGGAGAAAATATTACATGGGAGACTCTAATGAAAGTGGGACACGTGATTCTAAATAATTTTTTATATTATTTTAATATAAATTAAAGAAACCGCACGCGGATTGAATATGATCGAGATGAAAGATATCAAATCGCATGTAATATTTTCTCTCACCAAGTTAACTTGGAGTGAACCTAAAATCCATGACATGATAGTGTTCACAAGTCAATCATTACTCATATATTAAATTTTGTTTAAATAAAATTAATTTTAAAACACATTCATCAAATTTTTTTTTTGCCAAACCAAATATCTATATTTGTCGATATTGCATTCTTCACGACAAATTGATCACATAGGCCACCTTGAAGGTAAAGACTCGATTGAAACCTGGAGAAATCATTATGTGGAGTTTTGATGTAGCTCTACGCCTAGACTCTAATAACGTTGTGCCTATTGTGTATTATGTATATATGATGTGTAATTGTCACGTGGTGTAATGCTATTGGAGTCGAGATATATAACTACATTTGAATACTGGACGTAATAATTTCTCTGAAACATGACAAAGATTCCATAGTATTATAGACAATAAAAGGAAATGATCCTTTTTTTTTCCACCGATAGCCACTAGAGCTCGAGATTCAATAAATGGCTAGTAAACTAAATTTAATGAGCTAATAAATCAAGATCAAGTTTGTCCTGATTTGATTTATTAGCTTGTGAGCCAACTTATTTAATAAATATTAATATAAATTATATTTAAAATATATAATATTTTAAGTATAAGATTATTAAAAAATTTTAAAATTATATCCCATTCTCTTCTATTTGTTTTTTTAATTTTTTTATCATTTTATCAAAAAATTATCAATCAAATTATTTTATCTTAAAAAATTAATTGACTTGGCTCATGAGCTTACTCAAACTCAAATAATAAAGCTCGAGCTCAAATCTATTAAATAATCAAGCTCAAGTCAAGCTCAAGTTAAAATGACTCTAACTTAACTCGTCTCATTTCCACACCTATGATGTATAGCACCAATAAAAAAATCTTTGTTAAAAAAATCTTAATATTCAAATTGATTTCAAGACTTAATCACTTCAAACCTATTGCAAATGAGAGCTTAGACGAGTTTTATTTTTACCCAAAATTTCATGTGGTTTGTCTCTCCTCTTCCTCACATGTTTCTTCCCGCATGGATACTACCTTCGCCTTTGGAGCCATTCTAATGTTTGATAACTCCCCAACTCATTCTCTGTCCCATGGCTTCTCTCCTCTGAGCTTCTTCAACTTTCCTCCTTTTTCTCCTCCAACATTTTATCCAACTCCTCTCATGTTAGATTAGTTCCATATGCAACTATGTGTATTATTAAGCTTCTTCATTTTGATGGTAATTTTGTCATTTCATATTGATGCATGGATAATCCAATTACATCTTTAAGAGTTACACCTTTGGGTGTACCTTTTGAAGTCATTTTTACCTCTATTGAGGTTCTCTCCTATAAATAATATTCTCATGATGCCTTTCTTACATCTTTCTTACATGCTTCATATTCCCATACAATTACCAACTTGCAATACAATTAGTGTCTTGATATAGAATCTCATTTAATGCTATTTTCCAGCCTTTTCTCCTCCATCTTTGAATCTCCTCTAAAATCAACTTCATCATTCTCATCATCAAGTACATTTTTTCATATCTAACTGTCTCTAGAATAATTCATCCAAAGCCTTCCAATCTTATTTTTAAATATTCATCTTGATTAGATATTTCCTTCACTTTCTAACTCATCCTTATCGAGTAATTAGTAATCTATCATTCTTCATCAACTACATAATTAGGATTTGTTATCCCCTTTCATGTTTTGTCATATGATTTCTTGTTATATCCTTACCCTTAGATGAATTGCATAAACTAGAGTCTCTTCTTATAAACATGTGCAATGATGTTGGTTATGATAAGGCTTAGTAAACTTTAAGTGGATATTTTGCACAACATGGTTTCATACCCTCTTATATATTTTGTTTATTTACATTATACCTACCTTCAAGCTCTCCATATACATACATTCAACATAGAGATGAATTTCAATCTATCTGATTTATTATATTCACTAAACTTATTTAGCACATTAGTAACAATATACAATTGCATGAACCCGATGAAATATAATTTTAGACATTACAAATGCAAACATTGACTTCACTAGTAAATTTTTTACCCACCAATAAAATGTCATCTTTAAAGTATACAGTTCCTATCATCATGTACATTTTCCACTTCAAATGAAATGAATCATATTCATAAACCGTAATTACATCTTTACAAGAAGCCTTGTTATAGTTAGAGATTAGCATGTAGTTTGTTCATCAAAATAGGAATTTCAATCAATGATAAGCCAAAAAAAAACTCTAAACACACCGATAAATGAAATAATAGTCGGGACTTAGGGACCGTTCCTTCTAAAACTTGCCAAAAAAAAGATGAAATATAACCCAAGAAGAAAAAATGAATAAAAAAATGACATTACTATGTAGGCATATTTTGCAAAACTTTATATGGGGTTATAATACTAAAGATTTTTTTGACTTTCATATATGCCATCATAAGTCGAGTCAAGCCACAAGTCGAATTCGATGGACTTGGATGCAATAGTAAATTAGGGCTCAAAATGCACTGACGTCACCAAAAATAGTCAAATGACCTCCGCTCGACTCCATCGTGTTCAACATCAAAATTGATTGAAATATAAATATTATCCATCCGATCAATCGATCGCTATCAATGTGCCGACATGCATATCAAGTCGGGAGGCTGGACGATGCCCAAATACCTTCGACGATGAACGGACTCCATCGTTCAAAACATCGAAGTTGTTAGAATATAAATATTACACAATCTAATGATCAACTGATCAAGCGATTGAGTATCAATGCTAATGCGTATCGAGTCGGAAGCTAGATAATATCCAATGACCTCCATTTATAAAATTGATTACAGTTAGCTTCAAAATCAAAATCAATCAAATGAGATCCCACTCAATTCGATGTCTAGACAAATGTCGAGTGATCTAAAGTTACGCAATTTTGAGAAATTGATCCAATTGATGCCGACTCAAACGGCTTCCCATCACAAATCCGTTGTGTGTCGGAATATAGAAATAACTTAAGAGACATATATATTAACTATATGTTTTGTCATCATAAAATTCAGATTAAAGTTGATTAGTATATTAATTATAATTAGTATATTAATTAGCTTAAATTTTAAAATAAAACCTAAAGCCCACTCAATCAACCTCTTTCTTGTTTGGTTTCTTTAACGCAAACATGATCCCTCTAATCGCTTCTAGTTCCATCTCCTAAAGCTAAAATCGTTCCCTAGGGTATTGCTCCAAAAAAATGGCAAGCAACCGCAAAGGGGTTCCCTTTGTTTTCCTGCCGATCGAACAAGTGCTGTTCTCTTCTATTTTCCCACTCCCCTAACGAGGACTCTTCCCTCCTTCTTCTCTCATTCCATCATCCAGAAGTGCACGAACCGCTTCGCCTCACTTTGGTGTTGGTCGTGGACGTGTAACTAATCCATGGTCCATCGCTACCAAAAGAAATTTTGGATGTAGCGTAGAGTAATTCATAAGTGAGAGGGCTTCGGGATGGTTAGCATCAACAAATTGGATATGGTGTTTACTTTTGTGTTATGATTGTTATGTGTGTTTTATGTGAGTGGACACCACATAGATCCAGAGATATTAGGGTGATCGGTATGACATTAAGGAATGTACTATCTCAAGAGATAGAAGTCACTATCTATAATGGACCTAATCACCAAAATAAGGCCTAAGACATAATGATCTTGAATTGGAGATCTTTCCCTACTTAAAAAAGTAAAGCGGTTTATTTAAACCGGGTTCATTAAGTTACCTATGGAGGCAATCCCCCATAGTTAATTACATCATAAGGAATAAGATTCCATAAGAATACTCTCGATTTAGGTAAATGATCACTATTTTCAAAGATTTAAAGATAAGACTATCAATCAATTGGTTTTTTTTTTTAAAATCAAGTGGGATTTATCAAAAGGGGAGATTTATTATAGAAATCAAAGAGAGATGAGTATGGGATGCTCATGACACTAGGAAGCTTAGTGAGCTTCCCAAACTATCATTGGTTGGGCTTTATATATTTGAAATTGAAGAGAATTATATTTTATGTTGAAATTTTTTTATTAGAAATTTAGGGCTTAATTCCATAATACAAGATTATAGAAATGCCTAAGAGGTGAGGATTTATGCTTATAGCCCCAAAAAAAAAAAATAATCTCAGATCCTAAATCTAGGGAGAGCTTTGGCAGGGCCAAAGCACACTAATATTGCAAAAATGGGTATATGGTTTACTCCACAAGAGAGATAAACCACATCTTTTTGTTGGACTACAACCAGGGTGGCGCTAACTAACTCCTCTATGATTTTAAATACATATAGGTAAGTCTTATGCTTTGTAATATGGCTAGGTTGTTGCTTATTTAGAAATGAGAGTAAGTCCTTAAACTCACTCCTAAGAGACTAGATCATGAAGGGCATGAATAATGGCCTAAATCTAATACAAATTTTGTTAAGTTTTATTTTGATTTTTGGACTTTTGCTTTGACACGAGCTATAGGATTTTATATGCCCAATACATGAGAAAATTAGCTTATGAGCCAAATCGGAAAGAAGGATGTGTTTTCCACCATGACTCTCAAAAGGTCCCATTTTCTAGAAAAGTGGAAGCTCCATTGGCAAGAGTGAGACAATATGATTAATGCTTGATGTGAAACATACAACATCCAACTAACAAGTTGCTAAATCTTTTATTATCTTGGTTTAATTCTTAGGCTTTAGGTGAGGTTATGAATTATTTAGTTTAATTTTGAATTGATTAATTAGATAGAAGATTTATTTTTTCCTAAGATCCTAATCGCATCCAGGCCACACAGCAATTACCAATCATAAAGAAATTATGAAAAGGCATGTCATTTCTAATGCACATGCTAAACAAACATCAAACAATTTTATAAAGCTATCACAAAAGAATAAGAGGTCGCGGTGG
Source organism: Cymbidium sinense (assembly GCA_021442155.1). NCBI lineage: Eukaryota > Viridiplantae > Streptophyta > Magnoliopsida > Asparagales > Orchidaceae > Cymbidium > Cymbidium sinense. The sequence goes on along the minus strand of CM038220.1, from coordinate 65,570,773 downwards.
CTGCATAACAAAAAAAAAGAAATGTGGGTAGAAGCTCTACCCTTATACATCCCATTATAAAATGAATAATTACAATTAAAAGGAATTCATGTTATGGGGTCTTCATTCTTCATTCTTCAATTTTGATTTGCTTCTTTTGATTCTTCTCTTTTGGCTTCATTAGAATATGGTTGCTCCAAAGGCATCACATGGTACATAAGACTGATCTTATAACCAATGTTCATCCTAATCCCCCATAACATTCATTCCAAATCTTAATTGTAAAATTTACATCAAAATGGGAAAGGAAAATCTAATTAAACCTGTAGAACAAAGGTTAGCTAAACATACCACACAACCTAAGCAGTTATATGAATAATTTGGACTTAGCACCCCACACATGGGTAACCAAGTCCACCTATCCTAATTTGGGTTATGCTTAGGGATATAAGCAACCTACATAGAAAAATTTATATTTTTATTACAATGCCCTTAAGCACAACCCCCTGCAGAAAAGCATGATTAGGCTAATATAAACCTAACACACAGACTACGCACATACACCCTAACATCCAGTTTAAAATATTACACCACAAAATAAAAGCATGCATCAAACCATGCACCTCCCTAACATAGAGCTAAAAATGATGACTAGTAATATGTGTGACATTTAAGGTTTGTGTGGCATGTCTTAGCTAGACTTTAAGGTTAAAATTTTTAAGTGTGAAAGATTCAATTTAGAAGATGATTTTATTTTAAGTGATTTAGTTGATTTGTTAATTTTAGTTGGTGATTTGATTTGGTTCAATGAACCTACTTTAATGAAATGTTATGAAGAGAAGAAAAGAGAAGAGAACTTCTTTCATCCCTATCTTAAAGCATTTCTAAGATAGTGAATTTCCTTTAGTGAATGATTTATTATGTATTTTAATTGATCCTAAGTTTGTTCTCTTTAAATAGCCTATTCAATAAGAAGACATCTTAGAATTAATTATGGTGGATTACTATCACATAACACACACCACTCATTTCTTTCCATCATGTATACCATGCATATGAATAATCTTAAGCATACCTATACATGCAATGCAAATCTTAGCACACTTTGATGATGAATGCAAAGAGATGTGATTTGGAAATTTGGATATTTCATTTGTTGATTGAATCATTTATGCATGTCTTTATTATATAGAAAGAGGATTTTTCATCCAATTAGCTAAATGCATATCCATATGTATAAAAGTTATAAGTGAGTAGCACCATTATTTTCACACCAAGGTAAGGTACAAGACCTACTTAGGGCTACTTAAAGTCTCACAACCCGGATATCCAAACTAATATACCACTTTTCTAAATATATGTAGATGTACAAAACTACAAGGATGAGAAAATCCATGAAAAATTTATGTTTCATTTATTTGGTTGTATGATCATTTGTAACATGAAGATTCTTTCTAAGTCATAATATGGAGATGCATAGGAATAGATTTAGTAAGTGTTCTTTTCAAATGAACTATACACTTTGAAAATCCTATGTGAATCCATATTAAGAGAAAGAAAGAAGACTTCATAATACACATCTTATGCTATCATCACATGCAAGCTTATAAATATTTATAACTAGCATCACTTCATTTTATAATCTTTGGTTTATAAGTTTTGAAAATAATTTTTGATTTAATAGTGATAATAGCCACTCATATTTTAATTTTAGCCAACACATGCAATTTGACATAAAAGGAAACATTTTTATTAATTGATTTTCAAAAGATATGGATGCATTATTTCATATGGAGAACAATATTTAGCATGATTGGAAAGAAATAAAAAGGGATGTAAGCACATAACTTCATTCACCCTAATTAATTCCTAAGGATCATCAAACCAAATAAGATCATTTAAAGTGAATCAAAATTCCTTAAAGAGATTTTTTATTTTGAATTTTATTTGACTTAGGAAATATGAGAAGGGTTTGGTAATCCTAATCCATTCCCCCATGTGTGAATTGGTTTGGTTTAATTTAGATCAATTAAGTTGATTTTATGTTTTTAGCTAGGTTAAGGTATGAATTAAATGGATTAATTATTCCTTACCTATATCATCTTAAGTTAATTAATTGATTAATAATAAGCCAATATGAGTTGCAACCACATGAAAAGTAAATTTGCAATGCTCCTAAGAAATGAAAGGGGCCTAATGTAATTAGCTTATGATTAATAATTAATTAAACTTAAGGGATCTCACTTAATTACTCTTATGATTTTCTCACACATGTGAGCCAATCATAATTTCATTATCTCTCACCTTGGGTTATTGAACACCCAAGGAGCTACCCAAGATGAATTAAAGGTTGTTTAGGTTGGGTGAATTGATTTTTAATTTTGATTTCATTAGGCCATTAATGAATTGATTAAATGCTTTGATTATGCTTTGATTTAAATGATAAAGTTAACTAGGGGAAAGGATCAAGGCCTCAATCCTAATCCCTAAATCATTCAATCTTTCCACTAAGTTTTGATTCCCTCATTTTGAAGATCTAATTACTTGATTAATCAACTAATCATTCCATTAACCCATTCAAAGGTAAAATATACTTTGGAAATAAATTAGGAAAATGTCCCCAATCATATTCCCCAAATGATTTTACTGTTTAACATGGATAATTATATTCAAGTAATTAATTTAGCTATTATTCATTCCTTAATTATAATTAATTTGATTAAGAGAGTGATTAAGGCTTGCTCAAATGATTTCTCTAATTAAGCCATCAATAAAATACCAAAAAAATATGAGAGAGGTCATCCCCTAGACATTCATAAAAATTTGAAATTAATTGAATGCTTAATTAAGATGAAGCTAATTAGATTTTTTAATAAAACCCAAATTAAGCCAAAGTCACTATTCAAATCATTAATTATAATTTTCCTAGATTCTCCTCAAAATATCTTCAAAATGAGCGAGTTTGCATTTTTTAGATTTTTCTATAATTAGTTATGATTTTAGAAGTTTCATCATTAAAATTGAATTAATAGGCCTAATTAATTATTTTTATGTATATCGATGGATCTTCAACACCATTTATCATGCTTGGTCGAAGCCAATATCAGCTATGTTGTGAGATAAATGTGGGATGTTGGAGCTAACATTCAATGATAGTGACTTTCCAACCATCACCGTGTAAATAATCCTCCACCGAGCATTTGCATATTATACACCAACCTATGCAATGGAGGAGGACAATTGGAATGACCACTCGTATTGAGGCTCATCAAAGAGAGCATGCACTAAAAGGTTGATTCATTTTGAGGTGCCCCATGAAGAGAACCTTCAGTTGAAAGTTTTATCTTTACCTTTGAATGCGACAACCCCTCTTGAATCTTTGCACTAGGAAGGTATGATCCTCATCTTCTGGAGGAAAATTGTAGAAGGCAAAAGAGAAGAAATACTAAACCCAAGAAATTGTCTAAATCATAAGTCATACAACCAACCTTATAACCAAGCAAGTATTTCTATCCCTATAAATTTGAAAATTTTGAGATGGGTGAAAAGGAATAAATTTTATGGTGATGTTAAATGGTGTTTCTCACAAAACAACAATTTTAACCTTCAAGGAACAAAACATGAATTTGGGGATGGTTGTTATGAAAATGTCTTATGAAGAACATGTATCAAATATCAATTATCAAAGAAGCCAAAATGCTCCATTACAAAACTACAATCAAAGCCAAGACTTTCTAGGAAATCTACGGTGAGCATCGATGGACACTTGAATCACATGTTCGGGGAATCCATTACCAAAGGTCGTAAAAGAAAATAAAATAGAGGTAAGGAAGAAGTTACATAAAAGCTTCTTCATCTGAGCAAGCTAACTTAGAGGCATCGAGAGAGAAATGCTAAACTACATGCTCATTGTTCAAGTAGAAATTATACAGTTGTGGAAGTGGAGAGTGTTCCAACCCATATTTGATAGCCTAAGATGGGTAAAGTGGAATTTGGTCAAATCAAGGGTCCTTCTAGACCCGACAATGTCAGGTTCCAACTTCTCTAGTGAGGAAACTTGAAATATATATGCAAGAGTGTATGTTCAAAGTTGCTAAGAAGAAATGATCATGAAAAGAAAATATGGTCATCCTTGGGGAGACTAGTTACTCCAAAGAGACCTTCTTACAAACGAAAATGCCTAAAATTCAAGTTCAAGCAAGTGATGGAGTGACATTTGGATGACATGTCTAAGAATCATCAAAGGTCGACAAATAGGTGAGCAAATTTGGAGGCCAAAATATCAAGTAAAATTCTACAAATAGACAACAAAAGTGACATTTTGATTTCACAAAATCCATCATGTTAAATTTTTTGAAGCTAAAGTAGTCACTTGAAGTTGAACTACCTTCACTCAAGTAGCCATTTACAATCTCACTCAAAATGATAATGTATGTCTATCAATGTGAGTTTGATGGACTTGATGAGATCTCTAAGCTCAACAAAATATAAGTCACCGAAAGATGTCCAAAAGCGTTATCTCATAAGATTACCCTCATCTTGAGGATCGATCCGCTGAAGTACTTGATGATAAGACCATCATTGACAGGTCGCTTGGCAAGATGGACAGTATTACTTTTGCAATTTGATATCACATAATTTCCACAGAAAGTAGTGAAGGGACAAATCTTAGCAGATTTTTTGGCACATCATCCTCATGACTCTTCTCTTAATTTGATTTTTCATAATCAAATTATGCTCATTCATGAAAGAGAAAAATCACAAATTTAGAAATATACTTTGATGGAGTCTCATCGATCAAACAAGTCCAATCTAAATTTTCAAGAGGAAGAGGAATCAATATCGCCTTCATAACTTGAGGTATAATGATCATCATATGGATTGATCGAGCCAAGAACTAATAATGAAGCTAAATATGAAGTTTAGTGGAAGGTCTGAAGCTATTTTCATTGAACTTGATATTTTTGGATTCTCCATTATAAATCAAGTACTGGCATCTATAATCAACAAGCTTGAGTTAACTTTTATCATAAGCGAGTTCTAGCTTATGAAGCAAATACCAAATATCACACTATGTTTGAATAGTTGGATTGCTTGGCAAAATTTCAAGAAAAATGGCAAGTATGAATGATGATTATATCATGATCGGGATATTTATGATGAGTTCTAGAGCAAAGTATCATTGCAGTGAGGGGAAAATAAATGGTATGATTTAAAGTTTCATACACCCCAAAATCAATAAGAAGTTGTTTCAAGAAGAGCTAAGAGTGACATTTTCTAAAAGCAAAGTGAAACCTTTGTTGAAAAAAGAGTGGATTGATGTTCATCAACTATTTTAAAGAAGGCAATTACCAAGAATAAATCAAGTGGTTCAAATCAAAAGAGAATGCTACTATGCTTTGAATACTTTATATCAGATCCTTTGAACAAATGTGGCCATTCATATATGAAGCTAGAAAGTGATGGTTGAAATTTAAGAACTTTGGTTAATTTGCTAGTGATATTTCTATAATAACATTGAAAGAAACATAATTGGGGTATTAAAAAAATATTGTACTTGAGACAACCATGAAGCAAGGAATATCTATCATTCTCATCAAGGTTGTCAATAAGATCAATCTAGTCGAGAGTGTAGACTATAAAAATTGATTGACCAAATGGAAAAGATGTGAATCATCTCCAATGTAGAGGATGCTCGATATAATTTAAGACTATAGATAGCCTAAAAAAGAATGTGGATACTCAAAATAAGCAAAGGCACCATGTATGGAGGTGGACCCAAGCATATAAGTACTACCAAGGTAGAATAATATCTCAGCCTCTGGGAACCCATAAAATTACCTCAATATCTATAAAGTCTCGGGGTAAGAGAAACCCCGAGAGATGTCGCTAACAAAGCATCTAGGTAAACTAAGCCCTCTATAATGGGGAGCACAAAATGGTAGAGCCATGTCACTATAAAACCAACTAAGAGCTCACTCAATCTCTGAGTGGAGAAGTCAGTGGTAAAGCAGTAGCCTTTGGATAAGCAACTATCCTCAAGCACACCCAATCAAAAGGGTCATGCAAGCTACAATCTCATCATAGAGCATCTTGCAAGAAGCTCATCCATGTACTCATGGTAGTGTGGCGTGATCAGTTAATGCCTTGAGACTCAAAGGTCCGGTGATAATGGTCCGTGGAGATCAATATGAAAGGCATAGCTAGACCTCATCGATCATAATTATCGGTTTCCTATGAAATAACTCCCATCGGGAACACACTCACTATGATAACTAAATACCGAAGACCGAGCCTAATTCCAAAAGTGTGACTATCAACTCCTGGGCCCATCCGGAAAGTGTTACTACTATCATCCCAAAACTCTACTACTCCATGAGCCCAAGAAGAAGGCATACCCCCAAAGTCAAATAAAGATGTATATATCGCCTCATAAACATTGGCTTTCTGTAAAGTATCCTTGAGCTGTGGAATATACCTAGCCCATGAAACATATCTAAAAGGAAGAGTAGGAATTCGGCCAATTGAGGAATTTTGAAATAGGTCTAGGAATAGATATAGTGACTCAAGAGTCTAGATTGTCTCATCGATTCACTAATTGCTATAAGACATCGCAATATCTAGAACTACTTACTTAAGAGGATTGTAGTCAATTAAGGGTAGTTACCTAAATGTGATCCTCAAAAATAAAAGAATCAAGTACACTCAGTAAGGAAGAGCTGCAAAGAAGCCTCAAAAAGATCACATCCTTGTAGCATATCGTTGCATCATCTCTCGATATCAACATCTCTAAATAGGATCTATCAATCTATATAGCCTCCTCGCTCATGTGACAAATCATGATCTCCTAAAACATTCTCTTGCCAAGTGATAAGAGAAATGTTACATAAAAAATTTATATAACGGTGTAATCAAGTATGTCCACTAGTTTTCAAGACGCTAAAAATAGGGAAGAAAAGAGAAGAAAGACTAGTAGAAAGAAGAAAGCCCAGGTCAACCAATTTTCAACAAACATGACTCACCCATGCACGAATCACATTTTAGGGGCATTTGTTGACTCCACATATGCCATAAGTCGAGTCAAGCCCACAAGTCAAATTCAAAGTAATCAGACGAAAATTGTCGAAACAACCTCCGATCGATGAACGGATTTCACCATCGTGTTCAGAATATCAAAATTGATTAGAATATAAATATTAAAAAATCTAATAATCAATCGAATAAGAGCTCGAGCTATCAATGTGTAGACATGCATATGGAGTCGAGTAGGTACTGACGATGACCAAACAACCTTCTTTCATGAAATTGATTATGCCTTTGCTACAAAACATCGAGATCTATCAAATGATAATCGCAACAATTCGAAGTCGTGCAAATGTCGAGTGATTTGAAGTGACAACGTGCAAATTGCAACTGAAATGCGCAAGGCATCATCAAAATCAACTCAAATGACCTCCGATCGACGAACGAACTTTGCCATCACATTCAAATTATCAAAATTGGTCAAGATATAAATATAGCACAACTTAATGATCAACTGATCAAGCGCTATAGTCATCAACGCGCCTGCACGCATATCGAGGTTAAGAGGCACCGACGAGAATCAAATGACCTCCGTTCACAAAATTGATCGCTCCATTGGCTTTGAAACATCAAAATTTATCAAATGAGACCATTCACACTCGATTCAGATGAGTCTGCGTGAAATTGATCAATCGAAAGAAACGACATACATTTTTAGCTAAAATTGACTCAATTTAGCGCCGACTTGAACCAAATGGCCTCCGATCGTGAAATAGACTGCGTCATTGCGTTCAAAATAATGAAATTACCCAAAATTGATATATATTGACTATGTGCATTTATCGGCAAAATTCATAAAATATTTAATAAATTCAAAATAAAAAATTCCTAAATTACCCCATGCTCAACCGTTCCACCCATTTTCAGTTTTTTGAAAAAATAAAAAATAAAAAAGAAAAAATTAAAAAAGATAACCACTCCCCCCTTTTTTCATTCCATTTCTCAACTTTCCTCATTATTCTCCACCACTACTCTTTCTCTCTCCTGATTTCGCTCTCTCTCACGTCCAAGAAAAGGTATTTCTTCTACCTTTTTCTGAATTTTTTTCTCTTGATTTCCACCATTTTCTTTTATTTTGCATAAAACCATGCCGGTTCCACCACTCTGGCAAAATTCTCCTCGAACCTCACTCATTTCAACACGATCCGCTTCTGCCAGACTCACCAAGATTCACAGACACCACGTATCACCCGGCTGACCGATCTCCCATGACGTTACACTCGCAAGAATCAGCGTGACCCGCATGCTATTAGGAGCCTCGCTCCGGCGGTGATCCTATTTTCGACCCTCACCTTTACCGATCCGCTTCGCTGCCGTCTCCACAGCCACCGCCCACCTCCGCCGATCCATCCCGGCATCTCCGCTTGTTCTCAGATCTCAATCCACAGATCTGCTATTGCCTGTCACGTTGCAGAATCGCGCGTATTTCAACAAATCACCACAAAATCCACTCGGCCATGAAAACATGGCCCAAAACCCATGGATCACAAAGACCATCAACCCATTTGCCTTAGCATTTACTTCGCAATTTTGCTGCCCTTCAAACAGTTCCACTGCTCCGCCCGTGCAATCTAGCCCGCAAACCTAGCCTGTTCTACACAATCCTTCCCACAAGCTCACAACCCATCCAAATTTCATCATTTTCATGATGCCGCAGATTGGGGAAGAACATCGTCAGCAGGCGAATTCTCCCTTTGATTTTCGGTGTCATACCCCTCGCTTTAGTCCGCTTGTAACAAATTGAGGAAGAACATCGACGTAATTCTTTCTTCGATTTTTGGCGTCGCACCCCTTGCTTTAGCTGTCCCATTTCTGCTGTGCTGCAAATCGAAGAAGAACATCGTCAGCAGGTGAATTCTTCCTTCGATTTTCAGCATCGCACCCCTCGCTTTAGATGTCCCATTTCTACTGCGCTGCAAATTGGGGAAGAACATCGTCAACAGGAGAATTCTTCTTTTGATTTTCGGTGTTGCACCCTTAACTTTAACCATCCCATTTTCACTACACTGCAAATTCGGGAAGAACATCATCAGTAGGCGAATTCTTCTTTCGATTTTTGGCATCGCATCCCTCGCTTTAGCCATCCCGTTTCCACTGCACCACAAATCGGGGAGGAACATCATCAGCAGGAGAATTCTTCTTTTGATTTTTGGCGTCACACTCTTACTTTACATTCTCAATTGCATACCTAACCCGCCTTTGCTGCTAGTGCACAAAAATGCTGAATGAACATATAGTATATTATATATAATATATATATATATATATATATATATATATATATATATATATATATATATATATATATATATATATATATATATATATATATGCTTGTATTTCTTTGAAAGACTCAAGCAAAAAAAGATAAAATACATGGTCGCAAGACGCCACCGCTATGCTCAAGAAGTAAGCCACCACTTATTAGATGTCACTCCCCTAGATGAAATGCTGCCGAAATTTTGTTTAATTTCTAGACTTATAAAAAAAGGGAGAATGAATAAATATTGCAATGTATATCCTCTTTCAAGTTTAAAGACAAGCTTAAAGATCCGGTCGACACCAGCTCGAGGCACCGAGTAAGCCAAACACTCTCTAATGGGGATGATCTGAGGCCAAAAATTGTGTCAAACCTTTTAACTAAAAAAAAAAGAGAGGGGGAAAGTAGAATGATATGAGGCAGGTATAAAAGTAAAATAAAATAAAAAGAATGGTGAAAAGCACTTACAAAATTTATCAAGTAGGATTACTAAAGTTCTTAACCACTCAAATACTCTAACTCTAACCTTTCAAGTAAATGGAATAGAATAGGCAACTCCCTGCCTTATTTATAGAAATTGGAAGAAGTATAAAGAGGGGGAAATCAAATTTAAACAAAGAGGGGGAAAATCAAATTTAAAAAGAGGGGAAAATCAAATTTAAATAAAGGATTTTTGACCTATCCGAGGTTGTTTGTCAGGGTGTTACTCGATACGTTAACTTGTATGGAAGAATTCGAATTGAATTCACTGAGGATTTTTACCCATCCGAGGTTGTTTATCAGAGTGTTATCTCATGACGTTAACCTGTGTGGAAGAGGCTGTGGGAAGTCCACCAAGGATCTTTTGACCTTTCCTAAGTTGTTTGAAAGAGTCCTTGCTCGATGACGTTAACCTATGTGGAAAAGGTTGAATTGAATCCGCTGAGGATTTTTGATCTATCTGAGGTTGTTTGTCAGGGTGTTACCCGATGACATTAACCTATGTCGAAGAGGTTGAATTGAATCCGCTGAAGATTTTTGACCTATCTGAGGTTGTTTGTCAGAGTGTTACTCGACGACGTTAACCTATTTGGAAGAGGTTGAATTGAATCTGCTGAAGATCTTTGACCTATCTGAGGTTATTTGTCGGAGTGTTACTCGATGACGTTAACATTTATGGAAGAGGTTGAATTGAATCCGCCGAGGATTTTTGACTCATCCGAGGTTATTTGTCAGAGTGTTACCCGATGATATTAACTTGTATGGAAGAGGTCAAGAAAGTCCACCAAGGACCTTTTGACCTATCCTAGGTTGTTTATCAGAGTCTTTGCTCGATGATGTTAACCTGTATGGAAGAGATCGACTAAAACATCTATTTGTGATTGTAGCCAAAATTGTTCTTTAACCTTGGCCTTTTTCATTAGTATTACTGACTTGCTTCTCGAACTGATAATCAATTAGATATCCATAATATCGATTTGATAATCTTTTGAGATTAAGATTTGCCCCTAGTTTCTAATAAAATCTGAAGGAATGAAGTTTGATGAATCTTCATTCTTCGCTTGCGCTCCTTAAAAGCTTGAAATGCTACGGTTGTGATCATAATATAATAGGATCGCCAAACCACCCAATCGAGGACTGATCATACCGCATCATCTGTGGAGCCTAGCCAAGCCACACGCCAGAGGACACGCTGCCATCCTGCGATAAATTGATTGAGAGTAAACATAGCAGAACACTTGATTTGACATTGGCTCCTTTGTGAGCTATAGTTTTCTTAATTTGTCACCCCCGATAAATAGTTGTAGAAGGTGGATAGATTGGATTTAATTTAAGTTTTTATGATAGAATTTCATTTAAGTTATTTTAGATTGATATTTGATTTGAGTAAAAAAATTGATTAATTTGCATGCATTTAAGAGCTTTAGATCCTATCAACTCTATTTAGCTACTAACAGAGGATTAGATCTTCTGTCACCTGATAGAATCAATTTCTCAAATATTTTACTTATTTGAAACTCTTATTCTAGATTTTTAGGTTTTGTCAACCCAGACCCAGTTCTAAGACCAAACCGGGATGCAACACGCGCAACATCTTCAGACACTTGAATTTAGGCATTCAGCATAGTGTCGGGACACATGCGAGTGTATTTAAGAATTTAGGTTGCTTTTATTTTTTTGAATTATGAAATTGATTTTGTATTTTCATTTAATTCCAATTTTAATTTTAACATTATTAAAATTTGCACTTGAAATCTCTATGTCCGAAACATACGTGAATTTATAGCTTATCTGATTTCATCTAATTAATGAAATTATCACTCTTGAAAATCATAATTAGGATGAAATTCATTAAATTTTTATTAAAGGAGGCCCTATGATTTTTGTAGATTTTGATTTAGTATCACCTTTTAACTACTTGTATAAAAGGTTGCAGATCCGGTAGCGAAGAAGACATTTTGATTTAGATTGTAGTTTAACACATTACTTGCACTGTGTTTACTTATTGAGTTTTTGTAATTCTCCAAATTTGATTAAGTGTAATTTACACCAATTTTGATAAGTTATGTCGATTTCAGTGTTAGCCTCCCCAAAGTTTATGAGTTTAATATTATCCTCCCCCAAATTTTACTAGCATTTTAAATAAATATTCTATTTTTCCCAAAATTTGCTTTAAATGCCCCCCTTTTTTATTTGACGCTATAAAATTAGCTACAGTTTTTTCTACTTAGTGCTCCTAAGTCAGCTCATTTTATCCTCCCATTTTTTCTAAGTCAAAAGTTTTGAAAAAATTTTGGCAACCTCTCGGCGTCATCCCCGTGTAAGGGGCTGCATCGGGGGTGTTTTGGCTTACTTGGTACACCCTCTTGAGCATAAGGTGTCTTGTGACACCACAACCGCTTTTCATCTCGTCGTGCCCTCTTGAGCACAATGAGGCCTTCAGACCTGAAAGAAAACATACAATGCAATATATAATCATCCCCTTTCTTTTTTTTTTCTAAGTTTAGAAATTAGACAAAATTTCGGCAGTATTTCGTCTAGGGGAGAGACATCTAACAAGTGTTTGGCTTACTCGGTATGCCCTCTTGAGCATAGCGAGCAGTGTCTTGCGATACCATAACATATTTTTTCATCCCAGCGTCCTCTTGAGCACAACGAGATCTTCAAACCTACAAAGAAACACAAGCATGCATATATATTCACATTCACAAATCTCACATGTTCTGACTTATTTTGTGGCGCACTGCAATGCTCGGCAAAGGAATGGGGTTGGGTTGCGATTGAGGATGCAAGGTAAGGGGTGCAATGCTGAAAATTGAAAGAAGAATTCGCCACTTGACAATGTTCTTCCTTGATTTTGCAGTGAAGCGAAGGTAAGAAAGCTACGGGGAGTGCGACGCCAAAAATTGAAAGAAGAATTCACCTCTTGACAATGTTCTTCCCATTAGGTGAGAGGAAGCTAGGAGTGCATCAGAAAATGAAGGAAGAATTCACTTCTTGATGATGTTCTTCCCTCACCACAGTGCAAACCTGGAAGGGCTACTGAGGTGTGCAACGCAGAAACCAAGAAAGAATTCTTGACGATCTTCCCAATTTGATGAAGCAAACCGATGGAAAAAGGGTTGTGGAATTTTACGAGGGGCTTAGAATGAATGACGGAAGGCTGGATGGGCCTGGGATAGACTGGCCGTGAAAGGAGGCTAGAGGCTTCTGCGTCGGTCACAAACATGGCGAGGATTTTTTAAAAGAGGGGCGTAAATCACGCGAAAATGGATCCGGACCGCGCAGATCGATGGCGCAGGTGCGCTAAACGCGGCAGCGGGTGTCGAGTGGTCACAGTCCGAGCGCTGGCCTGGTCAGGTCATCACTGCAACGGCATAATGAGGCGGGACGCCGACGGGCGCGGCTGAGCGGTCCATTTCAATGATCACACGCTAGAGCAGGTGCGGACCGCAAGACGGATGGCGATGCAGGGCGGTCATTGGAATGGCGGATGCAGCAGGCGCTCGATGGGCGGGAGATGCACGAGGATTAAACTGAGTCAGCTGGTAAAAAAACACACTGAATCGCGTAATTTGGACGACAAGATTGGAGGCAGAAATGGGTGAAAATTGAGAAAAAGCCAAGGAAATTAAAAGAATTACGTTGTATGTGGGAGAGTGCTGGAGGGAGAAAATGGAGAAAAGAATGAGGGAGAAATTTCAGAAAATGGGGGAGATGAGGGAAATGAGGGGAGGAGTTGCTAGAAAAATGGGAGGGAGTGGTTATTTAGTTTTTTTTATTTTTTATTTTTATTTTTTTTCAAAAAACTGAAAATGTGGGGAAATGGAGGGTAATTTAAGGATTTTAAAATAATTTTAAATTTATTAAATAATTTTAAAGTTGATTTCACACCGATAAATGCACATAATCAATATATATATCAATTTAGGATAATTCTATCATTTTGAACCCAATGGCATAGTCCGTTTTACGATTGGAGGCTATTTGGTTTGAATCGATATCTTTTGACCTTGATATACGTGCAAGTGCATTGACGACTTGAACGCTTGATCGATTGATCATCAAGTCATGCAATATTTATATCCTCAGTAATTTTGATGTTTTAAACGTGATGGCAAAGTCCATTCATCGATCGGAGGTCATTTGAGTTAATTTTGATGACACCTATGCACGCCATCATTTTGATTATTCATTTATTACGTGCTCATCTGAATTGAGCATGAATAGTCTCATTTGGTAGATTTTGCCATTTCAAAGCTAACGGCATGATCAATTTCATGAACGAGGGTCGTTTGGTCATCGTCGGTGCCTACTACGTGAAAGCATGTTGACGACTCGAGTGCTTGATCAATTGATCATTACAATATCTATATCCTGACTAATTTTGACATTTTGAAAGCGATGGAAAAGTCTGTTCATCGATCGGAGGTCATTTTGACTATTTTTGGTGACATCTAGTGCATTTTGAACCCCGATTTGTGCACTATCGCTTCCGAAGTCCGTCGAATTTGATTTGTAGTTTGATTTATGACACACATATGGAGGTCAACAAATGCCTCTAACAAATGTGATGTGTATGAAGTCACATTTGTTAAAAACCTTTTGGGTTTGCCATAGAACTTGGATCTTTTTGGCTTCGATTGCGATAGCTTATGGAACTTTGATAGGATTTGTCATTAGTATGCTGCCTTATTTAGGACATGCTAACTAACAGGCTTGACCAATTTGTTAGAATTGACTTATCGGATAGGGACGAGTTCTTGCACCCTTTACTATCTACTTCAATGGCTTTGTTGAAGGTCTCTTTCTTTTATGTTATTGAATATTTGAGCTCCTCCAACCCTAGCTTCATGCTTGGTAGGGTTTGATGGAGGAATTGGTCTGCTTGTTTTGATGAATGACTCCCTGGGGAATCAGTTTATCCGTGCTTGAACAGATTTGAAATTCCTTCTCTCCTATCTTTGAGCTTGATGGACTGGATTAAGGATTGACTTGATTTATTAATATTGACTTTTCAGGAAGTGTATGTATACCATGAATCCTATGCTTGCTGCTTATTTGGATTCATTGGAGGATACATATGATGACCCACCTTTACATGTAGGGTCAATGTTGAGTTATTAGTTTGGCAATGTGTGCTTTAAGAGACTAAATAATGACAAAATTATTTTAGTTCTGCCATCGGCTTTGTTTGAACTATGGAATTGCTTCCTCGGTCCTATGCTCATGGATTTGATGAGAGGATTTGTGCTTTGATCTCATCATTTGAGAATAGATTGAAATATCACTTTTCGTGTAATATATAGATTAATGCTCACCAAGCATCATATTGTCTTGATCTATCGATCAAGTAGAGAGATTTCTTGGATTCTGGTTGTTTGAAATCACTAAGCTGGATCTAGTTTGAGGTTGAATAGCTATCATCATTGGACTGATGAGTAGGGGCTCTTTCACTGCGGCCTTTTCTTGCGGCTTGTTAAGTGAGGAGAGAGCAAGCCATATATTTGGGCTTGTAGAGTTTGACCTTTAGAACCTACTCGATTCTTCGACTTAAGCTATAGTGGGTTAATGGTTTTCATCGACATGCGGGGTTCTTTCATTGCCTTTTCTCACTTGTTGAGTGAGGAGAGTCGAACTCTATTTGTGTGGGCTTGTTGAGTCTGACATTTAGAACCCATCCATGTTCTAGACTTGAAGATGTAGAGGTTGATGTTTCTCCAACTCATTTAATTAAAGCTTCCAAAATTGGGAGTTCTTTTGACTTGGTCTACAGAATTTGGCAAGTCTGAGAGATAAATATTTTGACATTTAGGGTTATCTTTTCATGCATATAAATAGATTCTTTTTGTTTCTGCAAGAACATGTAACTTAACAATGACCATTATGGACTTATTCAAGGATTTCGGCATAAAGCTTGATGTCAACCTGAATAAGAATATATTTGAGAATCTCACCTTTTGGCACGATGTCAACTCAAAATAAATTTATTATAAATGAAAAAATGCCCCCTGTTTTGCAAGGGGAATTCTACAACACATTTAGGAGAATTTTCAAGATGAAATTATATAAATTCATCAATATTTGAATTGATATACTCTGAAGGAGATTTTAACATACAACAATGATTTCATCCATATATATAAATCTAAAATGCCCCTTGTGTAACAGGAGAATTTTCATGAAAAGGTTCTTCATTTAGAGTATGTTTATTTAAGGATCTCGGCATGAAGCACGATATCAACCTAAATAAATATACTAAAAAAATGTCTCCTATCTTGCATGGGGATTTTTATTGTACCTCGAGAATGTGGTTGTCAAGTATAGTACTTTTTCAAGTATCGACCATTAATTAGTGGAATTGGTCTTTCACCCTTTAAGTCGATGAGTTGGTATGCCCCTCCTTGGTATACCTTTTCAATGATGAAAGGGCCTTCCCAATTAGGCTCAAATTTATCACTAAATTTTTGATTAGGGATAATTGGTCTTGTCAGCACCTGAACCAATTCTCCTTTTTGGAATGTTCGAAGCCGCACCACGTGGTCAAAAGCCTTGGACATCTTTACCCGATAGACCTCTAGATTTTGATGAGCTTGCAATCTAACTTCATCAAGTACGTCGAGTTCCACCATTCTCAGATGAGCATTTTGATCTTCCGCTAGATTGTATTGGATGGCTACTCGAAGTGAAGGTAGCTCAACTTCGAGCGGAAGAACTGCTTCGATTCTAAATACCAATGAATAGGGAGTGGCTTTAGTTGGCATCTTGCAGGTAGTTCGATATGCCCATAGAGCCTCTACTAGATTGGTATGTCATTCTCTTTTATTTTTAGTAAGAATCTTCTTGAGCAGCTTGACTAATGTCCATAACCCTCTGCAAGCCATTTGCTTTGGATTATATATTGAAGAGTATCACCAATTAATTTTTGTGTCATCAATGAATCTATAAATCTTTGCACTTTGAAAGTTATGCTTATTATAAATTATTCGACATGGCACTCCAAATCTATAGACTACATTATGCATGAAGAAATTGATCACTAGGTCAGCAGTAACTTCTTTATATGGAGTAGCCTCAGCCCACTTAAAGAAATAGTCACCGCTAGATGAAGTTTATGTCCAAATGACGGTGGATCAATTGGTCCACATTGCACTCAAAGATTTGAATGGCTAAGATGCTATCTTGGGTGTAATGGATTTGAGGTTGATGAATGAGATTTCCCATGTACTTGACACTCATGATACTTAGGATTAATATAGTCTCTCACCATAGATGGCCAATAATAACCCATCCTTTTGATCTTTATTGCCATCTTGGGACCTCGACCATGTGCACCACAAAAGTCCTTCATGAACTTCAACCATCACTTTGCTAGCTTCATCTACACTAGGCATCGTAGCCACATTTGTTCAAAGGATCTATGATATAAAGTGTTGTTGATGAAAAGCAATAGAAGCATTCTCTTTTCGATTTGAGCCACCAAAGGATTTATTATTGGTAATTTGTCCTTCTTTAAAATAGTTGATGAAGGCTTGCCTCCAATCATGTGACTCTTCTACAACAAAGGCTTCACACTACTTTTCTGAGGCAATGTCATTCTTAGCTCTTCTTGAAACAACTTCTTATTGATTTTGGGGAGTATGAGGAGCAACTTGAGTCGCATCCTGCTGGGTCGTGATTTGGTACCCCTCTACCGAGTGAGGGATTGATACTTTATTGCTCTAGAACTCATCAAAATATGCCGATCATGATATAATCAACATTCATACTTGCTATTTTCTTAGCTAATTTTGCCAAGCAATTGGCCTTACTGTTCTCGGATTGAGAGATTCGAGTTAGTTTGATATTTAGTATCTACTTCATAAGCTCGAGAACTCGCTTATGATAGAAAGCTAACTCAAGATTGTTGATTCTATAAATGCCAAGTACTTGATTTATAATAAGCTAAGAATCACCAAAAATATGCAAGTTATGAATGCCTATGAAAATAGCTTCTTCCAGACCTGCCACTGACGCTTCATATTTAGCTTCATTATTAGTTCTTGGCTCGATCAATCCATATGATCGACTCATTATACCTCCTTCTAGTGTTATGAAGACGATGTTGATTCCTGTTCTTGCTCTTGGAAAATTTAGAGATTGGACTTGTTTGATCGATGAGGCTCCATCAAAGTATATTTCCTAAATTTGTAATTTTTCTCTTTCATGAATGAGCATAATTTGATCATAAAAAAAATCATCATTAAGAGAAGAGTCCGCAGGGATAGGATGTGCAGCCAAAAAATCTACTAAGACTTGTCCCTTCACTGCTTTCTGTGGAAGGTATGTGATATCAAATTGTAAAAGCAATACTACCCATCTTATCAAGAGACCTATCAATGCTGGTCTTGTCATCAAGTACTTCACTGGATCGATCCTCAAGATGAGGGTAATCTTGTGAGATAACAAGCTTTTGGACATCTTTTCCTGGTAGACTTCTAGATTTTGTTGAGCTTAGTGCCTGATCTCGTCAAGTCCATCAAATTCTCACATCCGTAGACATACATTATCATCTTGAGTGAGATTGTGTTGAATGCTACTCAGAGTGAAGGTAGTTCAACTTCAAGTGGCAAGAATACTTTAGCTCCAAATACTTTAACATGAGGAGTGCATTTTGTGGGAGTACTGTCTAAATGTCACGTTGTTGTCTATTTGTAAGGGAATTTTACTTCGAGATTTTGGCCTCCAAATTTGCACCTATTTGGGACCTTTCGATGGTTCTTGGACATGTCATCCAAGTGTCACGCGATCTCATGCAGACTTGAATTAGTAGGCATTTTTCCGTTAAGAGGAGGTCTCTTTGGAGGAGTAACTCTAGTCTCCCTAAGGATAGGACCTTCATATTTTCTTTTCATCAGTCATTCATTCTTAAAAACTTTGAGAACCCGATACACTCTTGTATATACTATTTTGAGTTTCCTCACTAGAGAAGTTGGAACCTGACATTGTCGGGTCTTGAAGGACTACTTGATTTGACCATAGAGGCTTTACCATCTATCAAACTGTTATGGGTTGGAACACTCTCACGGTTTACGGTTGTATAATTTCTACTTGAACAATGACTGTTGAGCATGTAGTTCAGCATTTCTCTTTCTTTGATGTCTCTAGGTTAGCTTGCTCCGAGATGAAGAAGCTTTTGCGCTGCGACTTCTTCTCGATGCTTCGGCCTCCATATTTGTTTTTCTGTTTATCGGGACCTTTCGTGATTTCAACATTCGATTCGGTGTCACCGATGCTCACCGTGTAGGGGTAGAAAGTCTTGAGCTTACTACCAGATTGTAGTTTTGTAGTTGAGCATTTTTGGCTTTTTTGATAATTGAAATTTGATACATGTTCTTCATAAGACATTTTTCCTTAACAACCTTTAGATCTCTATGTGCTCGAGTAGATGAAGCTTCATGTTGTTCCTTCAGAAAAGTTGAAACTGGCTGTTGTTGAGCTGAGAAACACCGTTTAATATCACCAGTAGAGCTATTCCTTTTCACCCATCTCAAAATTTTCAAATTTATTGTGGGGGTAGAAATAGTCGCTTTTGGTGTAAGGTTGGTTATATGACTTATGATTTAGACAATAACTACTGAGCTCGCAGTTTAGTATTTCTTCTCTTTTGCCTTCTACTCAATTTTCCTCCAGAAGATGAGGCTTCAGTATCGTACCTTCCAAGTACAAAAGTTTCAACTGGTAGGGTTGTCGCATTCAAAGGTAAGATTGAAACTTTCAACCCAATGAAGGTTCTCTTCATGACTGGCACCTCAAAATGAATCAACCTTTTAAGTACAAATGCTCTCTTTTTATGAACCTCAATAACAGCAGTGGTCATTCCAATTGTCCTCCTCCATTGCATAGGTTGGTGTGTACAATATGAAAATGCTCAGGTGGAGGATTATAGCGGTGATGGTTGGAAAGTCTACACTATCAAATTGAATGGTAGCTCCAACATCCCCAGTATTGCTCACAACGTTAGTCAGACAGTTATTAGCTTTGCAACCAAACTGCATGATATATGGTGTTTTGAAGATCCATTGATATACAAAACAAACAATTAATTAGGCATAATTAATTCAATTTTAATGATGAAACTTTCTAAAATCATAACTAATTATAGAAAAATCCAAAAAAATGCAAACTCATGCCCATTTTGAAGATATTTCAGAGGAGAATCTAGGAAAATTATAATTAATTGATTTTGAATAGTGACTTTAGCTTAATTAGGGTTTTATTAAAAAATATAATTAGCTTAATTACATCTTAATTAAGCATTCAATTAATTTCAAATTTTTATGAATGTCTAGGGGGATGACCTCTGCCTCCCATATTTTTTTGGGATTTTATTGATGGCTTAATTAGGGAAATCATTTGAGCAAGCCTTAATCACTCTCTTAATCAAATTAATTATAATTGAGGTATGAATAGTAGCTAAATTAATTACTTGAATATAATTATCCATGTTAAACAGTAAAATCATTTGGGGAATATGATTGTGGACATTCTTCCTAATTTATTTCCTAAGTATACTTTACCTTTGAAACTTAAATTAATTAATGGGTTAATGGAATGATTAGTTGATTAATCAAGTAATTAGATCTTCAAAATGAGGGAATCAAAACCTAGTGGAATGATTGAATGATTTAGGGATTAGGATTGAGGCCACCCTTGATCCTTTCCCTAAGTTAACTTTATCATTTAAATCCAAGCATAATCAAAGCATTTAATCAATTCATTAATGGCCTAATGAAATCAAAATTAAAAATCAATTCACCCAACCTAAACAACCTTTAATTCATCTTGGGTAGTTTCTTCGGTGTTCAATAACCCAAGGTGAGAGATAATGAAATTATGATTGGCTCACATGTGTGAGAAAATCATAAGAGTAATTAAGTGAGATCCCTTAACTTTAATTAATTATTAATCATAAGCTAATTAAATTAGGCCCCTTTCATTTCTTAGGAGCATTGCAAATTTAATTTTCATGTGATTTCATATCAAATTGGCTTATTATTAATCAATTAATTAACTTAAGATGATATAGGTAAGGAATAATTAATCCATTTAATTCATACCTTAACCTAGCTAAAAACATAAAATCAACTTAATTGTTCTAAATTAAACCAAACCAATTCACACATGGGGGAATGGATTAGGATTAGTAAACCCTTCTATATTTCCTAAGTCAAATAAAATTCAAAAATAAAAATCTCCTTAAGAAATTTTGATTCACTTTAAATGATCTTATTTGGTTTGATGGTCCTTTGGAATTAATTAGGGTGAATGAAGTTATGTGCTTACATCCCTTTATTTCTTTCCAATCATGCAAAATATTATTTTCCATATGAAATAATGCATCCATATCTTTTGAAAATCAATTAATAAAAATGTTTCCTTTTATGTCAAATTTCATGTGTTGGCTAAAATTAAAAATATGAGTGGCTATTATCACTATTAAATCAAAAATTATTTTCAAAACTTATAAACCAAAGATTATAAAATGAAGTGATGTTAGTTATAAATTTTTTATAAGCTTGCATGTGATGATAGCATAAGATGTGTATTATGAAGTCTTCTTTCTTTCTCTTAATATGGATTAACATAGGATTTGCAAAGTGTATAGTTCATTTGAAAAGAATATAACACTTGCCTAAATCTATTCCTATGCATCTCAATATTATGACTTAGAAAGAATCTTCATGTTACACATGTAAATCATACAACCAAATAAATGTAACATAAATTTTTTCATGGATTTTCTCATCCTTGTAGTTTTGTACATCTACATATATTTATGAAAAGTGGTATATTAGTCTTGACATCTCGGGGTTGTGAGACTTTAAGTAGCCCTAAGTAGGTCTTATACCTTACGCCCCTAGTGTAGAAAATAATGGCACCGTACTCACTTATAACTTTTATACATGTGGATGTGCATTTAGCTAATGGATAAAAAATCCCTCTTTTCTATATAATAAATACATGCATAAATGATCCAATCAACAAATGAAATATCCAAATTTCCAAATCACATCTCTTTGCATTCATCATCAAAGTGTGCTAAGATTTGCATTGCATGTATAGGTAATAAATGAGTGGGTGTGTGTTATGTGATAGTAATCCACCATAATTAATTCTAAGATGTCTTTCATATTGAATAGGACTATTTAAAGAGAACCCAAACTTAGGATCAATTAAAATACATAATAAATCATTCACTAGAGGAAATTCACTATCTTAGAAATGCTTTAAGATAGGGATGAAAGAGAAGTTCTCTTCTCTTTTCTTCTCTTCATAACATTCAATCATAAAGTGTAGGTTCATTCAAACCAAATCAAATCAACAACTAAAATTGATAAATCAACTAAATCACTTAAAATGAAACCATCTTCTAAATTGAATCTTTCACACTTAAAAAATTCCAACCTTAAAATCTAGCTAAGACATGCCACATAAACCTTAAATGGTACACTCATTAGACTAAGTCACCATTTTTAGCTCTATGTTAGGGCGGTGCATGGTTTGATGCATGCTTTTATTTTATAGTGTAATGTTTTAGACTGGATGTTAGGGAGTATGTGCGTAGTCTGGGTGTTAGGCCGATATTAGCCTAATCATGCTTTTCTGCAGGGGATTGTGCTTAAGGGGCACTGTAATAAAAATATAAATGATTTTTGCTATGTAGGTTGCTTATATTCCTAAGAAAAACCCAAATTAGGATAGGTGGACTTGATTACCCATGTGTGGGGTGCTAAGTCCAAATTATTCATATAACTGCTTAGGTTGTTTAGTATGTTTAGCTAACCTTAACTTTATAGGTTTAATTAGATTTTCCTTTCCCATTTTGATGTAAATTTTTCAATTAAGATTTGGAATGAATGTTATGGGGGATTAGGATGAACATTGATTATAAGATCAAGTCTTATGTACCATGTGATGCCTTTGGTGCAACCATATTCTAATCAAGCCAAAAAAAAAAAAGAGAAGCTAATCAAAAAGAAGCAAATCAAAAATGAAGAATGAAGAATGAAGACCCCCATAACATGAATTCCTTTTAATTGTAATTATTCATTTATAATCCGGGATGTATAAGGGTAGAGCTTACACATTTCTTTTTAGGGTTGTGTGCACATCGACCTCTTATTCTTGTGATAGCTTTATAAAATTGTTTGATGTTTGTTTAGCTTGTGCATTAGAAATGGCATGCCTTTTCATAGTTTCTTTATGATTGATGATTACTGTGTGGCCTGCATGCGATTAGGCTCTGAAGGAAAAATAAATCTTCTATCAAATTAATCAATTTAAAGTTAAACTAAACAATTCATAACCTCACATAAAGCCTAAGAATTAAACTAAAATAATAAAAGATTTAACAACCTCTTAGTTGGATGTTGTATGTTGTATGTTTCACATCAAGAATAAATCATATTATCTCACTCTTGCCAATGGAGGGCTTCCACTTTTGCCAGAGAAAATGGCTTGACTTTTGAGAGTCATGGTGGAAACACACCTCCTTCTTTCTGATTTGGCTCATAGCTAATTTTCTCATGTATTAGGCATATAAAATTCAAAGTAAAATCAAAATAAATTAACATTATTCATTTTCATGATCTAGTCTCTTGGAGTTTTTGGACTTAACAAGCAATTGTAGTAATTAGATTAGAGCACCACTCTAGGGTTGTAAGTCCAAAAGACGGGTGGTTTATCCTCTCTTGTGGAGCTAAACCATATACCCATTTTTGCCATAGATTTAGGTCATGCTTTGGCCCTCGCCAAAGCTCTCTAGATTTAGGATATGAGATTATTATTTTCTTTTGGGGCTATAAGCATAAATTCTCACCTCTTAGGCATTTCTATAATCTTGTATTGTGGAATTGTAAGCCCTAAATTTCTAATAAAAAAATTTCAACTTAAACATATAATTCTCTTCAATTTCAAATATATAAAGCCCAACAATAGAATAGTTTGGGATGCTCACTAGACTTCCTAGTGTCATGAGCATCCCATACTCATCTCTCTTTGATTTCTATAATAAATCTCCCATTTTGATCAATCCCACTTGATTTAAAAAAATAACCAATTGATTGATAGTCTTATTTTTGAAATCTTTGGAAACAATGATCATTTACCTAAATCGAGAGTATTCTTATGGAATCTCATTTCTTAGGATGTAATTAATTATGGGGGATTGCCTCCATAGGGAACTTAATGAACCCGGTTTAAATAAACCCTGCTTTGCTTTTTCATATAAAGTAAAGGAAAGATCTCTGGTACATTCAAAGATCAATTATGTCTTAGGAGTCCTTATTTGGTGATTAGGTCCATTATAGGGTAGGGACTTCTATCTCTCGAGATAGTACACTATTCTTAATGTCGTACCCAATCACTCTAATGAGTACATCTGCGGATCTATGTGATGTCCACTCACATAAACACACACATAACAATCATAACACAAAAAAGTAAACACCACAGTATCCAATTTGTTAGTGCTAACCATCCTGAAGCCCTCTCACTTCTGAATTACTCTACACAGAGCCGCCATCCAGTAAATAGAAGAGAACCCAACAGGCTTGTTCGATGGAAAACAAAGGGAACCCCCGCTATGGTTGCTTGCCATTTTTTGGAGCAATATCGAGGGAACTTTTGCTTTAGAGACGGAACTAGAGGCGGGATCGGTTGAGCGAGGGATCATGCTTGCGTTAAAGGAAACCAAACAAGAAATAGGTTGATTGAGTGGGCTTTAGGTTTTATTTTAAAATTTAAGCTAATTAATATACTAATTATCTTAATTAATATACTAATCAACTCTAATTTGAATTTTATGATGAAAAAACATATAGTTAATATATATGTCCCACTTAGGTTATTTCAATATTCGGACACAACGACGCAGTCCGTTTTGTGATCGGAAGCCGTTTGGTTTGAGTCGGCGTCGAATTGGATCAATTTCAGCTCAAAATTGCATGTCGCCACTTCAGATCACTCGACATTTGTGTAAACTCATCTGAATTGAGCGTGGACTATCTCATTTGATAGATTTTGATGTTTTGAAGCTAACGGTGCAATCAATTTTATGAATGGAGGTCGTTCGGATATTCTCACAGCTTTTCAACTCTGATATATGTTGGCACATTGATAGCTCAATCGCTTGATCGGTTGATCATTAGATTGTGCAATATTTATATTCTAACTTCGATGTTTTGAACGTGATAGGAAGTCCGTTTATCGATCGGAGGTCATTTGGGCATCGTCGCAGCCTCTCGACGTCTATATGTGTGTCAGCACATTGACAGCTCGATCGATTGATCGGTTGATCGTTAGATTATGTAATATTTATATTTCAATCAATTTTGATGTTCTGAACGCAATGAAGAAGTCGAACGGAGGTTGTTTCGACTATTTTTGGTGACGTCCAGTGCATTTTGAGCCCGATTTGCACTATTGCATCCGAAGTCCGTCGAATTCGACTTGTGGCTTGACTTGACTTATGGCGCATATATGAAGGTAAAAAAAATCTTCTTTAGTATTATAACCCCACATAAAGTTTTGCAAAATATGCCTACACAGTAATGTCCATTTTTATTCAATTTTTCTTCTTGGGTTATGCTTCATTTTTTTTTTGGCAAGTTTTTAGAAGGAACTGTCCCTAAGTCCTGACTATTATTTTAGGTTTATCACTGTGTTTAAGAGTTTTTTTTTGGGCTTATCATTGATTGAAATTCCTATTTTGATGAACAAACTACATGCTAATCTCTAACTATAACAAGGCTTCTTGTAAAGATGTAATTACGGTTTATGAATATGATTCATTTCATTTGAAGTGGAAAATGTACATGATGATAAGAACTCTATACTTTAAAGATGACATTTTATTGGTGGGTAAAAAATTTACTAGTGAAGTCAATGTTTGCACCTGTAATGTCAAGTTATATTTCATCGGGTTCATGCAATTGTATATTGTTACTAATGTGCTAAATAAGTTTAGTGAATATAATAAATCGATAGATTGAAATTCATCTCTATGTTGAATGTATGTATATGGAGAGCTTGAAGGTAGGTATAATGTAAATAAACAAAATATATAAGAGGGTATGAAACTATGTTGTAAAATATCCACTTAAAGTTTACTAAGCCTTATCATAACCAACATCATTGCACATTTATAAGAAGAGACTCTAGTTTATGCAATGCATCTAAGGGTAAGGATATAACAAGAAATCATATGAAAAAACATGAAAGGGGATAACAAATCCTAATTATGTAGTTGATGAAGAATAATAGATTACTAATTACTTAGATAAGGATGAGTTAGAAAGTGAAGGTAATAGTCCTAATCAAGTTGAATATTTAAAATAAGCTTGGAAGGTTGATGGCAATTTTATACTATTAATAGTCTGCTAATTAATGTTGAATTTTACAATAAAGGATAATTTTTAAAAAGGAGCATATAATTAATAAAATTTAGCAAAAGGAGTATTCTAAAAAAGAAATTTAAAAAGGAGCAATATCGTAAATTGCATCCATGTTTTGAAATAAAAATAAATAAATAAAATAAAAAATTCTGAAAATGTGAATAGTAATCGTGATCCGAGAAAATTATTTTAGTAACAATAAGATAAAAAAATAATTCACTTTTATATAAAATAAAGCATCTTATATAACAAAATAAAGAAATAAAATCTCGTAATAATATATTTTTTTTCACATTACATATCATTTATAACTTTTCTCTCCAAGTCTTCATATTCTGAAATCATTGTATAATCAATTCTTTGTCAACACTCTTAAATAAAAATTATTTGTATACCTTAATCAAGAAGCCCTTTTATAAATTTTACAAAAAAGTTATATACAAATTTTACAAAAAAAAAAATTTTGTTATTTAGGTTACATTTTTCTATTAGTTTTTTTGGTTTAAAAAAACATCTTTCGCTTTAATAAGAGTTTTCTAAATATAGTTATAATTTTTTACTTTTGAGTATTTTGTTCACTCTCATTTGAGTTATATACATATGAATAGAATGTTCTATATATCAGGATTTAAGTTATTGAACGGGAGAAGCCCTTTTAGAATCTCCTGATGAACCTATTCACTAGCAATGATAGATTGAAAGTGAAGCATGTTAGTAGTTAATATACTGACCATGATGGACTTCCATGAAGAATCATTATTTAGTTTTAGATGAATATAGTACTCAAGAGCCTTGGATAATTTCTGCATTAATATGGTTCCAGGAGTAATGACATTGGAATCAGAGACTTCAGAATACTGTTGTTTAGGAAGAAGCTATTTTCCTTCACTCTCAAACTCCCTCCTTAGTCTCTCCTCCTCCTTTTTCTAATCAGAAGAAAATTCAAAGGAACACACTAAACACACAAGATTTGAAAAGATTTGAAAATAACGTAAGCTCAAATAACTAAGATTGAAAAATCAAGCAAGCTCAAATAATTAAGATAAATAATTTGTGAATAAAATGTTCACGGCAATCTCCGCATCTTTTGCCGCTCTGTATCTCCTAACTCTCTGCTGATTCATCTTAGCCCTGGGAGCTACTCCATCTGCACGATAGACTTAGATATCCAGTGGGGGCACGTGCCCCAGTGCCCCCACCCTCCCTCCGCCCCTGATAGTAATCACGTTTTCGGAAAACCTGATTACTATTCATGTTTTCTAATTTTCTATTTTTAAATTTTTAATAATAATATTTTATTGAATGTTTAAATATGTAAAATAATAATAAATAATTAAATGTATTTAATTAGCAAATTATGTGATTTTGATCAATTTTTTTAAAATTTTATAAAAAAATCTGTAGAATAAAATTAAAATTAAATAGTAAATTAAAAATAATTTCAAATAGATAATTTAAAAATAATTTATGACATTTTATGAATCTTAAAATAATTATTAAAATAGTTTTATTTTGAGAAATAATATTATAAATATATTAATTAATGTTTTAGTTAATATTAATTACAAAAACTAATTTTAACTTAGACATTCTTATAAATTTTAAAGAAATCTAATTAATTTATTATAAATAGTGTTTTCATATGTAATGTATTTTTTGTTTCAAAATTTTAATCTCTAATGAATTAGTAAATTTTTTTAATTAATTTAATTTAATTTTTCAATATTTTATTTGAAGTTAGAAAAATTAAAATTATCTCTCGTATTTTAATAAACTAAAAAAACTAAAAAAATATATACATTTTATTAATAATTTTATTTAATAAGTTATTGTTTGATATACATATTATATAATTTTACTTATTAATAAGTTAATTTAATTATTTGTATTATATACATAATAAGTAAATTTATATAATTAATATATATATAATAATAACTTATTAAATAAAATAAAAAGTAAAATGCATACTTTTATTAATATATTAAAATATAGGAGAGAAGTTTAAATTTTTTTTTTTAAATGTGTACATAAAATATTTTAAAAAATTTTAATAAATAAATTCCATTGATTCATTAGAAATTTAAATTTTAAAACAAAAATATATATTATATAATGAAAACACCAAATAATATAAATTAATAAGATTTTTTAAAATTATTAAAAATTCCTAAGTTAAAATTAGTTTTACGATTAATAAAATTAATCTTATTTATAAATAAAATATAAATTATTATAATTATAGTACTATTTTTCAATATAAAATTTTCTTAAGTAATTATTTTAAGATTCAAGAAATATCATAAGTTAATTTTGAATTATCTATTTCAAATTATTTTAAGCTTACTATTTAAAATTAATAATCTTATATATTTTTTTCATAAAATTAAAAATGATAAATAATAATCTTACCTTATTTATATATTTTAAATATGTTGATTTAATATATTTAAAATTCTATCAAATATTATTATTAAAAATTGTTAAAAGAAATAGAAAAATTAGAAAACGTGAATAGTAATCACGTTTTCTGAAAACGTTACTAATATTCACGTTTTTGCTCCTATTTAAATTAAAAAAAACTCATTCTGCTAAATTTTATTAATTAAATACTCCTTTTTAAAAATTATCCTCGTAAAAATTGGAGCTAATAACAAAATATTGATGCTTTAGAAAATAAGTCGGAGGAGCTTAGACCATGCTCCTAAACCCCATCATCCCCGCCCCTAGTCTTCAAAATTTAATAATTATTATAATAAATCCCTATGGCAGCAGCGAAAAGTGCTCTGCGTTCGGACATATGTATATTTGTCCTCTCAATCCATCTCTCCCTCCATTAAAGAAACCCGAAATTGAAGCTCTCCATCCACGTAGGTTCATCTCATCATCCTCTATAAATTCCCACTACTCTCCTCATATATTTCACCTCAAGTAATTACGTCAAATAGATATTTAACTCACATTCTGCATACATCTCATCTCTTACTTTTCGATATCCTCGATATATAAATCAATCCACCTTCTTCATTATTCTCAACAATAATCCATCCTCCTTCTATTCCTTGCCTTCACCCTCTCGCTTCTAACATGGATACCAAATATACCCTCGATAATTTCCACACGGAGATCGAAAAGCGGATCATGCTCGTCATCTCGGATGAAGAGGTTGAAGAACAAAAAAGAAAAAAGCTCATCTGTTCGCCATTGATGAAAGGAAACTACTTTTTTTCCCACTGCCTAAAGTATTATTTGGTGAGAACTGGTGTAGATTGTTTGATATTAGAGCGAAGCAACGGCTAAGGTACTTTGGGAGAGGGAATTGGAAGAAGTTCGTGGCAATGATAATGAGCTTGGATTGTGAATGGCGGCGAGGAGAGGAACGGGAGTTTTTATTCCCAGATACGCTTAATGCTCTGCGATCGCTATTGATCACAACTGGAGAATTATGGATGATTCGCTTTAATAATTATATTACAAATTATTATATATTATTTAGGTTTTCTTCATCCGTGTGTTTATAATTTATTTATTATCAAGGAACTATTTGTTCTTTGTATTTGGCTTAAATAAAAGAAGATTGCATATCTTTTAGTTTTCATGTACTTGGGTTGGAATAAAATAGATGCAAAGTATATTATTATATATTCATTTATGCACACTTTTTAAAATTCTGTTAAATATACTCTAGTAGTAAAATGCATATTTTCTAAAAATAAATATTTATTTTGTATCTCACTTAAGATCACTTATTCATCCTCTTATTTAGACATCTCGATAGAGATGTTATTTCCTTTTATAAACTTGATATTAATTTTAATATTGCTGGTGCAAATATTGTTGAATATTTATTCCTTTTATAAACTTAATATTAATTTAAATTTCCTCCCCAATAAGGCAGCAAGAGATTTTATAAAGAAGTGTAAATTATTTTACATTTTTATGCTTCTATTATATATATATATATATATATATATATATATATATATATATATATATATATATATATATATATTCCTTTTGAATCATTATCTATTTTAATTTATGCTTCTATATATTTATAAATGAATCATTTTCTTTGAATACAAAGCTATTTTTTTTTTGTATATGAGCTTTTAAGAGAATATTATATGGGGTGTCTAGATACAATTTTGTATTTGGATATTAAATCAAGTATAAACACCTCATAAAATATAAAATTTAATTTATATTTTATCATCTGATTGGTGTCTGATTGTATCCGGCCCCAAATATTTTTCCAGCATCTAATGCACCAAAGCCCATAGGCTCATAACGAGAACTAATGAAACAACTTAAAGCCATCCCTTCGACATCGCCATGGCTGATGGAGAATTGCGACTAATCATCGCAGTGGCAGGGAAGATCATCATCTATTTGTAGCAAAAGTTGAGTGTAGATGGACAAGGTCTGGCAAGCGATCGCTTAACTAGTCTTGGTCATTAGGATAAAAAGCTTGGCTTGTCATGGCAGAGGATGGTCGCCTGTGGCTAAATCCAATGAAGAAAGCAAGAGAGGCGGTAGGGTTTGTTTATTTATTTATATTTATATTCAAAATTTGATCTCGGATTCAATTTCTTTCACGGTCTCAGATCGATCTGTGACTTTCTTGACACGATCTACCTGAGATTCAAACCGGTTGACCTCCTTAGGCTGAAAGATTATACATCGATCGATCTCTATTGTATCTTTAAATTCCTTTGCAATATATTTCTTGCGTTGAAGTAGAGCCATAAGAGGTTTAGGAGGGAGCGAAAATATGAACATCCTTGACCTTGCATAGAGCATATAAAAATGGCTAAATTTTTAAAATATAGCTTAAAATATAATTAGCGGATTAGGCACTAAAAATTTAAAAATTGAAATTAAATTTAACATTAACTATCTTTGTTCTCGATTATCGCTAAATTAGCCTAAAATAATTTTTTTAAAAAAAAAGCAAGATCGGAATGAGCCTCGATCTTGTTTCGAGACCACACATTCATCTAAAAAAATATACCGACATCCCTACTGATTTGCTCAGTAGTCCGACCATTTCCTTTGGGAAATATTTTTTAGGTATTTTTGAGTTTTTTGGATTTTTTTTTTTGTAAAATGAAAATTAAAAATGTGATGTTGATTTTTTTATGTGTTATCATGTTATTAATTAGTGTATAATGTTATTAGCTAGTTTTATGATTTAGGTTAAGTTTATAGTGGATTTAAGTTTTTTTGAAAGAATTGTTTTAGGTATTTTTTGGAACTCCTTTTATTTAATTTTGATTTTATGTGGGTTTTATGTGATGTTAATTTTAGGCAAATGTAATGTTGATTTCATGTGTTCTAACATTTGATTATTTAGTTTATCATGTGATTAGCTAGTTTTAGTGTTCACACATGTGTTGTCGGATTTGATATTTTAGGAAAATTGTAATTTTTGTAAAAAAATGAGGAACAGATGACTAATACTCGCTTTAGTATGAGTGAGTTTATTGTGGTCCCATGAAAAATGAGGAACACACGAAAAAATAGTCAATACAAATTTCATGTGATTTTACAAGCATAATCGAATCATGAGGTCCGAAAGTTGATTCAACACGGTTTAGGATTAATCTCATATGTAGATTTCCCGTTGGTGCCAGTTTCATTGCTACTCCATTAAATGATGATGAAGTATATGAGTCAGTCATTAATACAACAAGTATACAACCTATAATTGTATACGTCAAATTGAGTTGAAACAAGCAGATGATAGCGAAGTTCATAATTTCACTGAAGCTGAATTTCATCCAAGCAAGTGTCACAAACCATACTATCACATGAACCATATCGGGCCGACCTCAATGAAGAATTTCATAGTACATACCGAAGTCATTATCTAATTAATATTTTTCATTTTAATCTTATACCGCATTTAAATCTGCGAGCGATGATAGAGATGTATTTGCATCTCCATTCATGTTCATCATATTTTCGATGGGTGAATATCATGGTGGTCATGTAGCACCTTTACCAGATGAGGGCTACTAATATGCACACAGTTCGACCTAGATGAGAAGGTGACATTGGAGAAGAACAATGTCCAAACAGGAACTCATTTGCTAAGATTACTCTAACAAAATAAATAATCAAGAACATGTTGATAGCAAAGATTGCATTCGGGCTTGATGCACAAGAATGAGATGAACAAGCGAACCATGACCTCTCTATTATTTTTTCTAGAAAATTTTATTCCAATAGACTTAAATGATGGGATGTGTTTTCATGATAAAAGGCACCTTAAATTTACTGTTCAGGGTTGGTCCATAACAAACAACGTGGAATATGTAATATGTGACTCTAATAAGACAATACATTGCATATATAACAGTCATTCCGGTAGGTCATGCTTGTGGCGTCTACATGCTGAGCAGGCTTGGTGTTGGAAGATTTCAGTATTAGCCCACACATGTTCTCATTTGATATTGAGCACGCATAGGCTGCACATCAGTTTATTAGACTACATCCAATGTCATTAGATACCGTTGGATTTGAAACCAGAAAATTATTGGTCGTATGGAATTAAAATTTATTAGTATCTACATGAGAGCTTGGGATGCACGTGAAAGGTTATACATGCTATTTTTGGCATAAGACTCATACTATTATTTGGATCACTTCATGGCTATTGTATGCGGTTATGCACAAAGTTAATATCGATTGATCAGTGAATGCCATTTTTTTATATTTTGGTCATTTGGGTCATCTATAGTTGGTTGGCAATTTTACGTCTAAGTCTTGAAGGTACATTTCTCTTGGGAAAGTAAAGACACACTCTTTTTACTGCAGTTGGTATTAATGCAAATAATGATTTATATCCTCTAGCATTTGTAATAGTTAAAGCAGAGTGCAATGAATCCTGGAGTTGGTTTATTAAGACATTATAGGACTTGATTCCACTAATTTGATTTATGCATTATCTCCGACATTCGCTTAATGCGTGGATGTGTAAGTTTTTCCTTGGAAACACTACCACTACTTGCCATCTCGGAGAATTTCAAGAAGTCATGCGACTATGGAAATTTCGATCTGACTTTGTGTGTCAAGATATGCGTGTGTAATACAACGACATTCACACCTTCACATGTTACATTACACATAAAATATCAAAGCGAGGTGAGTGGTACTTGCAGAGATGTGGAGAAGTGGTCATTGAGTAATGATGGGATATCGATATGCACATAATTATAGCATCAAGTGTTTCAATGGTGTGCTCAAGAGAGCGTGGGTTAGATACAAGCACTAATTACATTTATTACAATATTGTATCGTTTTCCAAATGCCTAGAATAGCTTCTAATTTGATCGGCGAATGATTCGATATTTGTACCACGTCTCAAGGCTCAGCTGCAACAAAATGAGCGTGAAGCTAGGAGATGCCCAGATCTCACAAGAGTAGATTTAAATGAATTTCAAGTATTTGCTTTGTCTGCAATGTCATTTAAAGTTGAATTGCAAGAACAAGATAGTTGTAGTTGTACTTGCAGGCAGCCCCAGTTACTTCACATTCTATGTCCGCATGTCATTGCTGTGTTAGGGCAACATCATTTGAGTCATTCACAGTACATCTCTCGCTACTACACTCTGCAACTATCCCACGATGTATGAAGCTCAATTCCATGTCATACCCGACGCATTCACGCCATCATATTTGGGTCATCATTTGATTGAACTAGCACCTAAATATCGAAGGTGGTGGCGTCGGACACGCGAAGATATACCAACATAATGGATGAGAATGTGTAGCGAAGTAATAGAATATGTGGACTATGCAAAAATGCTGGGCAAAACAGAGCTACTTGTCCACAAAATCGTCTACATAGGACTTAGTGTGGTTGTGATAGACTGTTATTTTCTTGTGTAGTTGTATGCATAGAATATTTTTTTCTTATGACTGTTCCTTTCTGCACTTAGTTTTCTTGGAACTGAACATAAATTAAGGACTATTTTTTTGTTTTATTCATGTTGTGATGAACTAGGTTTTTCATGTTACTGTGTATGTCTACACTTTAGTTTTCTCAGTACTGTTGTTACTCATGTATATTATTTGCTGATGTATTTTACTCTAGATTGTTGCTAGTATAGGAATGGTTTTACTTGGTCGATAATATGTAGTTGTATGCTACTTTTTTTAATTTATCGTGTTTCTACTGCTTACTCATGTTGTTTTATGTTACTATCCTCCGCTATATTGTACTTTTGATGGCTAATGTATTTTTGTTGATGCACTTTCATAAGTTGTTTGCTAGACATGAAATGGCATTTGAAGGAGGAGCATGCAAAGGTCGCATAGGCAGGAGCCTCTAGTAGACTCTGGCTCAGCCGAGGTACACCCAACATTACGCGTCATTATAGACAGTTGCACCCGGGTAAGTTTTATTATTTGTCAAAGCTATCATACTCTAAATGTCATTTTCATAAAATCATCAATTCGTATTATGCAAGCGACAGTTCTTGATGTCACATACTATTGTTTGAGTAGCGATGCAAATTTATGGATGGAGTCGGATCGGCTTAGACTTTGTTTCATAACTATAGTATCGGGCTTGATCACCACACGCTACGACCTTAGTTGGCTAGTCACCGTAGACAAACACATTTCATTTCATAGTTGGTGAGATGATAGTTACGCTGTAGGATGAGGCTATGATTTAAGGGGTACGGATTGAGGGGCCTCCTATTATAGGACCTACAGTGATTGGGGAGCAGAGACGATGGTTATCTTGGCCTGATTATTGTGATGACCTGATCGGGAGACATCGAGCGATGTGGTATACCACGATCGATGACCATGTTACATCCACATTTCATATGGGACAGCGCATGCAAGGACACGCTTACCTATGTTGGCTACGGTGGACATTTTATAGGGATTCATATTTGGATCTACCAGATCCTGACTTTCTAATGAACCTTAGAGCATACATATTATTCTATTGGCGCTTCCTTATCAGTCGTGCGGGTTTGAGGTACATTACTGATGCCACTCTTGGATGATTTGAGCTTGTTGTGTACTCCATTGATTGTGAGCACGCTTATACAGGAAGTTGAATGAGGCAACTAGACCAAAGTGGACCAACATGGCAGGATGTCTGCACGTACTTCAGGTTTGATCGTGGGAGCATGTACATGTTGGCCTCCCCACATTGCAGGTACCCTTTCCAGTAGAGTTGGATGGGTTGAGCATTGGTTGTAGGTGGAATGAGGGTTACCTGCGAGAGATGACACCTGCCCATGTTAGAGTGTACAGAGATGAGCTTGATGGGCTGTCAGTCGGTGAGTAAGAGCACATTTGGTTCATATTTTTACCTCACAATCTTATGTATGACACTTAATTTTTCAGTCACATTGTAGGTGATATGGGAGCCATACGGACAACAGATATGCACTAGAGTGGTAGCTATCTGCTTGGCTGGACAGGCTATTTGGCTCGCTTGGGTACCGTTGATCAGCAAGAAAAGAATTGAGCGGTACCTCCCAGATCATGTGCTCAGACAGTTTGGTCTGTCACCTAGAGTAGACATGGCACTTATAGATCCTTCATTTCAGCGAGTCGATGGTCGCGGGAAGGCTGATGTTGACTATGTTGATTATCACCAAGTTTACATATCATAGTAGGAGGCCAGACATGATTCAGTCGGTACATGAGGTGGTATCGGTCCTAGGCTTCCTTGTATATGCTCGAGCTCACCATTCCGCTTCACCTACTATCCTCCAGCTCTTGGAGAGAGACTGATGGTAAGCACTGAAAAACTGTATGCTACTCAAATATTTATATGTTATGAGAACTGAATTACATACTTGCATGTGCAGCGAGAACATATCTTGGACACACAAGATATTTTCCAGCCTTATTTTGGGAGAGACTAGGACACTGATTTTCAGCATTCAATCAACACTTATGAGGAGTTATGCAAGGAACTATGCAAGAATATGCATATCGAGATGGTAAATAGGATATAGATGAGGCCGATGGTTCTTCTAGCACCTTTATCTTCGCCATATCTTGTAGGATTTGACATAGTCCATCGTACAAATGTTGGTCCATCTGATTACCCATTTGGCACACTAGCTCCGTACTTTTATCTGGAAGCCATGTTTAATCCATTTTAGTCATGGCAGGTAGCAGACCCTCTTATGTATCCTCACCCACCGGTCTACATATGCATATGCAAGTGTACTTGTCCTCTTCCAAGACCATCACAAGATGCGATGTTACACCTCGATGATAGAGCGGATACGGTCAGTGGAGATGAAGCCACATCAAGCACCATTTGAGACCATCCTCGTGACCACGCTTTATACTCGGTGATGCACTTCCACCACACAGGCACCGCCGTCGTTAGATGTCCTCAGTTGTCATCTGTAGTTGTAGATTATCTGATAGCTTAATGTACACTATTTTGTCAATGTTTTATATTTCTTATGTACACTACATATCAAGGCACCGTTTACCTATGTTATATATTTCCATTTTAAGTAATTTGTATTTTTTTTCTTGCGGAATATCAGAGATATCTTGTTGGTATTGAACTGTCAGACTTTAAAAATTTTGGAGAAGTAGATAAAATCTATGAATTTGTCATACTTGCAAACTTTGTAATCAGATTGTCACATCTACTATTTTTTGCAAACTTTGTAATGATCCATCCACTGTTACTATTTTGAATCCATACATTTCCACAAAAATTGTTGTGCAACGGTCCAAAATCGCATCTCTACATCAACATGAAAGTAATGAGAAATTTCATGTCGATTCCAACGATACCAAGCTCGTTAAATTTCGACAACGGAGACTTCTGACAAAATACCGTGGTCGCAATATTCAAAAGGCTGATTTTTTAGCATTGCATCACGCTAATGAGAATGTCCCTTTTTTGGTCAACAATAAAGTCATAGGTAATTTCGTACCAATTCCAACGATACTAAGCTCACTAGATTCTGACAATAGGAGACTCTAGTATGGCCAAAATACCACTGCTGGTCGCACAATTCAAAAGCTACGATTTTTTTTTTGACAAAATTTGCTACATGAGCCACAATTGCCTTTTTGGTCAACATGAAAGTCATGGGAATTTTGTGCGATTCAAAGATACCAAGCTCACTAAATTTTGACAACAACGCTCCGTCTGACCAAAATACCATGGATTGTCTTATTCAAAATGGCATTTATGCTCATTGGTGAAATCTCTTTATCAGATATCGCTATCATGGAAATTTTGTTCTGATTCCAATGATACCAAGCTTGCTAAATTCTGACAACGGACGACTCCGGTACGGCCAAAATACCGCGGCTAGTTCAAAGTTTTTTTTAAAAAAATTTCTCAAGAACCGGTCCGGTTTAGCAGGCCTCTTTAAATTTTTTGGTGTCTAATCCACTAATTATGTACTTTTAAATGTGTTTATTTTAAAAATTTAGCTTATAAAAATATTTAATAAGTCATGCTAATATTAAAAAAATATATATTTTTTATGTTGAATGATATAGACATAAAATATTATAAGTAAATTGTTGATAATAATTTTTAAGATTTTTTTTAGTTGAATTAGGGATAATCATATAGTCATAAGAGTTTATAAAGAATTGATTAAAATTATTAAATAAAAATAATCATTTTATTTTTTTATTATGTTTAAAATAGTGAAGATAATTTATTATATTTAAATATGTTGCTTAGATTTCATTATTATTCAGTTAGGATTTTAATTAGTTTAATGATTATCATATTTTAAAAATAGTAAGACAGAAGGTTCCATATCTATTGCTCATGAAATCCCAAGAACTTGAAATTTACTATTGTTACAATCGTCTCCTACAATAATTCTCCAACCTATTAAATGAGCTATCATCACTAGCATATCCATTTGAAAAGAAAGAAGACAACAGAGATTCATCCCTTGATGTCTACACAGCTTTCGGTATATGAAGTTTCATGTCCTTATGCTTCTCTTAGACAAATGGGATCACGAGGATTTAGACCTCCATAATTGTCTCCTCTTCTTGGTAGTTACGTGATGACATTTACAGAGTTTATGGGTAAGTCTAAATGTTTTCTTGGGCTAGCTTCAAGACCACAATCTTGGTTGGTTGAGATAATTTTTTTCATTGAGCAAAACCGAATTCCATAGTGTATTTTTCAATTCGCTACCATATTGATGCTTTACCTTACATTTTCTCTCATTTGTTTTGATGGTTTCAACATTGGTAATTGCTTTGTCTCAAGAATATCATGGAACTCTTTAGACTCCAAAAGCTTTTCATCTCAGATGTTTTGCTTGATGAACTTTTCACGAACAAGAGCCATTCTTTTATAGTTTAGATTCTCATGATGTAGACCCTTTGTGGAGCTTGAACATTGAAGGAATTGGATCTTGATGATTGTTGTCAGATTTCATATACATCTATAATCCCATTCTCATTGCAATAAGATTGAAGCTCTCTAGACTTCAATCTGTCAAAGTAACTGTTGACCTCGCTTTTGGAGTGAGCACTCAACTTCTCCATCTTAGACATAAAACTTCTCTAGACACTAAGAGTTCCTTAGCCTTAAGATACTTCTAGTGATTTGGTGAACACTTGACCTAACCCTAGAGACTTAGAAAAGTTTATCATAGGACTAGGCTATGCATTAGGGAGTTAAAACAACCACTTATCCTATAGCCTAAATCCTTGTACACTCCTTCAAACCAATCCAAATCAAATCTTAAATCAATTCAACTTTTGATTTTCTCAAATCTCAAATCAATTCCAACCAATCCAAATCAAATCTCAAATCAATCCCAACTCAATTAATTTTCTCAAATCTCAAATCAATTCCAACCAATCCAAATCAAAGCTCAAATCAATTCCAACTCAATTGATTTTCAAAGCTCAAATCAATCCCCAACTCAATCAATTTTCTTAAATCTCAAATCAATTCCAAACTCAATTCCAATTCCAAATGATTCAAATCCAAAATCAATCCCAAATCAAAATCTTTCTAAGTCTTATGAACCACATTCATAAGCAGCCAAACCCTCAAATCAAAAACCAAGTGATTTCTTTATAAATCACTTATTCCATCATTTATATTCACAATTATAAATGAAATTGGCATCCAAATCATCTAAATCAAATGGATATAAATCAAACCAAATCAAAACCCCTTCTTCAAAACTTTTGACCTACCTTAGCCAAATTCACAATCAAATCACTCCTAATTCACATGATTCTCTCATGGATCATTTATATTCCCATTTATATTAACAAATATAGATGAGATACAAATTCAAATGGCTAAAGCAAATCAATATAAATTCAAAACTCAAATCTAAATCCAATTTATATCCTTTAAGACAATTTCTTGGATTTAGCCAAATCATTCTTAAATCAATCCAAACCCTTGGATTTTCTCATCAAACAATCACTCCTTCAATCACATGCCCAAATATAATCATAAACTACAATCACCAAGCCAAAATCAAACAAACCCATATCAAACCCATGATCATCATTTTGACTTGAAATTGTCAAATGAACCAAAACCCATTTGACTCCAAATCACTTACAATTGGTTATATTTCAATCATAAGTCCATATGTGAGTTCAACCAAACTTGAATCAAGTTTTGATCAAGCCAATTGACCCATTTATGCTCACTTGACCTAAAGTGACCTAAAATACCTTTTGAGCTAAGTTCTAATCCAACCCAAATTAGATTGAACTAAGCTCATCCAAACCTCACATTGTGATCAACAATCATCCTAGAATGATCGGTCACTCAAATTGGGTCAAATCAAGTCAAACTTAGCCTTTGACCAAGTCAACATTTAGCCCAAATGAAACCCAAACTAGCCAAAATCTACCATATGCCAAATTGATTGAAACCATTGATCAAACATTCATGATCAATGAATGAACATGACCAAGTCACCAAACCAAGCCCAATTGGCCATTTGACCTAAGTTGACCTAAATTGACCTAAAAAGATAAAATGGGTCAAATCTTGATCTAAACCAAATTGATTGCAACCAATGGGTCAAATTCATTCCAAATTGATCGTTGAACTTGACCAAAGCTTCAATTTACCAATTAGACCCAACCTAGTTGACCATGAACCCAACTTGACCCAAAAGGTCAAAATAACTTGAAATCAAACCAAATAAATTGATTGAAACCAAAGCTTGCAATACATTTCAAATGATCAACCAAGCCTAAACCTGACCTACAATTGGGTCAAATGAGTCAAATTCTTGACCCATTTGACCTAAATGAACCAAAGTCAAATCTAAACCAAATTGAACCAAACCAATGATACCCATAGGCTCCAAATGATCATTTGAACTTAACTTTGGTCAACTAACCCAATTTGACCCAACTTGACCTAAATGGGTCAAATTGAATAAATTCAAACCAAATGAACTCCAAATCACTTCAAATTTGGCGCAACCCACTTTTGAATCATTTTAAATATACCCAAATCAAACTCATGGCCAAATGACCACTTTGGCCTTAGGTCAAAGGGTATCATATGACCAAATTCACTTAGAATTTGATTATTTCTTTCTCAAGGTCACTTAACATCCTCTTATTGGGCCACTTGGGCACCAAGGAGGGTGGTGAACATGACCCAATGAGCTTAGGTTGGCCATGACCTAAGCCAAGGCCAAACTGACCTCCCCAATCATCTTTGAGCACTTGGATCATAAATACACTAACCACTCACATGGACATTCACTCTCCTTCACTCCACTACCCAAAATGACCCATGTGGAGTGTTTTGCAGCTCAAATCGTGCCTCCAATCCAAGCCATTGATCAAAAATGGCAATTCAATCTCACCATCCGATCCAAGGAGGGGGAGATATACTCCCCCTCATTCTCACTCAAAAAGCAATCCATTCCTCAAAGCTTGAGAGGTTGAATCAAAGCCTCCTTTTTCAAGCCATTCCCAAGCTCCCCCATTTCCCATTTTGGTTTTACTCAAAGTCAAAATAGGGGAGTTCAATTCCAAATCCAACTCATCCAATTCTCAACCAAAATCAAATTAACCTTGCACCATCCTTGGACCTTGAAATCAAGCAAATCATTTCCCAAGTCTCCAAGCCACGGGAAGCATCACTTTGATCAAGGCCAATCACCATTGATGGGAGCTTGGTCAACCGAGCAAACTACTTCAAATTAATGCTTGATTCCTTCAACATGGCTTCGTATCTACTAGGCAGCTACCTCCTCCATTAGTGCCGGTGATAACCTCCGATGTGATTGCTTGAAAACCATAGCTATAGGAAATTTTGCTTGGTCCTTTTGGGGAATTGTAATCCCATGCAATCTTGACTTGGATGTGCATCCCCTCCTTCAAGGTGTGGGATCATTTTGATCCCAATCGAGCTCGGTGAGCTCAAATTGAATGAGGAAAGATGAACAGTGTTCATCTCTCATCGCTTGTGAAGGAGAAGGATCATACGCCATCCATTCTGTGTGATTGGAATGGATGACTGTGATTAGATCATGCATTAGATCCCCCTATTTCCTTCCTAAACCTCAAGATTGATCTCGTCCATCTATTCTCAGATTGGATGGCCTGTAGAGAAAGTGCATCTGCCGCCAGCTTACTCAGTCGACATATGTGACAACTTAAATAACATATCTGATGGCACTAAGTGGAAAGCACATCGTTTCAGCACGTCGCATAAGCTGCCACGTGCCCCATGGGATTAGGGGATTAATGTGGGCTCCAAAAATTTTTCCATCGATCTCTATGGCAAAAAAAGTAGTTTAAATGTGTCAGTGTAATTTTCAGAAGGTAGATGGGATAGTAGATAAGACACTACCCAGAGATTTTGTCCTCATTTGGTGAGAACTTTAGATCTGGTTTCAGGTTTCCTATAGGCGCCTATAGTTAATTACTCCTCTCAATAAGTGAGAGAGAACTTTCGATTAAGGCTAGTCATTAGATCGCTGAAAGCATAACATATAGTAGCAACATGTAGATTTTCAAAATTTAGATTATGAAATTCATCATTATAGCTTAAACCGATGGTTGGGGAATGATGGCGTGCCGATCTAGATCCCATTGTTCCATCATCCGGCGGTCCCTACTTAGTCGAGGAGGAGGTAGTTCACATGACGAAGGATCCTCATCAAACACATGGGTTACGTCCAAGAAATCCTTAGACAGGGTGATGTTTATTTAAGGAGATAATCTTAAGTCCACCTTAGGCGGAGGTATTTGCCCTATCAGTATACCTATGATTCACAACTTAAAGGCGAGCCATTGGAGCATACACGATCATTGATCGTAAAATGGAGCCATCGGCCACCACCCGTCGAGGACTCGATCATAAGCGCTTCATCATGGAACTCTGGCCAAACCATGTAGTTAGAGGACGGTCACATCCTTCTTGTGATAAATTGATTGAGAGTGAACATAGCGAACACTTGATTTGACATTTGCTCTTTGTGAGCTATAGTTTTCTTAATTTGTCACCCCCGATAAATAGTTGCGGAAGGTGGATAGATTGGATTTGATTTAAGATTTTATGATAGAATTTCATTTAAGTTATTTTAGATTGATATTTGATTTGAGTAAAAAATTTGATTAATTTGCATGCATTTAAGAGCTTTAGATCCTATCAACTCTGTTTAGTTGCTAACAGAGGATTACATCTACTATCACCTGACAGAATCAATTTCTCAAATATTTCACTTATTTGAAACTCTTATTCTAGATTTTTAGGTTTTGTTAACAGACCCTATTAAGACTAAAAGATGCAACCCATAACATCTTGAACACTTGAATTTAGGCATTGACAATAGTGCACATGGGGTGTATTTAAGAATTTAGGTAGTTTTTATTTTTTTGAATTATGAAATTGATTTTGTATTTTCATTTAATTCCAATTTTAGCCTACGCAGCCTTTTCAGACATTAAAATTTGCACTTGAAATCTCTATGTCCGAGCACATGCAGAAATTTATAGCTTAGCTAATTTTATCTAATTAATGAAATTATCGCTCTTAAAAATCATAATTAGGATGAAATTCAATTTTTTTATTAAAGGAGGCCCTATGATTTTTGTAGATTTTGATTTAGTATCACCTTGTCTACTTGTACAAAGGGTTGATCCGATACAGAAGAAGGCATTTTGATTTAGATTGTAGTTTAACACATTACTTGCACATGTTTACTTGTTGA
Source organism: Cymbidium sinense (assembly GCA_021442155.1). NCBI lineage: Eukaryota > Viridiplantae > Streptophyta > Magnoliopsida > Asparagales > Orchidaceae > Cymbidium > Cymbidium sinense. The sequence continues at coordinate 65,527,328 of CM038220.1, read as the reverse complement.
GTTTTTGTAATTCTCAATTTGATTTACACACCAATTTTGATAAGTTATGCCGATTTCTGTTTGTTGCTTAACCCACTTATGCTTATTAGCTAGTAAGTAATCACCTCCATATTGATATAAGAGTTATTAAACCCAATTTGATTTATCCTTAGACTTTGAGTTTATTACAAGTTTATTATGAGTTTAGCACCTCCCCCCCCCCCCCAAATTTCAATTAAAGCTTGTTTAATTTAGAGGAATTTGCAAGAAAAGAGGACTCACTTTACCACTTTAATTTAAGCCATATAAGTTTGCAATTAGAGTTTGGGAGTTTAATATTAGCCTCCCCATAGTTTATGAGTTTAATATTATCCTCCCCCAAATTTTACTAGCATTTTAAATAAATATTCTATTTTTCCCAAAATTTTCTTTAAATGCCCCTTTTTTTTTATTTGAGCTATAAAATTAGATTTTTCCTACTTAGCACTCTAAGTCACTCATTTTATCCTCCCATTTTTCTAAGTCAAAGTTTTGACAAAATTTTGGCCTCCTGATCATCCCCATGGGGTGCATCGACGGTGTTTTTATTTTGGACGCCCTCTTGAGCGTGTGTGTCTTGACCACAACACTTTTAATCTCATCGCGCCCTCTTGAGCACAACGAGGCCTTCAGACCCGAAAGAAGAGATACAATGCAATATATAATCATCCCATTTTTTTCTTTTTTTTTTTAAGTCTGGAAATTAGACAAAATTTTGGCATTTCTAGGAAACATCTAACAAGTGTTTGGCTTACTCGATTCCCTCTTGAGAAGGCGGTGTCTTGCGATACCACAACATGTTTTTTCATCCCGTCGCGCCCTCTTGAGCACAACGAGATCTTCAAACCTACAAAGCAACACAAGCATGTATATATATTCACATTCACAAATCTCACATGTTTTGACTTATTTTGCACCGCAATGCTCGACAAAGGAATGGGGTTGGGTTGCGATTGGGGATGGAAGGTAAGGGGTGCGACACTAAAATTGAAAGAAGAATTTCCCTCTTGACGATGTTCTTCCTCGATTTTGCAGCGAAGCAAAGGTTGGAAGGCTACGAGAAGTGCGACGTCGAAAATCAAAAGAAGAATTCACCTCTTGATGATGTTCTTCCTCGACTGCAGCAAGAAAAACTAGAAGGGCTACGGGAGTGTGACATAGAAACCAAAGGAAGAATTCATCTTCTGATGATGTTCTTCCCCGATTCATGGCGAAGTGTAAAGCTGGAAGGGCTACGGTAACATAGAAATCGAAGAAGAATTCACCTTGACAATGTTCTTCCAATTCATGGTAGCAAACCGGATGGAAAAAAGAGTTATGGACTATTTTACAGATGCAGGGAATGGTTGGATGGTCGTGGATGATGCGAAAAAATAGCGAGACAAGATTTTTGGCGAAAATGGTAGGTAAATCACCAAAAGATGGATCCAAATGACGCAGGATCGCGAGAGCTGATCGCTGAGCAAATGACGGTTTATGGGTGGAGACGCTGGTCGGTCAGCGGGTCATCGGGCAGGTAATCCATGGTGACGAGATGGCGGGGTGATGGTGGCCAGGGTCGCCACGAGCGGGCCAACGAGTGAGCCCACGAGACGATGGAGGATGGCATGAGGGTGCACGGTCATTGAACATGGACGCATCTGGAATATGAAATAGATGAGTCAGCGTGTAAAGCAGAAAATGAACGAACTGCTACGGTGTAATTTAATGGGATTGGAGGCAGAAACGAATGAAAAACTGAGAAAAAGCCAAGGAAATTAAAAGAATTACCTTATGTGTAGGAGAGAGAAAATGGGAGAAAAGAATGAGGGAGAAATTTCAAAAAATGGGGGAGATGAGGGAAATTAGGGGAGGAGTTGCTAGAAAAATGGGAGGGAGTGGTTATTCAATTTTATTTTAATTTTTTTTTTCAGAAAACTGAAAATGGGGGGAAATGGGGGTAATTTGGGGATTTTAAAATAATTTTAAATTTATTAAATAATTTTAAAGTTGATTTCACACTGATAAATACACATAGTCAATATATATATCAATTTAGAGTAATTCTATTATTTTAAACCCAATGGCATAGTTCGTTTCACGATTGGAGGCCGTTTGGTTCGAATCGGTACCTTCTGACCTTGATATGCATGCAAGTGCATTGATGACTCGAACGCTTTATCGATTGATCATCAAGTTGTGCAAAATTTATATCCTGACTAATTTCAACATTCTAAACGTGATGGCAAAGTCCGTTCATCGATCGAGGTCATTTAAGTTAATTTTGATGACATCTTGTGCATTTCATCCTTAATTTGCGTGCTACCACTTCTGATTTTTGACATTTACACAGACTCATCTGAATTGAGCATGAATAGTCTCATTTGGTAGATTTTTCCATTTCAAAGCTAACGTGATCAATTTCATGAACGATCGTTTGGTCATCGATGCCTACTAACATCGATATGCGCAAGCATGATGACTCGGCGATCAATTGATCATTACAATATCTATATCCTAACCAATTTTGATGTTTTGAATGCGATGGAAGAGTCCGTTCATCGATCAAAGGTCATTTCGACCATTTTTGGTGACATCCAGTGCATTTTGAACCCGATTTATGACTATCGCTCAAGTCCGAATTGATTTGTAGGCTTGTTTTGATTTATGGCACACATATGGAGGTCAACAAATATCCTCCAACAAATGTGATTCGTGCATGAAGCGAGTCATGTTTGTTGAAAACTGGTTGACCTTTTGGGTTTGCCATAGAACTTGGATCATTTCAACTTTGATTGTGATAGCTTATGGAACTTTAATAGGATTTGTCATTAGTATGCTGCCTTATTCAGAACATGCTAACTAACAGGCTTGACCGATTTGTCAGAATTGACTTGTTGGATAGGGAAGAGTTCTTGCACCCTCTAGTATCTGCTTCAATAACTTTGTTGAAGGTCTCTTTCTTTTATGTTATTGCATATTTGAGTCTCCTCCAACCCTAGCTTCATGCTTGGTGGGGTTTGATGGAGGAATTGGTCCGCTTATTTTGATGAATGACTCACTGGGAATCATCCTGCTTTGAATGGATTTAAAATTCCTTCTGTCCTAGCTTTGAGCTTGACGAACTGGATGAAGAATTGACCTGATTTGTCAATATTGACTTGTTAGGAAGTGTATGTATACCTTGAATCCTATGCTTGCTGCTTATTTGGATTCATTGGAGGATACAGATGACCCAGCCTTTCGGCTTATGGAGGGTCAATGTTGAGTTATTAGTCTAGCAACGTATGCTTTAATAGACTGAATAACCACAAAATTCTTTTCTCGCCATCTTGTTTGAACTATGGAATTGCTTCCTCCCTATGTTTTCGATAGACTTGATGAGGAGATTGGCTTTGATCTGTGCTTTGAGCTTGATCAGATCATTTGAGAATAGATTGAAATATCACCTTTTAGGTAATATATAGATTAATTTGAGGCAGCCCTGAATTAAGTGTTTCCTCATATTATCTTGATCTATCGATCAAGTAGAGAGATCTCTTGGATCCTGGTTGCTTGTAATCACTAAGCTGGATCTGGTTTGAGGTTGAATAACTATCATCATTGGACTAACGAGTAGGGCTCTTTCACTGCGGCCTTGTCTTGCGACTTGTTTGAGGAGAGTGTCAGCAACTCAGCCATATTTGGTCTTATTGAGTTAGACCTTTATAACCTACTTGAGTCTTCACTTAAGCTGTAGTGGGTTAGTGATTTTGTCATCAGACTGACGAACGGGGGTTCTTTCATTGCGGCCTTTTCTCGTGGCTTGTTGAGTGAGGAGAGCGTCAGCAAATCAACTATTTGTGGGCTTTTTGAGTCTGATCATTAGAACCCATCCATGTTTTAGACTTTAAGATGTAGAGGTTGATGTTTCTCTAACTCAGTTAATTAAACCTTTCAAAAGCGGGAGTTCTTTTGACTTGGTCTCCAGAATTTGTCAAGTCTAAGAGATAAATTTTTTGACATTTAGGGCTATCTTTTCATGCATAGAAATAGATTCTTTTGTTTGCAAGAACATGTAACTTAATAATGACCATTATGGACTTACTCAGGTATTTCGGTGTAAAGCTTAATGTCAACCTGAATAAGAATATATTTAAGGATCTCATATTTTGGCATGATGTCAACTCAAATAAATTTAATAAAAATGAAAAAATGCCCCTGTTTTGCAAGGGGAATTCTAAAGTACATTTAGGAGAATTTTCAAGATGAAATTATATAAATACATCAATATTTGAGTTGATATACTCTAAAAGAGATTTTAACATACAACATTGATTTCATCCATATATATAAATCTAAAATGCCCCTTGTGTAATAAGAGAATTTTCATGAAAATATTCTTCATTTGGAGTATGTTTATTAAGGGATCTCAGCATGAAGCACGATGTCAACCTAAATAGATATACTAAAAAAATGTCCTTATCTTGCATGGAGATTTTTATTGTACCTCGAGAATGTGGTTGTCAAGTATAGTACTTTTTCAAGTATCGACCATTAATTTGTGGCATTGATCTTTCACCCTTTAAGTCGATGAGTTGGTATGCCCCTTGGTATACCTTTTCAATGACAAAAGGGCCTTCCCAGTTAGGCTCAAATTTTCCATTGAATTTTCGATTGGAGATAATTGGTCTTGTCGACACGAACCAATTCTCCTTTTGGAATGTTGAGAGCTGCACCACGTGGTCAAAAGCCCGGACATCTTTGATAGACCCGATTTTGATGGGTTTGCAATTTAACTTCATCCGCCAAGTTCCACCATTCGACGAGCATTTTGATCTTCCTAGATTGTATTGGATGGCTACCGTGAAGGTAGCTCAACTTCAAGTAGAAGAAGCCGTTCTAAATACCAATGAATAAGTGGCTTTATTTGGCATCTTGTAGGTACGATGATAGAGCCTCTACTAGCTTGCTATTCTCTTTTATTTTAGTAAGAATCTTCTTGAGACTTGACTAATGCCTTGTTGAAGGCCTCCAAGTCATTTGCTCTTGGATTATATATTGAAGAGTATCGCCAATCAATTTTGTGTCGATCGATGAATCTATAAATCTTGCACTTTGAAAGTTGTGTCATTATCATAAATTATTCATGGCACTCCAAATCTATAGACTACATGAAGAAGTTGATCACCCGTAACTTCTTTAAATGAGTAGCCCACTTAGAGAAATAGTCGTCGCTAGGATGAAGTGATGTCCAAATGAGGTAGATCAATTGGTCCAATTATGCACCAACATTGAATGGCCAGGATGCTATCATTGGGTGTAATGGATTTGGAGGTTGATGAATGAGATTCCCATGTACTTGACACTCATGATACTTCTTAGCATGATTAATATAGTCTCTCACCATAGATGGCCAATAATAACCCATCCTTTTGATCTTTACTGCCATCTTGGGACCTGACTGATGTGCACCACAAAGTTCTTCTTGAACTTCAACCATCACTTTGCTAGCTTCATCTATACCTAGGCATCATAGCCACATTTGTTCAAAGGATCTACGATATAAAGTATTGTTGACAAAAGCATAGCATAGCATTCTCTTTTTGATTTGAGCCGCCAGTGATTTATTACTTGGTAATTTGCCTTCTTTAAAATAGTTGATGAAGGCTTGCCTCCAATCACGTGACTCTTCTACAACAAAGGCTTCACACTACTTTTCTGATGCAATGTCACTCTTAGCTCTTCTTGAAATAACTTCTTATTGATTTTGGGGAGTATGAGGAGCAACTTGAGTCGCATCCTGCTGGTCGATTGGTACCCCTCTACGCGAGGATTGATACTTTATCACTAGAACTCGTCGAGTAAATATGCGATCATGATATAATCATCATTCATACTTGCCATTTTCTTAGCTAATTTTGCCAAGCAATCGGCCTTACTTTTCGATTGAGACTCGAAGTTAGTGTGATATTTGGTATCGCTTCATAAGCTTGAGAACTCGCTTATGATGGAAAGCTAACTCAAGTTTGTTGATTCTATAGATGCTAAGTACTTGATTTATAATAAGCTGAGAATCGCCAAAAATATGCAACTTCTGAATGCCTATGAAAATAGTTTCTTCTAGACTTCCACTAACGCTTCATATTTAGCTTCATTATTAGTTCTTGGCTCGGTCAATCCATATGATCGTCTCATTATACCTCCTTGTTATGAAGATGATGATTCTTCTTCCTCTTGGAAAATTTAGAGACTTGTTTGATCGATGAGGCTCCATCAAAGTATATTTCCTAAATTTGTGATTTTTCATGGATCATCATTAAGAGAAGAGTCCGCAGGGATAGGATGTGCAGCCAGAAAATCTACTAAGACTTGTCCCTTCACTACTTTCTGTGGAACATATGTGATATCAAATTACAAAAGCAATACTGCCCATCTTGCCAAGCAACCTATCAATGATGGTCTTATCATCAAGTACTTCAGTAGATCGATACTCAAGATGAGGGTAATCTTGTGAGATAACAAGCTTTTGGACATCTTTGCTCGATAGACTACTAGATTTTGTTGAGCTTCGTGCCTGATCTCGTCAAGTCCATCAAATTCTCACATCCGTAGACATACATTATCATCTTGAGTAAGGTTGTGTGAAATGGCTACTCAGAGTGAAGGTAGTTCAACTTCAAGTGGAAAGACTACTTTAGCTCCAAAAACTTTAACATGAGGAGTGGATTTTGTGGTAGTACAGTCTAAATGTCACGCTGTTGTCTATTTGTAAGGGAATTTTACTTCGAGATTTTGGCCTCCAAATTTGCTCACCTATTTGTCAGGACCTTTTGATGGTAGATTCTTAGACATGTCATCCAAGTGTCACGCATCGATGCTCACCGTGCGAGACTTGAATTAGTAGGCATTTTGCCAGGGTTGTAAGAGGAGGTCTCTTTGGAGGAGTAACTCTAGTCTCCCTAAGAATAGGACCTTCGTATTTTCTTTTCATCAGTCATTTCTTCTTAGCAACTTTGAGAACCCGATACACTCTTGTATATGCTATTTCAAGTTTCCTCACTAAAGAAGTTGGAACCTGGCATTGTCGGGTCTAGAAGGACTGCTTGATTTTACGACCAGTAGAGCTGTTCTGCTTTACCCATCTTAGGCTATCAAACCTGGTATGGGTTGGAACACTCACTTCTGGTTCACAACTGGTTGTATAATTTCTACTTGAACAATGACTATTGAGCATGTAGTTTAGCATTTCTCTTTCTCTGATGTCTCTAAGTTAGCTTGCTCCCAGATGAAGAAGCTTTTACATCGCCACTTCTTCTCGAAGCTTCAGCCTCCATATTTGTTTTTATTTTTACCGAGACCTTTCGGTAACAGATTCCTGAACATGTGATTCAGGTGTCACGCCCTGATGCTCACCGTGTAGGGATTGCCTAGAACAGTCTTGAGTGCTTACTACCACTAATTGTAGTTTTTGTAGTGGAGCATTTTTGGCTTCTTTGATAATTGATATTTGATACATGTTCTTCATAAGACATTTTTCCTTAAGAACCTTTAGAACTCTATGTTCTCGAGTAGATGAAGCTTCATGTTGTTCCTTCAGAAAGGTTGAAACTGGCTGTTGTTGAACCGAGAAACACCATTTAACATCACCAGTAGAGCTATTCCTTTTCACCCATCTCAAAATTTTAAAATTTATTGCGGGATAGAAATACTCGCTTCTGGTTGTAAGGTTGGTTGTATGACTTATGATTTAGACAATAACTACTGAGCTCACAGTTTAGTATTTCTTCTCTTTTGCCTTCTACTCAATTTTCCTCCAGAAGATGAGGCTTCAGTATCATACCTTCCTAGTGCAAAAGATTCAACTGACAGGGTTGTCGCATTCAAAGGTAAGACTGAAACTTTCAACCCAGTGAAGGTTCTCTTCATGATTGTCACCTCAAAATGAATCAACCTTTTAAGTATGAATGCTCTCTTTTGATGAACCTTAATAAAAATAGTGGTCATTCCAATTATCCTCCTCCATTGCATAGGTTGGTGTGTACAATATGCAAATGCTCAGGTGGAGGATTATTTACAGCGGTGATGGTTGGAAAGTCTATACTATCAAATTGAATGGTAGCTCCAACATCCCTAGTATTGCTCACAACATTAGCCAGACGGATATTGGCTTCGCGACCAAACTACATGATAAATGGTGTTCTGAAGATCCATCGATATACATAACAAACAATTAATTAGGCCTAATTAATTCAATTTTAATGATGAAATTTTCTAAAATCATAACCAATTATAGAAAAATTTAAAAAAATGCAAACTCAGGCTCATTTTGAAGATATTTCAGAGGAGAATCTAGGAAAATTATAATTAATTAATTTTGAATAGTGACTTTGGCTTAATTAGGGTTTTATTAAAAAAATCTAATTAGCTTAATTACATCTTAATTAAGCATTCAATTAATTTCAAATTTTTTATGAATGTCTAGGGGGATGACCTCTGCCTCCCATATTTTTTGGGATTTTATTGATGGATTAATTAGGAAAATCATTTTAGCAAGCCCTAATCACTCTCTTAATTAAATTAATTATAATTAAGGAATGAATAGTAGCTAAATTAATTACTTGAATATAATTATCCATGTTAAACAAGTAAAATCATTTGGGGAATATGATTGTATTTTCTAATTTATTTCCTAAGTATACTTTACCTTTGAAACATAAATTAATTAATGGGTTAATGGAATGATTAGTTAATTAATCAAGTAATTTGATCTTCAAAATGAGGGAATCAAAACCTAGTGGAATGATTGAATGATTTAGGGATTAGGATTGAGGCCTTGCCTTTGATCCTTTCCCCTTAGTTAACTTTATCAATTAAATCAAAGCATAATTAAAGCATTTAATCAATTCATTAAAGGCCTAATGAAATCAAAATTAAAAAAACAATTCACCCAACCTAAACAACCTTTAATTCTTCTTGGGTAGCTTCTTCGGTGTTCAATAACCCAAGGTGAGAGATAATGAAATTATGATTGGCTCACATGTGAGAGAAAATCATAAGAGTAATTAAGTGAGATCCCTTAAGTTTAATTAATCATAATTAATATTAGGCCCCTTTCATTTCTTAGAGCATTGCAAATTTACTTTTCATGTGGTTGCAACTCATATTGGCTTATTATTAATCAATTAATTAACTTAAGATGATATAGGTAAGGAATAATTAATCCATTTAATTCATACCTTAACCTAGCTAAAAACATAAAATCAACTTAATTCTTCTAAATTAAACCAAACCAATTCACACATGGGGGAATGGATTAGGATTAGCAAACCCTTCTCATATTTCCTAAGTCAAATAAAATTCAAAAATAAAAATCTCCTTCAGGAATTTTGATTCACTTTAAATGATCTTATTTGGTTTGATGGTCCTTAGGAATTAATTAGGGTGAATGAACTTATGTGCTTACATCCCTTTATTTCTTTCCAATCATGCTAAATATTATTTGCCATATGAAATAATGCATCCATATCTTTTGAAAATCAATTAATAAAAATGTTTCCTTTATGTCAAATTGCATGTGTTGGCTAAAATTAAAAATATGAGTGGTTATTATCACTATTAAATCAAAATTATTTTCAAAACTTATAAACCAAATATTATAAAATGAAGTGATGTTAGTTATAAATTTTATAAGCTTGCATGTGATGATAGCATAAGATGTGTATTATGAAGTTTTCTTTCTTTCTCTTAATATGGATTCACATAGGATTTGCAAAGTGTATAGTTCATTTGAAAAGAATATAACACTTGCCTAAATCTATTCCTATGCATCTCCATATTATGACTTAGAAAGAATCTTCATGTTACATATGTAAATCATACAACCAAATAAATGAAACATAAATTTTTTCATGGATTTTCTCAACCTTGTAGTTTTGAACATCTACATATATTTATGAAAAGCGGTATATTAGTCAGGACATCCTGGGATTGTGAGACTTTAAGTAGCCCTAAGTAGGTCTTGTACCTTACCGGTGTAGAAAATAATGGCTATACTCACTTATAACTTTTATACATGTGGATGTGCATTTAGCTAATGGATGAAAAATCTCTTTTCTATATAATAAAGACATGCATAAATGATCCAATCAACAAATGAAATATCCAAATTTCCAAATCACATCTCTGCATTCATCAGTCAAAGTGTAAGGTTTGCATTGCATGTATAGGTATGCTTAGGATTATTCATATGCATGGTATACATGATGGAAAGAAATAAGTGGGTGTGCATTATGTGATAGTAATCCACCATAATTAATTCTAAGATGTCTTCCATATTAAATAGGACTATTTAAATAGAACCCAAACTTAGGATCAATTAAAAATACATAATAAATCATTCACTAAAGGAAATTCACTATCTTAGAAATGCTTTAAGATAGAGATGAAAGACAAGTTCTCTTCTCTTTTCTTCTCTTCATAACATTCAATCATAAAGTGTAGGTTCATTCAAACAAAATAAAATCACCAACTAAAATTGACAAATCAACTAAATCACTTAAAATGAAACCATCTTCTTAATTGAATCTTTCACACTTAAAAAATTTCAATCTTAAAGTCTAGCTAAGACATGCCACACAAACCTTAAATGGCACACATATTAGACTAAGTCATCATTTTTAGCTCTATGTTAGGGAGGTGCATGGTTTGATGCATGCTTTTATTTTATGGTGTAATATTTTAAACTGGATGTTAGGGTGTATGTGCGTAGTCTGGGTGTTAGGTTGATATTAGCCTAATCATGCTTTTCTGCAGGGGGTTGTGCTTAAGGGACGCTGTAATAAAAATTTAAATAATTTTTTATGTGTAGGTTGCTTATATTCCTAAGCAAAACCCAAATTAGGACAGGTGGACTTGGTTACCCATATGTGTGGTGCTAAGTCCAAATTATTCATGTAACTTCTTAGGTTGTTTAGTATGTTTAGCTAACCTTTACTTTACAGGTTTAATTAGATTTTCCTTTCCCATTTTGATGTAAATTTTATAATTAAGAATTGGAATGAATGTTATGGGAAATTAGGATGAACAATGATTATAAGATAAAGTCTTATGTACCATGTGATGCCTTTGGAGCAACCATATTCTAATCAAGCCAAAAAAAAAGAAGAGAAGCTAATCGAAAAGAAGCAAATCAAAAATGAAGAATGAAGAATGAAGACCCCCATAACATGAATTCCTTTTAATTGTAATTATTCATTTATAATCCGGGATGTATAAGGGTAGAGCTCGGCTACCCACATTTCTTTTCGGGTTTTATGGCGATACCCGACCGCACCGACCTCTTATTCTTTTGTGATAGCTTTATAAAATTGTTTGATGTTCATTTAGCTTGTGCATTAGAAATGGCATGCCTTTTCATAGTTTCTTTATGATTGGTGATTACTGTATGGCCTGCATGCGATTAGGCTCTGAAGGGAAAAATAAATCATCTATCAAATTAATCAATTCAAAGTTAAACTAAATAATTCATAACCTCACCTAAAGCCTAAGAACTAAACTAAAATAATAAAATATTTAGCAACTTCTTTGTTGGATGTTGTATGTTTCACAACAAGAATAAATCATATTATCTTACTCTTGCCAATGGAGGGCTTCCACTTTTGCCAGAGAAAATGGCTTGACTTTTGAGAGTCATGGTGGAAACACACATCCTTCTTTCTGATTTGGCTCATAGCTAATTTTCTCATGTATTGGGCATATAAAATCCTATAGCTCATGTCAAAGCAAAAGTCCAAAGATCAAAATAAAACTTAACAAAATTTGTATTACATGTAGGCCATTATTCATGCCCTTCATGATCTAATCTCTTAGGGAGTGAGTTTAAGGACTTAGTCTCCTTTCTAAATAAGCAACAACCTAGCCATATTGCAAAGCATAAGACTTACCTATATGTATTTAAAATCATAGGAGGAGTTAGTTAGCGGTCACCCCAGGTGGTTGTAAGTGTAAAAGATAGGTGGTTTATCCTCTCTTGTGGAGCTAAACCATATACCTATTTTTGCCATATATTCAGGTCATGCTTTGGCCCTCGCCAAAACTCCCTAGAATTAGGATCTGAGATTATTATTTTTTTGAGGCTATAAGCATAAATCCTCACCTCTTAGGCATTTCTATAATCTTGTATCGTGGAATTGTAAGCCCTAAATTTCCAATAAAATTTTGTTTACATAAATATATAATTCTCTTCAATTTCAAATATATAAAGCCCAATAATAGAATAGTTTGGGATGCTCACTAGGCTTCCTAGTGTCATGAGCATCCCATACTCATCTCTCTTTGATTTTTATAATAAATCTCTCCTTTTGATCAATCCCACTTGATTTAAAAAATAAAACCAATTGATTGATAGTCTTAGCTTTAAACTCTTTGGAAATAGTGATCATTTACCTGAATCGAGAGCATTCTTATGGAATCTTAATCCTTAGGATGTAATTAACTATGGGGGATTGCTTCCATAGGGAACTTAATGAACCTGGTTTAAATAAACTCTGCTTTACTTTTTCATATAAAGTAGGGGAAAGATCTCTGGTACATTCAAAGATTAATTATGTCTTAGGAGTCCTTATTTGGTGATTTGGTCCATTATAGATATGACTTATCTCTCGAGATAGTACATTATTCTTAATGTCGCACCTGATCACCCTAATGAGTACATCTACGGATCTATGTGGTGTCCACTCACATAAACACACACATAACAATCATAACACAAAAAGTAAACACCACAGTATCCAATTTGTCAGTGCTAACCATCCTGAAGCCCTCTCACTTCTGAATTACTCTGCACAGAGCCGCCATCCGGTAAATTTCTTTTGGTAGATGCAACTGATGGATCACCCGACATGGATTAGTTACACGTCCATGACCAACGCCAAAGAAGTGAGGAGCCAAAGAGCGGTTCCTGCACTCGGCTAGGATGGACAGAATGAGAGAAGGAGGGAGGGAAGAGTCCTCGTAGTGGGAGCAGAAAAATAGGAGAACCCAGTGCTTGTTCGATCGGAAGAAAATAAAGGGAACCCTGCTGCTTTTGCCATTTTTAGAGCAATACCGGAGGGAACAATTTCGGCTTTAGGAGACAGAACTAGAGGCAGGATAGGTTGGGCGAGGGATCATGCTTGTGATAGAAGGAAATCAAACAAGAAAGAGGTTGATTGAGTGGGCTTTAGGTTTTATTTTAAAATTTAAGGTAATCTAATTTTATGATGACAAAAACATATAGTTAATATATATGTCCCTCTTAGGTTATTCCAATATTCCGGACACAATGACGCAGTCCGTTTTGTGATCGGAAGCCATTTGGTTTGAGTCGGCGTCGAATTGGATCAATTTCGGCTCAAAATTACGTGTCGCCACTTCAGATCACTCGACATTTGTCTAGACTCGTCTGAATTGAGTGTGGATAGTCTCATTTGATAGATTTTGATGTTTTGAAGCTAACGGTGCAATCAATTTTATGAATGGAGGTCGTTCAGATATTATCATAGTTTTTTGACTCTGATATACGCGTTAACACAATGATAGCTCAATCGCTTGATCGGTTGATCATTAGATTATGCAATATCTATATTCTAACTAATTTCGATATTTCAAATGTGATGGAGAAGTCTATTCATCGATCGGAGGTCATTTGAGCATCATCGCAGCCTCCTGACTTCGATATGCATGTCGACACATTGATAGCACGATCGATTGATCGGTTGATTGTTAGATTGTGCAATATTTATATTTCAATCAATTTTGATGTTCTGAACACGATGGAGAAGTCAAACGGAGGTTGTTTCGACTATTTTCGGTGACGTCCAGTGCATTTTGAGCCCCGATTTGCGCACTAGTGCATCCAAAGTTCATCGAATTTGACTTGTGGCTTGACTCGACTTATGGCGCATATATGAAAGTAAAAAAAATCTTCTTTAGTATTATAACCCCATATAAAGTTTTGCAAAATATGCCTACACAGTAATGTCCTTTTTTATTCAATTTTTCTTCTTGGGTTATGTTTCATTTTTTTTTTTGGCAAGTTTTTAGAAGGAATGGTCACTAAGTCTTGACTATTATTTCAGGTTTATCAGTGTATTTAAGAGTTTTTTTTTGGCTTATCATTGATGAAATTTTATGAACAGACTACATGCTAATCTCTAACTATAACAAGGCTTCTTGTAAAGATGTAATTACGGTTTATGAATATGATTCATTTCATTTGAAGTGGAAAATGTACATGATGATAGGAACTCTATACTTTAAAGATGACATTTTATTGGTGGGTAAAAAATTTACTAGTGAAGTCAATGTTTTCATCTGTAATGTCTAAAGTTATATTTCATCGGGTTCATGCAACTGTATATTGTTACTAATGTGCTAAATAACTTTATTGAATATCATAAATCAGGATAGATTGAAATTCATCTATATGTTGAATGTATGTATATGGAGAGCTTGAAGGTAGGTGTAATGTAAATAAACAAAATATATAAGAGGGTATGAAACCATGTTGTAAAATATCCACTTAAAGGTTACTAAGCCTTATCATAACCAACATCATTGCACGTTTATAAGAAGAGACTCTAGTTTATGCAATGCATCTAAGGGTAAGGATATAACAAACAAAAAAAATCCTTGGCTTATTAATAGATATGTGTCCTTTTGGTCTAAACTCCCAGGTCGGTCCTCCCCTCTCTGGAAAGATTTAAGGTTATGTGTAGCCCGTTTTAGGGATCATCTTACTTTCAACATTAGTAATGGCGCCTCTCTTTCTCTATTCTTCAATCCATGGTGTGCACAAACTTCTCTATATAAAATCCTTGGCCCCTCCTGCTTCAATATTCTGAATTTTTTTCCGCTTACCTCTCTTAATTCTATCATCCATAATGAGGTTTGGCTCCTCCCTAAAGCCCTACAGTCAAATTTTCAACAATGTTATAATATCATTAGTGGTATCAAAGTGGGTATAGGCAATGAATGTATAATATGGAAGGATTGCAATGTCCCAACTAATATTATCCTCAAACAGATTATTTTTTATTGCTATCATATCTTGAAGTGGTATAAGAAAATCTGGTTCAAGGGTTCAGCTATTAACTATGTGATTTTTTGCTGGATGGCTTATATCAGTGGGCTGAAAACATCTCGATACTCTTCGAGACAGAGGACTTGGCTCAAATTTTGATTGTTGCCTCTGTCAGTCCTTTGAGGAATCCCATCCTCACCTATTCTTCTAATGCTCCTACTCCATGTGGCAGATTAGGAACATTTTGCCGAAGGGCGCTTTTCTTCCCCACTCTCCAGAAGTATTGGAGTTACACCTAACCTACCTCATAAAGCTTTGAAAAGGCTTCATTATCTTATTACTACCATTGTTTACTCCATTTGGAGAGAGAGGAACTGCATGTTTCATCAAAAAGGAGCTTCACCTCCTTACATTCTAGTTTTCAACATCCGATTTCTAGTAGCTCTTAAACTCGGAAGGTGGAAGTTCAAATCAAATTGGCCAACTCATGTTACCCTATCTCTGGAATTGTGGAGGGGAGATCTTTGAGATGGTTACCTTTGGCTTTCTTTTTCTCAGTGTTTTTGGTTGTTTCCATTCTTTGTTGGGGGTTATTTCTTTGTAAACATGCTTTATCAAGAGTTTTGACTTTTGCACCATGATGAGATCACTTGCTACAAAGATCTTCTTTCTAATGCTAACCTTGCAACATTCCTGCCTATTCGTGTCGACTTCCTCCTTGGATGGTTCTCTTCTGCAACCTGGAGCTTGGGTTCGACCTTTTCTCGATCACAGGCCTTATGCTCATCTCTCCCACTCTACGGGACAATTGCTCCTGTGGCTCCACTGGATGGCAGGAGGTGTCAACCACTGGTTTGCTGGTTTTTGTAGGCTGGACAGTTGTTTTCAACAATCCGCGAAATTTTTTACCTCTCTGAGTCCGGATGATTTTTAGTTGATCTTTTTCCTTGGTTTTTATGCATTTCTTGTTTAATGGGTTTTGGCTTCGAACCCGTCCCTGTGGTATCCAGTGTTTATTTTTTTTCTCTGTAATCTCATATAATTATTCTACTTTGGAATAATATATATCTAATAAAATTTAACAATTATATATTTTTTATTATATAAAATTATTTTTTAAAAAAAAATAGAATGAAAATTTATTAGAACATTTACTAGTTGAAATCATTATATTATGGACCATTGATATTTTACCAATAATATATTATTTTCTAATAATACAATATACATTATATTATGTCTTGTAATATATTATTTGAGAATCTCTAATTGTGTGTATGTATGTGTGTTATCTATCTCTATTGTATTATTAGAAAATAATATTTTATTGAAAAGTTTGTCACCTTTTCTTAATACATAGCAATACGTAAGAGATAGTTTTTTTTATTGCTTTGCTTTTTAGAAAGTAACTTAAGTTGTATTTAATTATAAATTTTTTGATTGATTTTTAAAAAATTTTGTAATAAAAAACTTTTTTAGAGAACAAGATCTGTTAGAATGTAGTAGTTATCAAAAGTTATTGTTTGAATTTTTTTTTTAAAAAAAATATTTGTGCTACATTTTGATAGCAACTTTACGGTTAATTTTTTCAAAAAATTATCGGAAAGCGAACTAGTACATTTTAAACTCATATTCCTATATGATATGAAAGGCTGATGGCAATTTTATACTATTAATACTCTGCTAATTAATGTTGAATTTTATAATAAAGGATAATTTTTAAAAAGGAGCATATAATTAATAAAATTTAGCACAAGGAGTATTCTAAAAAAGAAATTTAAAAAGGAGCAAAAACGTAAATTGCATCCACGTTTTCAAATAAAAAAAATTCTGAAAACGTGAATAGTAATCACGTTTTGGGAAAACCTGATTACTATTCATGTTTTCTAATTTTCTATTTTTTAACTTTTTAATAATAAGATTTTATTGAATGTTTAAATATATAAAATAATAATAAATAATTAAATGTATTTAATTAGCAAATTATGTGATTTCGATCTATTTTTTAAAATTTAAAAAAAATCTATAGAATAAAATTAAAATTAAATAGTAAATTAAAAATAATTACAAATAGATAATTTAAAAATAATTTATGACATTTTCTAAATATTAAAATAATTATTAAAATAGTTTTATTTTGAGAAATATTACTATAAATATATTAATTAATGTTTTTTTATAAATAAGATTAATTAATATTAATTAAAAAAACTAATTTTAACTTAGACATACTTATAAATTTTAAAGAAATCTTATTAATTTATTATAAATAGTGTTTTCATATGTAATGTATTTTTTGTGTCAAAAATTTAATTCTAATGAATTAGTAAAAAATTTTAAATAATTTATTTTAATTTTTCAATATTTTATTTTAAGTTAGAAAAATTAAAATTATCTCGTATTTTTAATAAATTAAAAGAACTAAAAATATATATATTTTATTAATAATTTTATTTAATAAGTTATTGTTTGATATACATATTATATAATTTTACTTATTAATAAGTTAATTTGATTATTTGTATTATATACATAATAAGTAAATTTATATAATTAATATATATATATATATATAATAACTTATTAAATAAAATAAAAAGTAAAATGCATACTTTTATTAATATATTAAAATATAGGAGAGAAGTTTAAATTTTTTTTTTAAATATTGTACATAAAATATTTTAAAAAATTTTAATAAATAAATTCCACTGATTCATTAGAAATTTAAATTTTAAAACAAAAAATATATTGTAGAATGAAAACACCAAATAATATAAATTAATAAGATTTTTTTAAAATTATTAAAAATTCCTAAGTTAAAATTAGTTTTACGATTAATAAAATTAATCTTATTTATAAATAAAATATAAACTATTATAATTATAGTACTATTTATCAATATAAATTTTTTTAAGTAATTATTTTAAGATTCAAAAAAAATATCATAAGTTAATTTTAAATTATCTATTTCAAATTTTTTTAAACTTACTATTTAAAATTAATATTATTTTATATATTTTCATAAAATTAAAAATGATAAATAATAATCTTACCTTATTTATATATTTTAAATATGTTGATTTAATATATTTAAAATTCTATCAAATATTATTATTAAAATTGTTAAAAGAAATAAAATTAGAAAACGTGAATAGTAATCACGTTTTCTGAAAACGTGACTACTATTCACGTTTTGCTTTTTAAATTTTTTTTTATAAAAAAGCTCCTTTGCTAAATTTTATTAATTAAAGCTCCTTTTCAAAAATTATCCCCATAAAAATTGACGTTAATAACAAAATATTGATGCTTTAGAAAATAAATCGGAGGAGCTTAGACCCGTCCTCCAAGAGACCATGGCTCACATCCCCGCTCCTCTGGGACTTCTATCCATCTCTCCTCCTCCATTAAAGAAACCCAAATTGAAGCTCTCCATCCACGAGTTCATCTCATCATCCTCTATAAATTCCTACCTCTTCATATATTTCACCTCAAGTACTACCAGATATTTAACTTCACACATCTCATCTCTTCTTACCCTTTCGATATCCTCGATATATAAATCAATCCACCTTCTTCATTCTCAACAATAATCCATCCTCCCTTGCTCTATTCTCCTTCTTCACCGCTTCTAACATGGATACCAAATACAATGAAGAAGCCCACAATTTCTACACCTGAGATCGAAAAGTGATCATGCTCCCATCTCGATGAAGAGGATGAAGAACAAAAGGAAAACAGAGCTCATCTCTTCGCCATTAATGGAAGGAAACTACTTTTTTTCCCAATCGCTTCAAATTTGGTGAGAACCGGTGATCGTTTGATATTGGAGCCAAGCAATGGCTAAGGTACCGATAAGTATCTATTTTCGATATATCATTTTAATCACGTAATTACGATAAAGAGCTTGTGTGATTAAGTCCTTCAATTGAAGTCCGCTCATTCGCTCCAATTGGGTTCTATTGTGAGTCGAGTCAAGCAGGAGTGAAATCCTTTCCAATTGAGTCAACTGAGGGAAGAAACGTCGAGCTTTCGATCCGTTGGATCTAGCGCCTTTTTTACTGGATGGGTTCACTTGGATTGGGTGTTTCGCTTATCATGGATTAGGGAAATGTAATATCTACCCTTGGATCTGTTTTCGCGTCTTGCCTTTAATCCCTGACAATGGGATCCAAGTGTTCTTCTCCGTCGGTTTGATCTTTCCTTTGCAGGATGTGAAGGAGTGGAATCAAGGCAAGCCGCTGGATACACTTATCTGGGAAGCAGAAAAGGGGCCTTAGGTTTCATTAGCTCGACGCGAGAATTGCTCCGAGAGAATGCAGGAGAGGGAAACCGAGGAAGTTCGGATTTAGGAGGGACCTTCCGGAGGATCCACCGTGGAACCACTTGGAAGAAGAAAAGTCGGGAACAGAGAAGGAGATTTCTTGAGATAAATTTTCATCATCCCTTCTTTCTCCTCGATCTCTATTTATACTCTTCTTCGCTTGGATCATGTTTGTTCTACTTGTAACGCATTCTACCTCTTGCCTCTGCATATTCTTGTCTTTCTTGATTTCGTTTATCATCGTGTTGTTCTATGCTTCCTCCGCGTTATTCTTGTTATGGATCATTAGTTTTAGTATCTTGTAACCAACTTCATATTGGCTAGCTTCAATCATTCTAGCCTTGTTACATTTATTCTACTATTCTTTCTTGAATGAGTATATTATATGTTGTAAAGTCGATCTTTTATTTGTAATATCTGTAATCTTTTATTCCCTGTTATTGTAATAGAATTTTGGTCTTCTTGTTTTTTCTCTCGGGCTTCTTTGCATACTGATTATGGTAGTTTGGGAATATCAGTGAAATCCTTTAACCATTGTGGTCTTCTTTTTCTTTTGTTGGCCTGTGGATATGGGTTCATATCATTACTCCCCTCCTCACACTGACCTTGTCCTCAAGGTCAAAATTTTGGGGATGCTTTCGTATCGTCGTGATCCTCTCAGAACAATCTTGGTGAATTCCTACCTTAGTAGCATCACTTGATAGGATTTCTCCACGGACTTCTCTGTGATCTCAAACTCTTGACAAGCTTGATTACTATCGCCCATCTTCAACGATAATTTCACCGGTTGTGTAAAAGCTTGTCTGTTTGTAGTAGTCTTGGATTGAAGCTCTCTTCTATTGTAGGCCATTTGTTTCTGTTGGTTTTGATCTAACGATTATGGCAAACAAAGGAGGCTTGGTAGGTTGGGTGAGATTGGAGTTTGATTCGCTCGCATGAGTGATTAAATCTGTGGCTAAACATTTCCTTCCCATTTTAAGGTTTCTGTAATGTGTTGATCTCTCTGTAGTACTGTTCTGAGTCCACTGCTGGTTCAGCTTTATGGAATTGGCTATATCTGACTTATATATCTAGGCTAATTCTATGGTCAGACTTATTGATAACTATTTAGACTATTCTATACTTAGATAATTATTATCCCACGGATTGAATGGCTGATAGATGAAGCTTGTTGCTACTGTTTCTTCTTGGACCCATTGGCTGTCGGGCTGATTATCATGTGGTAGTTGGTGTTGCTGGTCATCATTGACAGCCACTAATGCCAATAACTTGGATTTACATATATGCTCTTTATGGTCCTTCTCTTCACTATTGAAACACAATCCTTTCTTTCTTCTTTCTTCTATTTGTGTTGGAGTGAGCCTCAATTGCTATTATCGTTTATTTGGATTGTTGTTTTGTTGATTGGTGTTTGTGGGAGGAGGAAGTATGTGCTGTTGCTGTTGTTGTTTTAATGTTGGAGGTTGGCTGATCTTGTAGTTTCTTGGCATTGTTACATCATCAGATTCAAGCATATTGTTTGTTGTGTAATGTGAGTTTGATTCACCTCTTAAATCTCCGAATAAAGGTGGGCCAAACCTCAATAACTTGTTCTTTAAATTGTGGCCAAGAATGCAATTGTTTATTTACTTGCATCCATTGATACCACTCAAAGCGGTCCATCCATGTATATTGAGGCTATTAAAATTTTACCATCCGAGTTATAATATCAAAAAAGCTGCTTTCAAGAGCCATCCTCTAGGGTTTTCTCCCTTAAATCTTGGCATATCTATTTTAAGAGGCATTGATATGGGTGTGTGTGTATGTGGCATGTTTGGAGAATAGGATTCATCAAAGGATGCATCACATACCTGGCTTTGAGGTTGTTTTTCTATTCTGTTTTTTCTATTGATGTCAATCTTTTGCTATTTCATTCAATGCCATAGTGATTGAGGTCATTTGTTCATTGTTGTTCACTAACACATGCTTCAAGTGTTTTGGCATTGTTTCGGTTTCTTACGCCATTTTAGTGTTGTAGTGTGAGTTGTGGGAATCAACAAGAGCACCAATGATATGGTTCTTTTGTAATTACTTGAGACGGAGCTTGAGTGATTAAATCTTTCCGATTGAATTCGCTCTTATGCTCCAATTGAGTTGTTGGGTGTGAGTGAGTCAAACGGAGTGAAATCCTTTCCAATTGAGTCAACCCGAGTTAATAGAAGGAAGCGTCGGGAGCTTTTAGATCCATTGGATCTAGCCTTTATTCTCGGCCGTTGGATGGGCTCCCTTGGATCGTGTTCTTCTTTGCTTCTTGCTTGAGCCGTCTGATGGTCTTTCGTTATCTGCTGCCCTTGGATCTTTGTTTTGATCACGCGGTTTCCTTTCCTTCTGATGTGAGTGGAAAACAGCTGTTGGCCTCTGATCGGTTTGATCGGTCTTCGATCAAGGATCGGTGGATGGTTTGAGTGGAAAACAGTGTTCAGTGATCGTCGCTGATGACTTGGATTGGATCGGTAACCCTAATTCATTTCTTTATTTTCCTTTTTCGCTTCTCGGCCGCTAGGGTTTCTGAGGGAAACCGAGGAAGATGGAGACGATTAGGGGGAGATAGCCGGAGATTCTTAAGAAGATCTATCGGTGAAGATCCACCGTAGAATGTCGAGGATGCGGAACCAGAGAGAGACTGTGGAGGAGTTCCGGGAGGTTTGCGCCGTCTGTTTGGGTTTTTCCGGCGGTTTCCACCGTGAGATTTGTGCTACAGAGGGAGAGAAAGACCTGGAGAAAGAGGGAGAAGACTTGAGAAAGGAGAACAGAGGAGTCTTGAGATAATATCTCAACGAGAGCACCAATGATAAGTATCTATTTTCTGATATATCATTTTAATCACTGTAATTGCATAAACAGGAGCTTGTGTGATTAAGTCCTTCAATTGAAGTCCGGCTCATTCGCTCCAATTGGGTTCTAGGGTGTGAGCCGAGTCAAACGAGGAGTGAAATCCTTTCCAATTGAGTCAACCCGAGTAAAGGAAGAAACGCTCGGAGCTTCGATCCGGATCTAGCCTTTTTCGCCGTTGGATGGGTTCACTTGGATTGGGTGTTTCTTGGCCGCTTATCGTTGGATTAGGGAAATGTAATATCTACCCTTGGATCCGTGTTTTCTTGCTGCCTTGCCTTTAATCCACCGATCTTAATGGGATCCAAGTGTTCTTCTCTGGTTTGATCTTTCCTTTTTGCTGTCAGTAGGATGTGAAGGAGTGGAATCCAAGTGGCGCTGTTCGAGCCGTTGGATACACTTATCGGGGAAGCTTCAGCAGGAAAAGGGGCCTTAGGTTTTCATTCGTCTCGTTCGACGTTCGAGCCGTCGAATTGCTCCAGAGAGAATGCAGGGGGAAGAGAGGGAAACCGAGGAAGTTCGCCGGTGATTTCGCCGGAGGAGGGACCTTCCAGTGAGGATCCACCGTGGAACCACTTCAGGGAAGAAGAAAAGTCGGGAAGAGAAGGAGATTTCTTGAGATAAATTTTCATCATCCCTTCTTTCTCCTCGATCTCTATTTATACTCTTCTTCGCCTTGGATCATGTTTGTTCTACGGTTGTAAGCTTTATTATCCTGTCTTGCCTCTGCCGTATATTCGTTGTCTTTCTTGATTTGTTGTTTATCATCGTGTTGTTCTATGCTTCCTCCCGTTATTCTTGTTATGGATCATTAGTTTTAGTATCTTGTAACCAACTTCTGCTTCAATCATTCTAGCCTTGTTACATTTATTCTACTATTCTTTCTTGAATGAGTATATTATATGTTGTAAAGTCGATCTTTTTATTTGTAATATCCGTAATCTTTTATTCCCTGTATTGTAATAGAATTTTGGTCTTCTTTGCTTTTTCTCTTGGGCTTCTTTGCATACTGATTATGGGAATATCTGAAATCCTTTAACCATTGTGGTCTTCTTTTCTTTTGTTGGCCTGTGGATATGGGTTCATATCATTACTCCCTCTCACACGACCTTGTCCTCAAGGTCAAAATTTTGGGATGCTTTCAGACATCGTTTCTGTGATCCTCTGTAACAATCTTGGCTGAATTCCTACCTTAGTAGCATCACTTGATAGGATTTCTCCCTGGACTTCTCGTGATCTCAAACTCTGACAAGCTTGATTACTATCGCCCATCTTCCTGAAGATAATTTCCTTTGGTTGTAGTGTAAAAGCTTGTCTCTGCTTTGTAGTAGTCTTGGATTGAAGCTCTCTTCTATTGTATTGGCCATTTGTTTCATGTTGGTTTTGATCTAACCCGATTATGGCTTAAACAGTGAGGCTTGGTAGGTTGGGTGAGATTGGAGTTTGATTCTGTTCTGGCATGAGTGATTAAATCTGTGGCTAAACATTTCCTTCCCATTTTAAGGTTTCTGTAATGTGTTGATCTCTCTGTAGTACTGTTCTGAGTCCACTGCTGGTTCAGCTTTATGGAATTGGCTATATCTGACTTATATATCTAGGCTAATTCTATGGTCACTTATTGATAACTATTTAGACTATTCTATACTTAGATAATTATCCGTCCCTATCCGGATTGAATGGTCGATATGAAGCTTGTTGCTACTGTTTCTTCTTGGACCCATTAGCTGTCGGGCTGATTATCATGTGGTAGTTGGTGTTGCTGGTCATCATTGACAGCCACTAATGCCAATAACTTGGATTTACATATATGCTCTTTATGGTCCTTCTCTTCACTATTGAAACACAATCCTTTCTTTCTTTCTTCTTTCTTCTATTTGTGTTGGAGTGAGCCTCTCTATTATCGCTTATTTGGATTGTTGTTTTGTTGATTGGTGTTTGTGGGAGGAGGCGGTATGGGCTGTTGCTGTTGTTGTTTTAATGTTGGAGGTTGGCTGATCTTGTAGTTTCTTGGCATTGTTACATCATCACCGATTCAAGCATATCTTTGTGTGTAATGTGAGTTTGATTCACCTCTTAAATCGAATAAAGGGCCAAACAAACCTCAATAACTTGTTCTTTAAATTGTGGCCAAGAATGCAATTGTTTATTTACTTGCATCCATTGATACCCTCAAAGCAGTCCATCCATGTATATTGAGGCTATTAAAATTTTGACCATCCGAGTAGTTATAATCCGAAAAAAACGCTCTTTCAAGAGCCATCCTCTAGGGTTTTCTCCTTAAATCTTGGCATATCTATTTTAAGAGGCATTGATATGGGTGTGTGTATGTGGCATGTTTGGAGAATAGGATTCATCAAAGGATGCATCACATACCGCTTTGAGGTTGTTTTTCTATTCTGCTTTTCTATTGATGTCAATCTTTTGCTATTTCATTCAATGCCATAGTGATTGAGGTCATTTGTCGTTCATTGTTGTTCACTGGTAACACATGCTTCAAGTGTTTTGGCATTGTTCGGTTTCTTCCGCCATTTTAAAGTGTTGTAGGTGTGAGTTGTGGAATCAACAAGAGCACCAATGATTCTTTTTCGTAATTACTTGAGACGGAGCTTGAGTGATTAAATCTTTCCTGATTGAATTGCCTCATCGCTTCCAATTGAGTTGTTGGGTGTGAAGTCAAACGGAGTGAAATCCTTTCCAATTGAGTCAACCTACCGAGTTAATAGAAGGAAACGTTTTAGATCCATTGGATCTAGCGCCTTTATTCTCCGCTTGGATGGGCTCCTTGGATCGTGTTCTTCTTTGCTTCTTGCTTGAGCCGTCGATGGTCTTTCGTTCACGCCTTGGATCTTTGTTTTGATCACGCCCTTTCCTTCCTGTGATGGAGTGGAAAAGTTGGCCTCGATCGGTTTGATCGCCTTTCGATCAAGGATCGTGGATGGTTTGAGTGGAAAACAGTGTCTGGATCGGCCGATGATTCGAATCGGATTGGATCGCGTAACCCTAATTCATTTCTTTATTTTCCTTTCAGCTTCTCGGTTCGGCTCTGCTAGGGTTTCTGAGGGAAACCGAGGAAGATGGAGACGATTAGGGGAGATAGATTCTTCTAGGAGAAGATCTATCCGGTGAAGATCCACCGTAGGAATGTCCGAGGATGCCTAAACCAGAGAGAGCGTGGAGGAGTTCCGGAGGTTTTGCGCCTCTGTTTGGGTTTTCGGTTTCCACCGTGAGATTTGTGCTGTGAGGGAGAGAAAGACACGGAGAAAGAGGGAGAAGACTTGAGAAAGGAGAACAGAGGAGTCTTGAGATAATATCTCAACGAGAGCACCAATGATAAGTATCTATTTTCTGATATATCATTTTAATCACTGTAATTCTGCTGATAAACAGTGAGCTTGTGTGATTAAGTCCTTCTGAATTGAAGTCGCTCATTCGCTCCAATTGGGTTCTATTGGGTGAGTCGAGTCAAACAAGGAGTGAAATCCTTTCCAATTGAGTCAACCCCGAGTAAAGGAAGAAACGTCGGGAGCTTTCGATCCGTTGGATCTAGCGCCTTTTTCGCCGTTGGATGGGTTCACTTGGATTGGGTGTTTCCGCTTATCGCCCGCTGGATTAGGGAAATGTAATATCTACCCTTGGATCGTGTTTTCTTGCTGCCTTGCCTTTAATCCGCCCCGATGTTAATGGGATCCAAGTGTTCTTCTCTGTCGGTTTGATCTTTCCTTTCTGCTGTCAGTAGGATGTGAAGGAGTGGAATCCAAGTGGCTCGCCGTTGGATACACTTATCTGGGAAGCTTTAGCAGAAAAGGGGCCTTAGGTTTTCATTAGTCGCTCGACGCTCGGTCAGCCGAATTGCTCCAGAGAATGCGGGGAAGAGAGGGAAACCGAGGAAGTTCGGTGATTTCACGAGGAGGGACCTTCCAGTGAGGATCCACCGTGGAACCACTTCAGGGAAGAAGAAAAGGGGCTGGGAACAGAGAAGGAGATTTCTTGAGATAAATTTTCATCATCCCTTCTTTCTCCTCTGATCTCTATTTATACTCTTCTTTCTGCCTTGGATCATGTTTGTTCTACCGGTTGTAACTGTTTTCTGTTAATTTCTGTTATCTGTCTTGCCTCTGTCGTATATTCTGTTGTCTTTCTTGATTTACATTGTTTATCATCGTGTTGTTCTATGCTTCCTCGTTATTCTTGTTATGGATCATTAGTTTTAGTTATCTTGTAACCAACTTCGTTGGCTAGCTTCAATCATTCTAGCCTTGTTACATTTATTCTACTATTCTTTCGAATGAGTATATTATATGTTGTAAAGTGATCTTTTTTATTTGTAATATCTGTAATCTTTTATTCTGTTATTGTAATAGAATTTTGGTCTTGTTTTCTCTCGGGCTTCTTTGCATACTGATTATGGTAGTTTGGGAATATCAGTGAAATCCTTTAACCATTGTGGTCTTCTTTTTCTTTTGTTGGCCTGTGGATATGGGTTCATATCATTACTCACACCACCTTGTGTCCTCAAGGTCAAAATTTTGGGATGCTTTACGTATTCGCTCGTGATCCTCTGTAACAATCTTGGTCAATTCCTACCTTAGTAGCATCACTTGATAGGATTTCTCCACGGACTTCTCTGTGATCTCAAACTCTTGACAAGCTTGATTACTATCCCATCTTCAACTGATAATTTTCAGGTTGTAGTGTAAAAGCTGCTTTTGTAGTAGTCTTGGATTGAAGCTCTTCTATTGTATTGGCCATTTGTTTCTGGTTTTGATCTAACCCGATTATGGCTTAAACAAAGGAGGCTTGGTAGGTTGGGTGAGATTGGAGTTTGATTTTGTTCGGCATGAGTGATTAAATGGCTAAACATTTCCTTCCCATTTTAAGGTTCGTAATGTGTTGATCTCTAGTAATGTTTCCGAGTCCACTTCTTGGTTGCCTTTATGGAATTGGCTATATCTGACTTATATATCTAGGCTAATTCTATGGTCAGACTTATTGATAACTATTTAGACTATTCTATACTTAGATAATTATCTCACCGCCATCCCGGATTGAATGGTCGATAGATGAAGCTTGTTGCTATCGCTTTCTTCTTGGACCCATTGGTCGTAGATTATCATGTGGTAGTTGGTGTTGCTGGTCATCATTGACAGCCACTAATGCCAATAACTTGGATTTACATATATGCTCTTTATGGTCCTTCTCTTCACTATTGAAACACAATCCTTTCTTTCTTCTTTCTTCTTCTATTTGTGTTGGAGTGAGCCTCGAATTGCTATTCGTTTATTTGGATTGTTGTTTTGTTGATTGGTGTTTGTGGGAGGAGGCGTATGGGTCATTCGTTGTTGTTTTAATGTTGGAGGTTAGATCTTGTAGTTTCTTGGCATTGTTACATCATCGGTGATTCGCATACATTGTTATGTGTAATGTGAGTTTGATTCACCTCTTAAATCTCTGAATAAAGGTGGGCCAAACCTCTGAATAACTTGTTCTTTAAATTGTGGCCAAGAATGCAATTGTTTATTTACTTGCATCCATTGATACCAGCTCAAAGCAGGTCCATCCATGTATATTGAGGCTATTAAAATTTTCTGACCATCTGAGTAGTTATAATACTGAAAAAACTGCTCTGCTTTCAAGAGCCATCCTCTAGGGTTTTCTCCCTTAAATCTTGGCATATCTATTTTAAGAGGCATTGATATGGGTGTGTGTGTATGTGGCATGTTTGGAGAATAGGATTCATCAAAGGATGCATCACATACCTGGCTTTGAGGTTGTTTTTCTATTCTGTTTTCTATTGATGTCAATCTTTTTGCTATTTCATTCAATGCCATAGTGATTGAGGTCATTTGCTGTTCATTGTTGTTCAGCCTGGTAACACATGCTTCAAGTGTTTTGGCATTGTTTCTGGTTTCTTCTGCCATTTTCTGAGTGTTGTAGGTGTGAGTTGTGGGAATCAACAAGAGCACCAATGATATGGTTCTTTTTCTGTAATTACAGCTTGAGACAGTGAGCTTGAGTGATTAAATCTTTCTGGATTGAATTGCCTCGCATCGCTCCAATTGAGTTCATGGGTGTGAGTCAGTCAAAGCGGAGTGAAATCCTTTCCAATTGAGTCAACCCGGCCGAGTTAATAGAAGGAAGCTCGGGAGCTTTTAGATCCATTGGATCTAGCCTTTATTCGGCCGTTGGATGGGCTCCCTTGGATCGTGTTCTTCTTTGCTTCTTGCTTGAGCCGTCTGATGGTCTTTCGTTATCTGCTGCCCTTGGATCTTTGTTTTGATCACGCGGTTTCCTTTCCTTCTGATGTGAGTGGAAAACAGCTGTTGGCCTCTGATCGGTTTGATCGGTCTTTCGATCAAGGATCGTCGGATGGTTTGAGTGGAAAACAGTGTCGTGGATCGGGGCCGATTTTGGATTGGATCGCGTAACAATTATTCATTTCTTTATTTTCCTTTCGCCTTCTGCTCGTCGCTAGGGTTTCTGAGGGAAACCGAGGAAGATGGAGAAGATTAGGGGGAGATAGCCGGAGATTCTTACCGGAGAAGATCTATCCGGTGAAGATCCACCGTAGGAATGTCCTGAGGATGCCGGAACCAGCTTGAGAGAGACTGTGGAGGAGTTCGGGTCCTGTGGGTTTTTTTTCCACCGTGAGATTTGTGCTAGGAGAGAGAAAGACACGGAGAAAGAGGGAGAAGACTTGAGAAAGGAGAACAGGAGTCTTGAGATAATATCTCAACGAGCACCAATGATAAGTATCTATTTTGATATATCATTTTAATCACGTAATTTCGATAAACAAGTGAGCTTGTGTGATTAAGTCCTTCCGAATTGAAGTCCGCTCATATCGCTCCAATTGGGTTCTATTGGGTGTGAGCGAGTCAAACAAAGGAGTGAAATCCTTTCCAATTGAGTCAACCCGAGTAAAGGAAGAAACGTCGGAGCTTTCGATCCGCTGGATCTAGCCTTTTTCCGCTTGGATGGGTTCACTTGGATTGGGTGTTTCCGCTTATCACCGCTGGATTAGGGAAATGTAATATCTACCCTTGGATCTGTGTTTTCTTGCCGCGTCTTGCCTTTAATCCGCTGCCGTCTGATCTGTTAATGGGATCCAAGTGTTCTTCTCTGTTGATCTTTCCTTTGCTCAGTGGATGAAGGAGTGGAATCCAAGTGGCGCTGTTCGAGCCGTTGGATACACTTATCGGGGAAGCTTTAGCAGGAAAAGGGGCCTTAGGTTTTCATTCGTCTCGTTCGACGTTCGAGCCGTCGAATTGCTCCAGAGAGAATGCAAGGGAAGGAAGTTCGCCGTGATTTCGGAGGAGGGACCTTCCAAAGTGAGGATCCACCGGTGGAACCACTTGTGGAAGAAGAAAAGGGGCTGGGAACAGAGAAGGAGATTTCTTGAGATAAATTTTCATCATCCCTTCTTTCTCCTCTGATCTCTATTTATACTCTTCTTTGGATCGATCATGTTTGTTCTACTTGTAACTGCTTTTACATTGTTTATCTGTCTTGCCTCGTCAGATATTCTTGTCTTTCTTTCTTGATTTCTGTTTATCATCGTGTTGTTCTATGCTTCCTCTGGCCGTTATTCTTGTTATGGATCATTAGTTTTAGTATCTTGTAACCAACTTCTGGGCTAGCTTCAATCATTCTAGCCTTGTTACATTTATTCTACTATTCTTTCTTGAATGAGTATATTATATGTTGTAAAGTGATCTTTTATTTGTAATATCTGTAATCTTTTATTCCTGTTATTGTAATAGAATTTTGGTCTTCTTTGTTTTTTCCGGGCTTCTTTGCATACTGATTATGGTAGTTTGGGAATATCAGTGAAATCCTTTAACCATTGTGGTCTTCTTTTTCTTTTGTTGGCTGGATATGGGTTCATATCATTACTCCCTCTCACACCGA
Source organism: Cymbidium sinense (assembly GCA_021442155.1). Classification (NCBI taxonomy): domain Eukaryota; kingdom Viridiplantae; phylum Streptophyta; class Magnoliopsida; order Asparagales; family Orchidaceae; genus Cymbidium; species Cymbidium sinense. The sequence continues at coordinate 65,497,188 of CM038220.1, read as the reverse complement.
CCTTGTCCTCAAGGTCAAAATTTTGGGATGCTTTCAGATATCGTTCCGGATCCTCTCAGAATAATCTTGGTCTGAATTCTACCTTAGTAGCATCACTTGATAGGATTTCTCCACGGACTTCTCGTGATCTCAAACTCTTGACAAGCTTGATTACTATCGCCCATCTTACGAGCTGATAATTTCTTGGTTGTAGTGTAAAAGCTTGTCTTTTGTAGTAGTCTTGGATTGAAGCTCTCTTCTATTGTATTGGCCATTTGTTTCTGTTGGTTTTGATCTAACCCGATTATGGCTTAAACAGTGAGGCTTGGTAGGTTGGGTGAGATTGGAGTTTGATTACATTACGGCATGAGTGATTAAATGCGTGGCTAAACATTTCCTTCCATTTTAAGGTTTTACGTAATGTGTTGATCTCTCTGTGTCAGTCCACTTCTTGGTTCGACTTTATGGAATTGGCTATATCCGACTTATATCTAGGCTAATTCTATGGTGACTTATTGATAACTATTTCTATACTTAGATAATTATCTGTCACACGCCATCCCGGATTGAATGGCTGATAGATGAAGCTTGTTGCTACTGTTTCTTCTTGGACCCATTGGCTGTCGGGCTGATTATCATGTGGTAGTTGGTGTTGCTGGTCATCATTGATACCAATAACTTGGATTTACATATATGCTCTTTATGGTCCTTCTCTTCCTTTATTGAAACACTTCCTTTCTCTTCTTATTTGTGTTTTGTGAGCCTCTGAATTGCTATTGGCTGTTTATTTGGATTGTTGTTTTGTTGATTGGTGTTTGTGGGAGGAGGCAGTATGGGCTGTTGCTGTTGTTGTTTTAATGTTGGAGGTTGGCTGATCTTGTAGTTTCTTGGCATTGTTATCATCATGATTGATTCTATTTGGGTGCATTTGTGTGTAATGTGAGTTTGATTCACCTCTTAAATCTCTGAATAAAGGTGGGCCAAACCTCTGAATAACTTGTTCTTTAAATTGTGGCCAAGAATGCAATTGTTTATTTACTTGCATCCATTGATACCAGCTCAAAGCAGGTCCATCCATGTATATTGAGGCTATTAAAATTTTCTCGACCATCCAGTAGTTATAATCTTCAAAAGAGCCATCCTCTAGGGTTTTCTCCCTTAAATCTTGGCATATCTATTTTAAGAGGCATTGATATGGGTGTGTGTGTATGTGGCATGTTTGGAGAATAGGATTCATCAAAGGATGCATCACATACTTTGAGGTTGTTTTTCTATTCTGTTTTCTATTGATGTCAATCTTTTGCTATTTCATTCAATGCCATAGTGATTGAGGTCATTTCTTTGTTCATTGTTGTTCTAACACATGCTTCAAGTGTTTTGGCATTGTTTCTGGTTTCTTCTACCATTTTCTGAGTGTTGTAGGTGTGAGTTGTGGGAATCAACAAGAGCACCAATGATATGGTTCTTTTTCTGTAATTACAGCTTGAGATAGTGAGCTTGAGTGATAAAATCTTTCTGGATTGAATTAGACTCATTCAATTGAGTTACGTTGGGTGTGAGGTGAGAGCGATGAGTGAAATCCTTTCCAATTGAGTCAACCTGGGTTAATAGTTGAACGATCGTTGGATCCTAGCCTTTATTCTCGGCCGTTGGATGGGCTCCCGGATGTTCTTCTTTGCTTCTTGCTTGGCCGTCGATGGTCTTTTCGTTATCTGCGCCTTGGATCTTTGTTTTGATCGCGGTTTCCTTTCGCCGATGTGAGTGGAAAGCATTGGCCTCGATCGGTTTGATCGGTCTTTCGATCACGTCGGATGGTTTGAGTGGAAAACAGTTATGTGATCGATGCGATTGATTCTTGGATTGGATCAGCGTAACCTAATTCATTTCTTTATTTTCCTTTCGGCTTCTCGGTTCTTTCAGGGTTTACAAGAGGAAGATGGAGACGATTAGGGAGATTCTTAGAGAAGATCTATCAGTGAAGATCCACCGTAGGAATGTCCCCAGGATCGAAGCAAACGAGAGCGTGGAGGAGTTCAGGAGGTTTCGCCGTCTGTTTGGGTTTTTTCGGTTTCCGTGAGATTTGTCTTCTGAGAGGAAAGAGAAAAGAACTTGAGAAAGAGGAGAAAGGAGAAAGAGAGTCTTGAGATAATATCTCAACGAGCACCAATGATAAGTATCTATTTTACGATATATCATTTTAATCGCGGTGAAATTGTAATAGATTAAGTCCTTACGAAGTGAATGCTATTCTTGTTCCAATTGGGTTCTATTGGGTGTGTGAGTCAAGCGAAGTGAAATCCTTTCCAATTGAGTCAACCCGGTAGTAAAGGAAAAGCGTTCGGGGCTTTCGATCCGTTGGATCTAGCCTTTTTGGCCGTTGGATGGGTTCACTTGGATTGGGTGTTTCTTGCGCTTATCGCCGTTGGATTAGGAAATGTAATATCTACCCTTGGATCTGTTTTCTTGCCGCGTCTTGCCTTTAATCCATTTTCCCTTAATGGGATCAAGTGTTCTTCTCTGTCGGTTTGATCTTTCCTTTTTTGAGTAGGATGTGAAGGAGTGGAATCAAGTGGCTTGGCCGTTGGATACACTTCGGAAGCTTTAGCGGGAAAAGAGCCTTAGGTTTTCATTTCTCGTTAGCGTCAATTGCTCGGAGAATCTGAAGAGAGGGAAAAGAGGAAGTTATTCATGATTTGTGGGAGGAGGGACCTTCGATGAGGATCCAGTGGGAGAAGAAGAAAAGGGGAAGCAGAAGGAGATTTCTTGAGATAAATTTTCATCATCCCTTCTTTCTCCTCGATCTCTATTTATACTCTTCTTCTTGGATCATGTTTGTTCTACGGTTTGTATTTGTTTCATAATTTCTGTTATCTCTTGCCTCTGGTATATTACATTTGTCTTTCTTGATTTACATTGTTTATCATCGTGTTGTTCTATGCTTCCTCGGCGTTATTCTTGTTATGGATCATTAGTTTTAGCGTATCTTGTAACCAACTTACGTTGGCTAGCTTCAATCATTCTAGCCTTGTTACATTTATTCTACTATTCTTTCTTGAATGAGTATATTATATGTTGTAAAGGCGATCTTTTTTTGTAATATCGTAATCTTTTATTCCCTGTTATTGTAATAGAATTTTGGTCTTCTTGTTTTTTCTCTTACGGGCTTCTTTGCATGCGATTATGGTAGTTTGGGAATATCGGTGAAATCCTTTAACCATTGTGGTCTTCTTTTTCTTTTGTTGGCTGTGGATATGGGTTCATATCATTACTCCCCTCTCACCTCGACCTTGTCCTCAAGGTCAAAATTTTGGATGCTTTACGTTTTTTACGTGATCTCTGTAACAATCTTTGAATTCTACCTTAGTAGCATCACTTGATAGGATTTCTCCCACGGACTTCTGTGATCTCAAACTCTTGACAAGCTTGATTACTATCTCGCCCATCTTACGGCGGTGATAATTTCACTTTGGTTGTAGTGTAAAAGCTTGTCTGTTTTGTAGTAGTCTTGGATTGAAGCTCTCTTCTATTGTATTGGCCATTTGTTTCTGTTGGTTTTGATCTAACCCATTATGGCTTAAGCGGTGAGGCTTGGTAGGTTGGGTGAGATTGAGTTTGATTACATTTACATGAGTGATTAAATGCATGGCTAAACATTTCCTTCCCATTTTAAGGTTTTACGTAATGTGTTGATCTCTGTGTGCTTCAGAGTCCTTCTTTGGTTCGACTTTATGGAATTGGCTATATCGACTTATATATCTAGGCTAATTCTATATTGACTTAACTATTTAGACTATTCTATACTTAGATAATTATCTCATCACTATCATTGAATGGTGATAGATGAAGCTTGTTGCTATCTTGTTTCTTCTTGGACCCATTGGTACGTGATTATCATGTGGTAGTTGGTGTTGCTGGTCATCATTGACCACTAATGCCAATAACTTGGATTTACATATATGCTCTTTATGGTCCTTCTCTTCACTATTGAAACACAATCCTTTCTTTCTTCTTTCTTCTATTTGTGTTGGAGTGAGCCTCTGAATTGCTATTATTTTATTTGGATTGTTGTTTTGTTGATTGGTGTTTGTGGGAGGAGGCAGTATGGGCTGTTGCTGTTGTTGTTTTAATGTTGGAGGTTGGCTGATCTTGTAGTTTCTTGGCATTGTTACATCATCAGCTGATTCAGTGCATATTGGGTCTGTTTGTGTGTAATGTGAGTTTGATTCACCTCTTAAATCTCTGAATAAAGGTGGGCCAAACCTCTGAATAACTTGTTCTTTAAATTGTGGCCAAGAATGCAATTGTTTATTTACTTGCATCCATTGATACCAGCTCAAAGCAGGTCCATCCATGTATATTGAGGCTATTAAAATTTTACGACCATCAGTAGTTATATCTTGAAAAAACTCTTTCTTTCAAGGCATCCTCTAGGGTTTTCTCACTTAAATCTTGGCATATCTATTTTAAGAGGCATTGATATGGGTGTGTGTGTATGTGGCATGTTTGGAGAATAGGATTCATCAAAGGATGCATCACAGGCTTTGAGGTTGTTTTCTATTCCATTTTCTATTGATGTCAATCTTTTTGCTATTTCATTCAATGCCATAGTGATTGAGGTCATTTCTTTGTTCATTGTTGTTGACTGGTAACACATGCTTCAAGTGTTTGGCATTGTTTCGGTTTCTTCCATTTTCGAGTGTTGTAGGTGTGAGTTGGGGAATCAACAAGAGCACCAATGATATAGTTCTTTTACGTAATTGACTTGAGATAGTGAGCTTGGTGATAAAATCTTTTACGGATTGAATTCAATTACATTTTTCTTTGTTCAGGATTACGGTGTGTGGGAGTCAAGCGGTGGTGAAATCCTTTCCAATTAGGTGCGGCGAGTTAATAGAAGGAAGCGTTGAGCGTGCGTTAGATCTAGCGTTGGATTTTATTGCCGTTAGGATGGGCTCCGCTTGGATCGTGTTCTTCTTGCTTAGCCGTCGATGGTCTTTCGTTATAGCTGTCCTTGGATCTTTGTTTTGATCACGCGGTTTCGCCTTTCGCCGATGTGGTGGAAAGCATTTGTTGGCCTCGATCGATTTGATCGGTCTTTTCGATCAAGGATCGTCGGATAGTTTGAGTGGAAAAGCAGTGTATGCGTGATCGGTCGATTGGATTGTTCTTGGATTGGATGGCGTAACCACTAATTCATTTCTTTGTTTTCCTTTCTCGGTTGTCTATTTGGGGTTTTAGAGGGAAGCCAGGGAAAGATGGAGCGATTAGGGGAGATAGCGGGGAGATTCTTAGGAGAAGATCTATCGGTGAAGATCCACGTAGAGAATCTCACGAGGATGCGAACCCGACTTGAGAGGAAGCTGTGGAGGAGTTAGGGAAGGTTTGTGCCGTCTGTTTCCGGTTTCCGTGAGATTTGCCCTGAGGGAGAGAAAGACCGGAGAAAGAGGGAGAAGACTTGAGAAAGGAGAATGAGGAGTCTTGAGATAATATCTCAACGAGCACCAATGATAAGTATCTATTTTCGATATATCATTTTAATCAGTAATCTGATAACAGGTGAGCTTGTGATTAAGTCCTTCCAATTGAAGTCCGGCTCACATCCAATTGGGTTCTATTGGGTGTGAGTCGAGTCAAACAAAGGAGTGAAATCCTTTCCAATTGAGTCAACCCACTGAGTAAGGAAGAAAGCTCGAGCTTTCTGATCCGTTGGATCTAGCACCTTTTTTTCGGCCGTTGGATGGGTTCACTTGGATTGGGTGTTTCTTGCGCTGCTTATCAGCCGTTGGATTAGGGAAATGTAATATCTACCCTTGGATCTGTGTTTTCTTGCCGCGTCTTGCCTTTAATCCGCTGCCGTCTGATCTGTTAATGGGATCCAAGTGTTCTTCTCCTGTCGGTTTGATCTTTCCTTTTGCAGGTTGCCGTAGGATGTGAAGGAGTGGAATCAAGTGGCGCCGCCGAGCTGGATACACTTATCTGGAAGCTTCAGCAGAAAAGGGGCCTTAGGTTTTCATTCGTCTCACGCTCGAAGAATTGCTCCAGAGAGAATCTGGGGAAGAGAGGGAAACCAGGAAGTTCATTGATTTCGAGGAGGGACCTTCCAGTGAGGATCCACCGTGGAACCACTTCAGGGAAGAAGAAAAGGGGCTGGGAACAGAGAAGGAGATTTCTTGAGATAAATTTTCATCATCCCTTCTTTCTCCTCTGATCTCTATTTATACTCTTCTTTCTGCCTTGGATCATGTTTGTTCTAGTAATGCTTTCATGTTATCTGCCTTGCCTCTCAGATATTCTGTTGTCTTTCTTGATTTGTTGTTTATCATCGTGTTGTTCTATGCTTCCTCGGTTATTCTTGTTATGGATCATTAGTTTTAGCGATCTTGTAACCAACTCTAGCTTCAATCATTCTAGCCTTGTTACATTTATTCTACTATTCTTTCTTGAATGAGTATATTATATGTTGTAAAGTTTGATCTTTTATTTGTATCGTAATCTTTTATTCCCTGTATTGTAATAGAATTTTGGTCTTGTTTTTCTCTTGGGCTTCTTTGCATACCGATTATGGTAGTTTGGGAATATCGGTGAAATCCTTTAACCATTGTGGTCTTCTTTTCTTTTGTTGGCCGTGGATATGGGCTCATATCTACTTTGGGAGAGGGAATTGAAGTTCGTGGCAATGGTATAGAGCTTGGATTCAATGACTGGCGAAGACGAGAGGAACGGGAGTTTTATTCCATACGCTTAATGCTCTGCGATCGCTATTGATCGCAACTGGAGAATTATGGACGATTTGCTTTAATAATTATATTACAAATTATTATATATTATTTAGATTTTCTTCGTCTGCGTGTTTATAATTTATTTATTATCAAGGAACTATTTGTTCTTTGTATTTGACGGTTAAATAAAAGAAGATTGCATATCTTTTAGCTTTTATGTACTTGGAATCAAATAGATGCAAAGTATATTATTATATATTTTATTTTCGGTTATTTGAATGGATTCTAGTATATTTATGCACACGCTTTAAAATCATAAATATACTATGGTAGTAAAATGCATATTTTCTAAAAATAAATATTTATATTGTATCTCACTTAAGATCTCATTTGTTGAAGTTAGAAAATTCACCTTTAAAAAAAAAAAGTAATTCGCAATTTGATTTGGTGAAATTAAAATTAACATTAATGCCATTCTTTATTAAATTTTTTTGAAATTAGCTCAAATTTTATAATTTCAATTTCATTTAATCTCGTAAAGTGAACTTCACAAGCTAATTAAATCATATATTAGAATACAATTTCACAATCAGATCACAAAGCACTCCTTTCATACATATTAGTATTAATTAGAACTGATTAATTATGATTACTTATCGTTTTATTAATTTTAAAGTAATGTTAGAGCAACTAAATAAATTATAATTATTATTTAATCATCTAAGTTAAATATTATTAAAGCTAATTTAAACATTAATTAATATTGATGAATCTATTCATCTTGCAAATTTGATTTCAATTCCTTCCTAGATTTTACATTAATTTTACAATCATTAAAATTATAAATCCTTAAAATATAAAGTTAAATAGTTAACTATGATTTAATATGTGTGCCTAATATTTTTTAAAATTTACACTTTAAAAATTTAATAAATTTGAATTTGTTGTGTGTTAGGACATTTAAGGTGGTAAAGAGGATGTATTTAATATTTTAGTTTTATATGAAAATCTAACGTACATACAAGTTAAGAGAAGAGTTGTAAAAACTAATAATTTTTATGTGAAAAACTCAAAAAAGAGAGTGATATAGCTAAGAGATGGAGGTTGAACGATTGTAATTGAGTACTATGATCAAGTGATGGTCGGACAACTATAATCATGCTATTACAGTAAAATGATGATGATTGGGCAACCATGATTGGGAGACTAGAGTTAAGCAAACATCTTTGAGTGAGAATTGTCATTAGAGATGAGATGATGGGTATGGGTTGCCAATTTGTTCAAGACTACATAGTTCTACCATTCCTGATCAACCTATCAGAACCAATTTGCTAAAGCTAAAGGGATTTATGCCATAACTTTTAAGGAGTCTAATTAATAGTCATGAGTTGCTAACTTGTCGATGAATGAGTGGATTTATTTTCTATGAGTCAATTTGTTAGTGTTGATTTTGAAAAGTAGAATTTATATTTTGGAGGAAGACATGTTGATTATGAAAGCAAAGATTTACATCATAGCTGATGCAAAATGAACCAAAGTTAGCATTTGTTGAAAAGATAACATGCCATGCTTTTATGTAAAGAAATTTTTTTTTTATTCACAGATAAAAAATTACTAATTAATTTACACCAAAATATTATAATTATATTTATTAATGTGATCTTTATATCCACAATTATACATTTATTTTATTATTTGTTTCTACACATAAGCTATAAAACCTAACAAAAGTTTGGTTTTTTTTTGTAAAAAGAATTGAGGCAAACCATGTAGATTTATAAAGATGCTTTAGTTGAGTTGGGAATGATGAATTAGTGTTTTACATCATCTTCTTCAAGATAACTATCTTCCATTCTTATTATCTAACAAACAAAATTAATATTCGGACAATTAGAGTTTTTATTTTCAATGATGCTCAATCTCTTTAAAATTTGACTTTAAAATTATTGTTGCTTATTTTGATATGCTCACTTGGACTGTCAATGAGCTTATCGGTTGCTAGAGAAAATATTCTAATTTGAGTTTGGGCACATCTATGATATATCTACCTACCATTGGCTACATGTAGATGCAGGTGATATCGTGTTTAATAATTTCTCACAATATGATTAACTCCAATACCGAAAATCACGCCCAAACTTTCAGCTCGCCAGTTTCACGCATTTGCAAAATCAATCGGGGAATCATAAATTTTGACCCACACGATAGTTGTAGAAAATTTTGTTACAATTCTAACGATATAAAGTTTGCTCAATTCTGACACTCTATAACTCCGATTTGCTTAAAATACGATTGTTACTTTGAACTATAAGCTTATGCGCTTTTTTGCACGATTCAAAATCTGTGATCGAGTCTAATCATAAATTAACCAACATGAAAGTTGTATAAACCTTTGTTATGATTCCAACGATCAAAGTTCGCTTGATTCCGACATCATATGCCTCTGTTACGCACAAATTACGACAGTTGGTCCGAATTTTCAGCTAGGCACTATAGTTTTCGGATTCAAAATCTGTGTCGTCGAATAAATTTTAACCTACATAAAGTTGTAGAAAATTTCATTATGATTCCAACCATACAAAGTTTTCGATTCAACATCGTATGACTAGATACACAAAATCTGTCACGCTTTCAGCTTTTGCGCTTTTTTGCTTTTTCGCAAAGGAATATACCACAATCAGAATTCGATCAACATGAAAGCGGTAGAAAATTTTGGTTATGATTCCAATGATATGAAGTTTGCTCAATTCCAACACCATCGATTGGCTAGAAAATACAAAATTGATATTTTTTTTAATAAATTTTGAATTGTGGATTTTAATTAGGCCTATTATATTAATATATTTTTTTGCCTAAATTGCTAATTAAGATTAGCATTATGCCTAATTTAAAAATTTTGTCATCTTGTAAAAGCTTCAAAATGGGATAAATGACTTGTTAGATACTAACATAATATTCAGGCATGATGTCAACTCAAATAGATTTAATATAAACTAAAAAAATGCCCCTGTCTTGTAGGGGGAATTCTAAAGTATATTTAGGATAATTTTTTAAGATAAAAATATATAAATACATCCATATTTGAATTGATGTACTATAAAGGAGATTTTAACATACAACATTGATTTTATCTGCATATGAAAATCTAAAAATGATCCCTCTGTAATAGGGGAATTTTCACGGAAAAGTTCATCATATGGAGTATGTTTATTTAGAGATCTCGACATGAAGCACGATGTCAACCTAAATAGATATACTAAAAAAATGCCTCCTATCTTGCAGGGGGATTTCTATTATACCTCGAGAATGTGATCGTCAAGTATAGTACTTTTTCAGGTAATGACGGTTGATTGGCGGTATTGGCCTTTCACCCATTAAGTTGATGAGTTGGTATGCCCCTCCTTGATACACTTTTTCAATGAAAAAAGGACCTTCCCAGTTAGGCTCAAATTTGCCACCAAATTTTTGATTTAGAATAATTGGTCTTCTCAGCACCATGACCGATTCTCCTTTTTGGAATGTTCGAGGCCTCACTGTATGGTCCAAAGCTCTGGACATCTTTGCTCGATAGACTTCCAGATTTTGATGAGCTTGTAATCTAACTTCATCAAGCGAGTTGAGTTCCTCCATTCTCAGACGAGCATTTTGATCTTCTGTTAGATTGTACTAGATGGCTACTCAAAGTGAAGGCAACTAAACTTCAAGCAGAAGAACTACTTCAGTTCCAAATACCAATGAATAGGGAGAGGCTTTAGTTGGCATATTGTTGGTAGTTCGATACACCCATAAATCCTTTACTAGCTTGGTATGCCATTCTCTTTTATTTTTAGTGAGAATCTTCATGAGCAGTTTGACTAATGTCTTATTGAAGGCCTCCGCCAAACCATTTGCTCTTGGATTATATATTGAAGAATATTGCCAATCAATTTTGTGTGGATCGATGAATCTATAAATCTTTGCACTTTTAAAAGTTGTGCCATTATCATAAATTATTTGACGTGGCACACCAAATCTATAGACTACATTATGTGAAGAAGTTGATCACTCAGTCAACAGTGACTTCTTTAAATGGAGTAGCCTCAGCCCACTTAGAGAAATAATCAGTCGCTGCTAGGATGAAGTGATGTCCAGCTGATGACGGTGGATCGATTGGACCAATTACATCTGTACCCCAACATTCAAATAACCAGGATGCTATTATTGGATGTAATGGATTTAGAGGTTAATGGATGAGATTCCCATGTACTTGACATTCATGACACTTCTTAGCGTGATTAATATAGTCTCTCACCATAGATGGCCAATAATAACCCATCCTTTTCATCTTCTTGTCATCTTGGGACGAATGATGCACCACAAAGTCCTTCATGAACTTCCATCACTTTGCTAGCTTCATCTACACTTAGGCATCGTACATTTGTTCAAAGATCTACAATATAAAGTATGTTGTGCATAGCGTAGCATTCTCTTTTCTTTGATTTGAGCTAGTAATTTATTACTTAGTAATTTTTCTTTAAAGTAGTCGATGAAGGGTTGCCTCCAATCACGTGACTCTTCTACAATAAAGCTTCACACTGCTTTTCTAAGGCAATGTCATTCTTAGCTCTTCTTGGTACAACTTCTTAATGGTTTTGGGGAGTATAAGGAGCAACCTGAGTCGCATCCTGTTGGGTTAAATTTGGTAACCTCTCTACCTGTGGGGATTGATACTTTATCAATTTTTGAACTCATCGAGTAGATATGCCGATCATGACATAATCACCATTCATACTTGCCATTTCCTTAGCTAATTTTGCTAAGCAATCAGCTTTGCTATTCTCGGATCAAGAGACTCGAGTTAGTGTGATATTTGATATCTGCTTCATAAACTCAAGAACTCACTTGTGATAGAAAGTTACCTCAAACTTTTTAATTCTATAGATGTCAAGTACTTGATTTATAATAAGCTGAGAATCACCAAAAATATGCAAGTTCTGAATGCCTATGAAAATAGCTTCTTCCAGACCTGCCACTAATGCTTCATATTTAGCTTTATTATTAGTTCTTGGCTCGGTCAATCCATATGATCATCTTATTATCCCTCCTTCTGGTGTTATGAAGATGATGTTGAATCCTTCTCTTGCTCTTGGAAAGTTTAGATGTTGGACTTGTTTGATCGATGAGGCTCCATCAAAGTACATTTCCCAAATTTGTAATTTTTCTCTTTCATGAATGAGCATAATTTGCTCATCAGGTAAATCGTCATTAAGAGAAGAGTCCACAGGGATAGGGTGTGCAGCCAAAAAATCTGCTAAGACTTATCCCTTCACCGCGCAGAACATATGTGATATCAAATTGTAAAAGCACCGCCCATCTTGCTAAGAATCACAACATTGGTCATGTCATAAAGTACTTCGGTGGATCGATCCTTAAGATGAGTATAATCTTGTGAGATAACATATAATGATGAAGCTTTTGGACTATAAAGATCAATGCTAAATAGTGCTTCTCTATCAGAGAGTATCTCATCTCTGCTCCAATCAGCCTCCGACTGATATAATAAAGAGCATTCTCTTTGCCTTCTTCATTATGTTGTGCCAATAATGCACCAAGGGACTCTTCTAATGTAGCTGTGTGAGAGGCTTCCTAGGAATAGGCGCTGCTAGGATTGGTGGATTTAATAGGTTGCTTTTAATGCTATTGAAGGCTTCTTGGCACTCCTTGTCCCATTTGAATGGAGCATCCTTCTTCATTAACCTTACAAATGGTTGATAGAGTCCTGATAAGTTTGATATAAATTGACGGATGAATGTGAGTTATCCTTGTAAAGAATGGAGCTGATGCAAATTCTTCGGTGGAGGCATCTCCATGATTGCCTTAATTTTAGCAGGATCAATTTCAATATCTCTATGACGTACAATGTACCCCAAGAATTTTCCAGAGGATACCCCGAATGCACATTTTAGAGGATTCATTTTGAGATCATATTTTCTGATTCTCTCCAGTACGATTCTCAAGTCTTCAAAGTGATTTTCACGGTTTAAGCTCTTCACCACCAAATCATCGACATAACATTCCACCTTTTGATGAATCAACTCATCAAAAATATGTCATGGCTCTTTGGTATGTAGCTCTAGCATTTTTCAAGCCAAAGGGCATGATTGTGTAGCAATAGATGCCAATAGGTGTTCTGAATGATGTATGCTTTTTCATCTTCAGGTGCCATTTTAATTTGGTTGTATCCCGACGATCCATCCATGAATGAGAACATGTCATAGTTGGAAGTGTTGTCCACCAATAGTTTTGATATTGGAAGCAAAAAGTCATCTTTTGGGCACGCCTTATTTAGGTCCCGAAAGTCAATGCAAAGATGGATTTGACCATTCTTTTTTCTAACTAGGATAATGTTGGCTATCCAATCTGCATACTTCTCCTCTCACATGAAGCCTGCTTCGATTAGCTTCTTAGTTTATGCAATTACCTATTCTTCAATCTCAAATCTCATTCACCTAGGAGCTTGCTTAACAGGCATTGCATCTGGTTTTATGAATTGCTACATCAAGGGATAAGCCTAGCATTTCAGAATATGTCCAAGCAAAGCAATCCCTAAATTCACAAAGTAGCATTTTTAGCTCTTCAACTTTCTCATCAAGCAGAAGGGCACTGATGAAAGTTCAACGGGGATCATCCTCAGCCCCTATGTTGACTTCTTTAACTTCATCCATAGTAGTTATTTGTCCGCCATCTTCAAGTTCTTCAGGTGTGGGCTTGGCTTCTATTTCTTCATCATTTTTAAGAAGAATTTCATGGGAATCATCTTCTTCATCACTATGAGATTCTACCTCAACTTCTATTATATTATAATAGGCTCTATCTTGATGAGATTTTTAGATGAATCCCAGACCTTTAATGATAAACTTATCACTTCTTCATGATGCTTGAGGACTTCTTTGGCTCCATATCTTGTTAAAGATTTGAGTCCAATGTTTAGTAGTTCCAATATGAACTCTAAGCTTATGCATCATTCTTCATAACGTGGATAGTATATTGGTATTCTTGGCACTATCTCATCATAATTTTCAAGTAGGTTGTTCAAAATCTTGAGGCTGAGACTCTTCAGATTTATAAAATAGAGTTCCTGTTCCACCACTCTCACTCAACGGTGGCACATAAAATGTTATTAATTCTTTAATATTATGAACCTCCAATGGAGTGATTTCTTTGAAGCACTATTGAGGGATGGGTATAATTTTGAGTGAGTCATCTAACTCTGCCAAGTGAGCTATCCTCCTTGATGTAGCCATCTAAATTCTATTTCATAAGTAGATTCAAAATCATAGTCTGAATCAGAATCACTTATTTCATACTCTACTTTTCTTGAGAGCTTATAAGTTCCCTTAGGTTTGACAGGAATATCTTCTTCTTCCGTGTCACTTCCCAAATGAGGAACTGATTTTCTTGACTTACTGTACAGAATCAAGTGCTTTAGGGAGAGTTGACATTTCCTTCTTTCTTCCTCCTTGCTTTTGCTCTTTCATTTTGTGAAATTACTCTTTAGTTCTCGAAGTGGATGCTATCGCTTCAAGAGGCTTTGTTAGCATGGGCTCTTTGAGGATGAAGTACTTTGCATCTTCATAGATTTTTTGCTTCATTGACGGAGAATGGTTGTATGTTATTGAGAATTTCAGAATTCTTCTCCATCTTTCAGATACTTCATACATTGATGCATAGTTGATGGGACCATGCCATACTCATGCAGCCACGGTTGACCCAAGAGAGCTCTAAATGATGTATCGGCATTGATTACATGAAACTTGGCTTTTGTATATAAATCCTTGAATTTGAGCTAGAGAATAAAAGAACCTAGAGTTTTTTACCGCCTTTTTTCATTGAATCCATGAACCATCAATTTATCTCTCCCAAGATGTTGGATATCGAGTGATAATCCTCTTAATACCTTTAGACTCATGAGATTGATAGAAGAACTGGATCAATCAATATTGTGATTAAGATGCCATTACTATGCGGATATATAGGGTGATCTTCTTCCCAAAATAAGATCCTCTTCAAAAATGTGATTACTTGGGAGATCTTGAGTTTGCAATGCTTGATTATGCATTTCAGAAAGTAAGCTTCATAACTCTTGGATCTTTGAGAGCTTGTATCAAAGTTTCTGAGGTCTTTGACATCAAGAGAGCCTCACACACTCAATTGTGCAGGATCTTTCTTAGATGTGATATTATATTATAATCTATCTTCTCGAGTTTTGTCTTAGGATTTTTGGGAATGATATCCTCATTGACTTCAATTTGTTTGCCTTTGTCTTTATTTGTGTTTCCCTTCTTTGATGAAGGTAGTAAGACTTTACCACTTCTCAACTAAACTTGAATAACTTTGCCTTGCTCAGATTCTTCTGAAGAGGTAGTTTCTTCAAATTTCTCTCTTATTCTAGAAGATTGTCCAAAAGGGTTAGACTCATTTTTCAACATCATACATTGCATACGAGATGATATTGATGAGTCTGATTCTTCTCCGTCAGAAAAACATAGATCTTCATTTGAACAATTATTATCTTATTAAGTCATTAAACAAAATTCAGACATTAGCACCTCAGGCTCTTCTTGCTTTCTTGATAAAAATTTTGACGGGTTGGTCAATTTTGTCTGACTATCCTTATCATCTCAGAGTAATTGATGTTAAAAATATTTGACATCACGTAGATGATTCGACATGTCTCTACCGGACAAGACTCATCATTATTTTCAACATCTTACTCAGCTATGCAAAGTTTAGGCATGAAGTCTGCAAGCCTAAATGGTTGTCTTTCTGGCTAGTGATGCTCCTCTAGATTGTTAATGATCTTTTGAATGGTAGTTCTCTAGATCTTCTTTTTCTTAGCTAGCTTCTTTGATTTATGGGGCTAATGTTTGGTTGACTACTTCTCATGCTGTGATGAAGTAGCCTTATCAGAATATCATTGAGAAGCCCAAATACTTGGTTTAGGTATCTCTCTTAAGTCCAATATAGGTTCAAGCTGTGATTTTCACTTGACACTAGGGATCTTTTAGGCCTTGACATTTTCACGCTCTTTTTTAGAGAACTGTTTGCCATTCTTGATTCGAACTAATTTCTCTTTCTATTTATCTTTGTTGGATGATACAGAAGAGGACGTAATCATCCTAGTAGACTCTCTTTTAGGGTTGACTAGAACACTATCGGATAGTGTAAATTTATCTCATCGATATTTTATTTGTAGCCAATCTTTGAAGACATAACAATCTTTAATTGGATGACTAATCATTTGATGATAGGGACAGTAATTTGAATTACTGACTTGATCAACTTCTTCTAGCCTTTTGATTTCTGGTAATTGTAAACTAGCTTTGACTGCTTGCCAAAATAATTTAGCCACACTATCCCTTCTAAAAGAATATTCTTTATTCATCTTTTCCTTAAGAGATGGCCGCATTCACTCATCATCCCTTGTTGCCTGTTTTGGACATTCCCTACCACTTGGAAAAGTTTGAGGTTTGTCATTACCTCCTAATACCAATTTTGATTGTGGATTAGAATAAACATGTTTTTACCTTATCATCATTGTACACTGGTTGTTTTCCTTTATCCATGTTGTATATCACCCACTTTTCACTATTTGAGCTATAAGAAGCGGCGTGAGTTTCATTTCTTCTTGAGTCTGAAGGTTTGTTTCTCTTTGCTTTATCTGTATAGACTTTAAACTTAGGGTGATTCAACTTTTTAAATTTAGCCACTCTATCGAGCAAGTCCTGGAATGTTGCAATGGACGCCATGCATAGAAATGGTGCCATTTTATCATCCATATTGCCCATTAGCAATTGGATCGCATGTTCTTCTTCAAATTATTGCTCGCACTTCATACTTAGGTTGCGCTAATGACTTATGAATTTCATCACTGACTCATCTTTCCTTCTTTTCAATAAGGCAAGGTGAGCGATTGTGATTTTCTCAGTTGCACTGGTGAACCTTTTCACAAATATGGTCTCCAATTCAGCAAATATTTTAACTGAAACATTTGGCAATTCTGCATAAAATTTGAAAGCGGCTAAGGTCAAGTTACTAACAAATTGATGAAAAAGCAGTACATCGTTCTCTCCTGTGTTACCACAAGTAGCCTTAAATTGGGCCAGATGTTGCTTTGGATTACCAAGCCCGTTGAAAGTATTGAATTTCACTGAGTAACCTTTCGGGTACGACACTTGATCATATTTGGGTAAGGTCACTCACCAACTTTTGAGGCTATGACTACCTTTATCTTTTCATTGATTATTATTTCTAGCGGCGGTTATCCCGGTGTCTTGGCTTGAATTGTCGGTGGAGGTTGTTGGTTAATTTCATCTCTTGCTTTCGTAGCATGTCTTGTAGAGGAGAGGTTCCATAGTGGTGGTATAGAAGTTATATGATTAGCTACCTGTTGATTAGCAGACAAAATAGGCGCTACACTTGATGTGATATTCTTCTGCAATAACTCCATCATGATGTTCATTTGTTCCATCATATCATTCATCTTGGTACCAAGTTGTGCAATCTCTTTGTCTTTGGCCTCCATTTGACGCTGCATTTCTCTTTGTTCTCTAGCTAGCACCATGGCATCAATCAATACAGGTTCTTCCTCTTCTTCTATTTCTTGTTGTTGTTCTACTCCTTACTCATTCCAGGGGGAGAACTTGACTACCATTCTCCTTGTGTATTTGTAGAGATAACTGTTGTTGGGCATATGACATTGATTATAAAAGTGTACCGGATCATTTCTTTCAACCATATAGGTGACTTCAACACCCATGATCTCTTTCTCATTTTGGTCTTCTTCTTCTTCATCTTTAGCAAAGATTGAAGATCTATCCTTTATTTTCTTCTGTGAAGACTCTTCTTCATAAGCGTCAAATTTAGGTTCGATTTTCTAGCTTTGTGTTACTACTGATGGTCCTAGGCGGGGAGTTCATCTATATCTCTGACCATATAGATGACTTCCACTTCCATAGAATCTTCTTCATTGTTTTCTTCCTGCACATGAATTTCTAATCGACGTTTCCAGTGGATCTCTGGTTTAATGTGACGCCTTTCTATCAAAGGACCAGCGTCAACCTTTTCTTGTAGGGGTGAAACTGATCAGCGATGGGATCCCCTAGAGGATTCTCCAGGGTGTCAACCATCATATCTTTCATCATTGATATCCCTTCTATTAGGTATCCAGTTCTGACGAGTTGATTTTGAGGCAGATTTCTGAGTATATGTAACAGAAGTCACACCCCTTCTATTACTCAAAATTTCATTATGGGGCCTTGGCCTCCATATTTGCTTACCCTTTTGCCAAGACCTTTCAACAACAAATTCTTGGGCACGAGGTCCAAGTGTCCAAGTTCTCTTCTCTTTTCTTCTCTTCATAACATTCAGTCATTAAGAGTAGGTTCATTCGAACCAAATCATATCAACAACTAAAATTAACAAATCAACTAAATCACTTAAAATAAAATCATCTTCTAAATTGAATCTTTCACACTTAAAAAATTTTAACCTTAAAGTCTAGCTAAGACATATACATCTTAAATGTCATGCATAGACTAGGTCACCATTTTAGCTCTATGTTAGGTGCATGGTTTGATGCATACTTTTATTTTGTGGTGTAATGTTTTAGATTGGATGTTAGAGTGTATGTGTGAGATGTGATGTGCTTTAGCCCATGCTTTTAGAGGGTTGTGCTTAAGCTATAATAAAATATAAATAATTTTTTTACGTGTGTTATATCCTCCAAGCATAAGAATTGGATAGGTGGCCATGTGTGGTGCTAAGTCCAAATTTTCATATAACTGCTTAGGTTGTGTAGTATGTTTAGCTAACATTTATTTGTAGGTTTAATTAGATTTTCCTTTCCCATTTTGATGTAAATTTTGCAATTATGATTTGGAATGAATGTTATGGGGGATTAGGATGAACATTGATTATAAGACTTATGTTCTTATGCCTTTGGAGCAACCATATTCTAATGAAGCCAAAAATAAGAAAGAAGAGAAGCAAATCAAAATTGAAGAATGAAGAATGAAGACCCCCATAACATGAATTCCTTTTAATTATAATTATTCATTTGTAATCTGAGATGTATAAGGGTAGAGCTTGGCTACCCACATTTCTTTTTGGGTTGTCTGGTATCACCCACCGTCTCTTATTCTTTTGTGATAGCTTTATAAAATTGTTTGATGTTTGTTTAGCTTGTGCATTAAAAATGGCATGCCTTTTCATAGTTTTTTTTATGATTGGTGATTGCTGTGTGGCCTGGATGCGATCAGGCTCTTAGGAAAAAATAAATCTTCTATCCAATTAATCAATTCAAAACTAAACTAAACAATTCATAACTCACATTAAGAATTAAGATAATAAAAGATTTAGCAACTTTGTTAGTTGGATGTTGTATGTTTCACATCAAGCATTAATCAAATTGTCTCACTCTTGCCAATGGGGAGCTTCCACCTTTGCCAAAGAAAATGGCTTGACCTTTGAGAGTCATGGTGGAAACACACCTCCTTCTTTCAGATTTAGCCCATAACTAATTTTCTCATGTATTAGGCATATAGAATCCTATAGCCTGTGTCAAAGCAAAAGTCCAAAGATCAAAATAAAACTTAACAAAATTTGTATTAGATTTAGGTCATTATTCATGCCCTTCACAATCTGATCTCTTAGGAAGTGAGTTTAAGGACTTACTCTCCTTTCTAAATAAGCAACAACCTAGCCATATTGCAAAGCATAAGACTTACCTATATGTATTTAAAATCATAGGAGGAGTTAGTTAGCAGCCACCCCAGGAGGATGTATGTCCAACACTCATGTGGTTTATCCTCTCTTGTGGAGGTAAATCATATACCCATTTTGGCAATAGATTTAGGTCATGCTTTGGACCTCACCAAAACTCGCTAGGTTTAGGATCTGAGGTTATTGATTCCCTTTGGGGCTACAAGTATAAATCCTCACCTCTTAGGCATTTTTATAATCTTGTATTATGGAATTATTATCTAATAAAAAAAACTTCAACTCAAACATATAATGCTCTTCAATTTCAAAAATATAAAGCCCAACCATAGGATAGTTTGGGAAGCTCACTAAGCTTCCTATTATCATGAGCGTCACATACTCATCTCTCTTTGGCTTCGATAATAACTCTCTCCTTTTGATAAATCCCACTAGATTTAAAAAAAAAATAACCAATTGATTGTTAGTCTTATCTTTGAAATCTTTGGAGACAATGATCATTTACCTTAATCAAGAGTATTCTTAAGGAATTGTATTCCTTAGGATGTAATTAACTATGGGGGATTGCCTCCATAGGAAACTTAAATGAATCCAATTTAAATAAATCCTGCTTTACTTTTCATGTAAAGTAGGGGAAAGATCTCTGGTACATTCGAAGACCCATTATGTCTTAAGAGGCCTTATTAGGTGATTAGGTCCATTATAGGGTAGTGAATTCTATCCCGAGATAGTACAATTCTTTAATGTCATACCCACCCTAATAAGTACATCTATGAATCACAGTGTCCACTCATAAACACACACATAACAATCATAACACAAAAAGTAAACACCACAGTATCCAATTTGTCAATGCTAACCATCTCTGAAGCCCTCTCACTTATGAATTACTCTACACAGAGTTGCCATCTAGTAAATTTCTTTTGGTAGATGCAACTGATGGACCACCCAGCATGGATTAGTTACACATCCATGACCAACACCAAAGAAGTGAGGAGCCGAAGAGCGGTCCCATCTCATGGGATGAAAGAGAAAGAAGGGAGGGAAGAGTCCTCGTTCAGCTGGGAGTAGGGAAAATAGAAGAGAACCCGACAGGCCTGTTCGATCAGCAGGTAAACAAAGGGAACCCCCTGCATGCGGTTAAAGGAAACTAAACGAGAAAGAGGTTTATTGAGTGGGCTTTAGGTTTTATTTTAAAATTTAAGCTAATTAATATACTACTTATCCTAATTAATATACTAATCAACTCTAATCTGAATTTTATGATGATGAAAACATATAGTTAATATATATGTCCCCCTTAAATTATTTTGATGTTCTGGACACAATGACATAGTCCGTTTTGTGATCGGAAGCCATTTGGTTTGAGTCGGCATCGAATTGGAACAATTTCGGCTCAAAATTATGTGTCACTACTTTAGATCACTCGACATTTGTGTAGACTCATCTGAACTGAGTGTGGACAGTCTCATTTGATTGATTTTGATATTTTGAAACTAACGATATAATCAATTTTATGAACGGAGGTTGTTCGGATATTATCACAGCTTCCCGACTCTGATATACGCGTTGACACATTGATAACTCAATCTCTTGATTAGTTGATCATTAGATTGTGCAATACTTATATTCTAACCAACTTCGATGTTCTGAACATGATGGCGAAGTCCGTTCATTGATCGAAGGTATTTGGGCATCGTCGACCTCCGTTTTGATATATGTGCTCACATTTGACTTGATTAGTTGATTGTTAGATTGTGCAATATTTATATTCCAATCAATTTTGATGTTTTGAATGCGATGGCCAAGTCTGTTCGTTGATCGGAGGTCATTTCGACTATTTTTGGTGAAGTCTAGTGCATTTTGAGCCCTAGAAGTGTCAATTTGACTTGTGGCTTTCGACTTATGGCATATATGAAAGTCAACAAAAATCTTCATCGGATTATAACCCCATATAAAGTTTTGCAAAATATGCCTACACGTAATGTCCTTTTTTTCAATTTTTCTTCTTGGGTTATATTTCATTTTTTTTTTGGCAAGTTTTAGAAGGTCCTAAGTCCCAATATTATTTCAGATTTCGGTGTGTTTATGAGTTTTTTTTGGCTTTTCATTGGTGAAATTCTATTTTGATGAACAAACTACATGCTAATCTAACTATAACAAGGCTTCTTGTAAAGATGTAATTACAGTTTATGAATATGATTCATTCCATTTGAAGTGGAAAATGTACATGATGATAGGAACTCTATACTTTAAAGATGACATTTTATTGGTGGGTAAAAAATTTACTAGTGAAGCCAATGTTAGCATTTGTTATGTCTGAAGTTATATTTCATCAGGTTCACGGAATAGTACATTGTTACTAATGTGCTAAATAAGTTTAGTGAATATAATAAATCAGGATAGATTGAAATTCATCTCTATGTTGAATGTATGTCTATGGAGAGCTTGAAGGTAGGTATAATGTAAATAAATAAAATATATAAGAGGGTATGAAACCATGTTACAAAATATCCACTTAAAGTTTACTAAGGCTTATCATAACCAACATCATTGTACGTTTATAAGAAGAGACTCTAGTTTATGCAATTCATCTAAGGGTAAGGATATAACAAGAAATCATATGACAAAACATGAAAGGGGATAACAAATCTTAATTATGTAGTTGATGAAGAATGATAGATTACTAATTACTCAAATAAGGATGAGTTAGAAAGTGAAAGAAAATACTCCTAATCAAGATGAATATTTAAAGTAAGATTGGAAGGCTTTCAGATGAATTATTCTAGAGACAGAGTTAGATATGAAAAATGTACTTGATGATGAGAATGATGAAGTTGATTTTAGAGGAAATTCAAAGATGGAGGAGAAAAGGCTGGAAAATAGCATTAAATGAGATTCTATATCAAGACACTAATGACCAAATTGTATTGCAAGTTGGTAATTGAATGGGAATATGAAGCATGTAAGAAAGATGTAAGAAAGGCATCATGAGAATATTATTTATAGGAGAGAACCTCAATGGAGGTAAAAATGACTTCAAAAGGTACACCCAAAGGTGTAACTCTTAAAGATGTAATTGGATTATCCATGCATCAATATGAAATGACAGGATTACCATCAAAATGAAGAAGCTTAATAATACACATAGTTGCATATGGAACTAAGCTAACTTGAGAGGAGTTGGATAAAATGTTGGAGGAGAAAAAGGAGGAAAGTTGAAGAAGCTCAGAGGAGAGAAGCCATGGGACAGCAGCATAAAGAGTTGGGGAGTTATCAAACATTAGAACGGCTCCAAAGACAGAAGGTAGTATCCATGCGGAAGATGAAATGTGACAAGGAAGAGGAGAGGACAAACCACATGAAGCTGTTTGGGTAAAAGTAAAACTCATCCTAAGCTCTCGTTTGCAATAGGTCTGAAGTGATTAAATTGAAATCAATTTGAACATTAACAAAGATTTTATTGGTATACATCGAATAGGGGTGGAAATGAGACGAGTTAAGTTAGAGTAATTTTGACTTGAGCTTGAGCTTGATTATTTAATAGATTTGAGCTCGAGCTTTATTATTTGAGTTTGAGTAAGCTCATGAGTCAAGTCATTTAATTTTTAAGATAAAATAAATTTGATTGAGATAATTTTTTGATAAAATGATAAAAAAATTTAAAAAATAGATAGAAGAGAGTGGGATATAATTTTAATAATCTTATACTTAAAATAGTAAATATCAATATATTTTAAATATAATTTATATTAATATTTATTAAATAAGTTGGCTCACAAGCTAATAAATCAATTCAGGACAAACTTGATCTTGATTTATTAGCTCATTAAATTTAGTTTACTAGCCATTTATTGAATCGAGCTCGAGCTAGTGGCTATCGGTGGAAAAAAAGGGATCCAGTTCCTTTTATTGGTCTATAATACTATGGAATACTGGTGTCATGTTTCAGAGAAATTATTACATCCAGTATTCAAATGTATTCTAATACAGACATAGCATTACACGCGTGACATTACACATCATATACATAATACAATAGGCACAATGTTATTAGAGTCAAAGTAGAGCTACATCAAAACTCACTAATGATTTCTCCGGGTTTCAATCTTTTGCCTTCAAGTTGGCCTATGAGATCAATTTTGGAAGAATGCAATATACTGACAAATATAGATATTTGGTTTGGCAAAAAAAATTTGACCTGAATGTGTTTTAAAATCATTAATTTTATTTAAACAAAATTTAATATATGAGTGATGAATTGAATTGTAGTGAACACTATCATGTCATGGATTTTAGGTTCACTTTAAGTTAACTTGGTGAGGAGAAAATATTACATGCGGAGTCTTGATGTATCTTTTCATCAAGACTCCAATCATATTCAACCACGTGTCTCAGTTTCTTTAATTTATATTAAAAATAATATAAAAAATTATTTAGAATCATGTGTCCCACTTTCACTGGAGTCCGGATTTATGAGGACTACCCATGTAATATTTTCTCCTCGGTGAGGATGTTTTAACTTCAAATTTTTTTCTCTTTGATTGATGTGCATGAATTGATATATGAATTATTATTTTTTACATTATTATTATTAATTCATTTAGAAGATTAATTTTCAATTATGTGTTATATTATTTGCTCACTTTTAAATATAAATTCAAAATGTCGAGGTACATTTTTGGCATTGAAAAAAAAACGTGATTTAATTTAAGAATAGCTTGGTTCCATATCGAAGCATGTCTATAAGATCTTATCCTCAAAATAGTTTGCCATAATTTTTTATGTCATGACACTTATTTAGTCTTTATTTCTAAATTTATATTTTAAATAATTTTAACTTTCACACTATATTATAAAATTTTAATGTATGAATATTGAATATTGCATGAGGATTTAGCACAAAAATAGATTATAGAAAAGTTTTATAAAAGATAGTATAATTTTATATTAAAATTTTAGAAAAAATTCATAGAATTTGAATTAGTTGAAATTATCTATCATATAAGTAAGATTATAAAAATTTGTTTTTTCTCTTAACTTGAGAAGTTTGAATTATAAAATTGATAACACTTATTTAATATATTGTATTCATGATGAATAATTTTATACTAGAGGGTGATGATAGTTGCACAATAATGATCGAGCTTATGTTAGTTCAGTGTTATCGGTTAGGCAATTGCGATTAAGCAACAACAATTTAATGATAGAAGCGAAGGAGACTAAGTAACAACGAATAAGTGATGGGAGTTAATGTTGATGTTTGTCTTTGTCAAACATCAAATAAAGTCTTAAATTTTTTTTAACTCTGTCTAATTTCTTGTCAAAATTTAGACTCTTAAGTTAACTAATTTTTAAAAAATTTTAGCATAATAAATAAGTTTTATACTAAATTTATTATAAATTGATTGCTATTAAAAAGATGTTCCACTTTTTTAAAGGAAAAAAAATTATAATATCATAATAATAATTTTTTAAATAACGTGCTTATTATAATAATTTTACATGAATTTAAAGAGAGCTCTCAAATAAAAACACAGAAATACCCAATGGTGCGAGAAAGAGAACACAAATGGGCTGCAAAGAATATACAATTCTAGCACACCCCACAAATAAGATCAAGCGCTAAAAGAGATCTATGCCCTAATTCATGCAATAAGAAGACAACATTAAAAATAAGAAAATAAAAAGAAATAGAGAGAAAATTTTGTTTTCTATTTTTTATTTTTATGTTATTTTTAAAAATATATTTATTTAGAGTATTTTTATGTAGTTTTATATTTTGTTTTTTAAAAATAAATAATATTATTTTTAAAAATACTCAAAAGATATTTTGAGTGTTTTAAAAATAACAAGTAATCAAATAAGTTTATTTTAAATAAAATATAAATAAAATAAAATAAAATAAAATAAATAAATAAAATGATCCCAAACAGCCCCTTAATATTCGATTTATTTTCTATCTTCTTTTCTTGATATCCACTAGCCTTTCTCTTTTTATTAGTCGCAATCATTGCGAATACTTTGAAAACTAAAATGGCTATTGATTCTGACCTCTTTCAACTAGTATAATTTGTCTCTACAAATACATTGAATTTAAATTCATTTTAATTAATGTCATAATCTTACTAATAAGAATAATAAGAGGGCAAACTTGAGCTCTTCTTTCTTTCTAATACTTCTCTACCATTTTTTATGCATAAGGTTGTAAAGAAAGATTGCACGTACTGTAATCTCATCAACTCTCTTCTCTCTTAGGATAGCGGATGAGCTTTAGGGTTTCTCCTCTTGTTCCTTCGTTGATGGCGGCTGGCTTTCTGCTCCTTCCTCCCCGGTTGGTGGTTTTTCCTCCCTTTGGCTCTCAATCCTCCTTCTCACCTCCTAGAAACTTCACCTTCTCTTTCCTTCCCTCATGGATTCCAGAGCACTTCCCCTCCTCTCTTCCTCCCTCTAATTCACTCCTTGGTGCTCATCTTGCCAAACTCCCTTTGAGCTGGCAAGACACATCTCTCACAATTAGGCCTAAACCATGTGTCAAATATGCCTCCTTTGCACATGAAGACCATTCTTGTCCTCTTAACTCCAACCAACCCCCTCTTCACAGAGGTCGTAGCAGGAGCAGGCCTCGTCGGACAACAAATGTGGCATCTCAATCCCTCCCCACCTCTCTCCCAAGTCACCCACAGACTATTATTCAAAGCTCGATCAATAACCAAGCTCTTTGCATTCACTCCCAAAGAGAGAGAATGAATCCCCTCCTCCATAACCGAGCTAAACTCCCCACCCAATCTCACAGTCCCAGGAAAACATTGAACATGTTGCTCAAGCCAGCATGTTTCAGTCTGATCCTCAGCAAGCTATCTCCTATTCTTACAACATTATTACTCGCTCCACTACTATTTCTCCTTTGAGGCTTCATGCTCAAAAAGCTCACGACCAGTCCTCTAATATTCTTGGAAAGTCCTTGAACCTGGAGAAGACTAATTTGGATTCAGATAAGTTTAAGTCTCCTACCTCACATGCTAGTTTAGCTCAAAAGGCTCACAACAACTATAAGAAGAATGGCAAAAGCCCTCGACCTCTCATACTTCTTCATGCAATTCCCGATTGGATCCAGCGTTAGTCTTTTGGTGGTAGGCTAAATGATTGCACGAGATTAGTTAGGGAATATCACCTTGATATTGTTTTTCTT
The DNA here is from genome assembly GCA_021442155.1 of Cymbidium sinense. Classification (NCBI taxonomy): domain Eukaryota; kingdom Viridiplantae; phylum Streptophyta; class Magnoliopsida; order Asparagales; family Orchidaceae; genus Cymbidium; species Cymbidium sinense. The sequence continues at coordinate 65,470,539 of CM038220.1, read as the reverse complement.
ATTGAAACTAAACTTAATTTGGATTCTATTGAATTAAGCCCTTTCTCTCAGAAGTTCAAGAAATTTCTTTATGAAGATAGCATCTCCAAATTTGAGTGTCACCCGGGAGGAAGGATATGGATTAAGTGGAACTCTGCTTATATTTCCTTCAATCATTTGATTAGTACACCCCAAGTGATCCATGGTGAATTCATGATTGATAGCTCTACCTCCTTTTTCTTCACGTGCATTTGTGCTTTTAACGAGGCTTTCGATAGACTGGATTTGTAGAATTCACTACGGGATATCTCCTAATTTATGGATGCGCCTTGGATCCTTATGGGGGATTTTAATTGTGTTCTCTATAGCAAAGAGAAATATGGGGGTAAACCCTTGATCCCCAGCTGGCTCATTGACTTTAGGGACTATTTTCAAGACTGTGAACTTATGGATTTGCCTAGCTCTAGTTTGTTCTTTACATCCAATCGATTGATTAATTATATTCAAACTAGGATTGATAGAGTGCTGTGCAACCTAAAGTGATTGGACCATTTTCCATCATCCTACTATAAAGTTACTGCCCCTCCCTCTTCTGATCACTCACCAATCATCTCTTATCTCCAGCATAACTTCTCCTAGACCCACAGATTTATGTTTCACAACTACTAGACTATTATCTCTACTTTCTCTACAGAGGTCAAAAAGGCTTGGAATACTTTCGTCCCAGGAGATCCTCTTTATGTTTTCTCTAGAAAACTTAAACTCACTAGAGATGATTTAAAAAGCAAAAAATGGGAGTCCTCATCCCTTCAGAACCTTATCAAATCCACCAAAAATGACCAAGAGAAAGCCCACCTTTCTCTTAAGAAGGATCCTCAAAATCCCTTTCTTTTAAGAGATGTCCTTGATATCAAAGAAAGATATCAAGACTTATCAAACAAGGAAGCTCTCTGGGCTAAACAGAGAGCCAAAGTCCATTGGCTCATAAATTCTCATGACAATCTCAAATTCTTGTACACTTCCATTAAGGAGAGAAAGAATATCAATCTTAGAACTTCATTCTAGCGAGGGATTGATCTCTAATCCTATTGATATTGCCCCAAAAATCTGTAATTTTTACTCAACTCTCTTCAATATGGACAGCTCCATGGCTCTTAGCATACATGAAGTCCCCAATGATAATATTCTCTCCTTGGATCAATCTTCGGATCTAGCTACTGAGGTGAACTCAAATGAAATCTTTTCAGCCCACCAAGAAATTAATGAAAATAAATCACCTGGTCCTGATGGATTTAACTCAAAATTCTATTCTCCGTTGATTTCATTAACAAACAATTTCTATTGGCAGCAAATCACTTCTTTAAATGTAATAAAACTTCTAGTATGTTCAAACACGACCTCATTACCCTCATCCCTAAGCAGACCAAGCACACAAGATCTTTGTAGCTTTAGGCCTACTTCTCTGTAATAATACTTTTATAAAGTGTTTGCAAAGGTTTTGTAATAGAATAAAAAAAAGGTTCCTTCAAAAATACATCAAGCCCAATCTGCTTTTATTCTAAAGAGGGATATTTCTGATAATATATATCCTGTATGAAATCGTTGGGATTTCTCTAAGAAACACGAGAGCTTCATAGCAAAATTTGACTTAAGGAAGGCTTTTGAGACTATTAATAGAAACCCAATTGTTCTCAGGCTTCAACAAAAAAGCTTTTCTTCAAAATTTGTAGGTTGGATCTCTGTCTGTATCACTGACATCTCATTCTCTATAGTCCTTAATGGTGAGATAAGGGGCTTCTTCTCCTCATCAAATGGCCTTAGACAAGGCTGCCCTCTCTCTCCCTTCTTATTCACCCTGGCTATGAACACCTTTTCTTATTTGCTGGATAGAGAATTGAATCTTAGACGTTTCATTCACCTCTATGCAGGTAACTCTCTAATTTCTCAAATTCTTTTTGCAAATGATCTTTAGCTATTAGGAATGTGGATACCCGACCGCGATTCTCAAAGGTTTAGATATGCTACAATGGGTTTGAGTGTTAATGCCAAAAAGTTGATCATTTGCTTTTCAAAAGATTCTAGCACTAATGAACACTTCTGTAATATTTTAAATATGACTCAAGAGAGCTTCCCACTTAAATACTTGGGTCTTCCTCTTGTTGCTGGCTCACTCATGTCGATTCATTTAAATTCTCTTCGATAGATTGTTCACTTGGTTAGCTGGCTGGAAATCAAAATTCCTTTCTTTGAGTGATTTCATTTACCTCGATCTACAATCAATAGCTTTCTTTCTTTCTAGTTTAGACTGTGGCGGTTCCAAAATGTGTTATTAAAAGATTTCTTTTTTCTGTGCTAAATTTTTGTACCACAGAGGAGAACAATAGAAGATCCATCTCATATCTTGGAATAAAACTACTCTTCCTAGGGATAAGGGGGGAACAGGTCTCTTGTCCGCTTCCTCTCTAAACCTCCTATGTAAGTCTAAATAGTTTTGGGGGTTTTGACCAAAGCTTCCCCACTTGCAAATTGGCTTATTAATAGATATGTGTCCCTTTGGTCTAAACTCCCAGGTCGGTCCTCCTCTCTCTGGAAATATTTAAGGTTATGTGCAGCCCATTTTAGGGATCATCTTACTTTCAACATTGGTAATGGTGCCTCTCTTTCTCTATTCTTCAATCCATGGTGTGCAGAAAATTCTCTATATGAAATCCTTGGCCCCTCCTGCTTCGATATTCTAAATTTTTCTCCCCTTGCCTCTCTTAGTTCTATCATCCACAATGGGGTTTGGCTCCTCCCTAAAGCCCTGGAAATTTTCACCTTGTTATAATATCATTAGTATCAAAGTGGGTATAGGCAATGAGTATAATATGGAAGGATTGCAATGTCCCAACTAATACTATCCTCAAACATTATTTTTTTTGCTATCCTATCTTGAAGTGGTATAAGGAAATGGTTCAAGGGTTCACATTAACTACGATTTTTTTTTTGGATGGCTTATATCGGTGGGCTGAAAACATCTGATACTCTTCGAGACAGAGGACTTGGCTCCAATTTTGATTGTTGCCTCTGTTAGTCCTCTGAGGAATCCCATCCTCACCTATTATTTGAATGCTCCCACTCCATGAGGCTAATTAGGAACCTTTTGCCCGAAGGGCAATTTTTCTTGCCTCCCTGCACTCTCCGACAAATCTTTAGTTACTGGCCTCATAAAGTTTTGAAAAGGCTTCATTATCTTATTACTACCATTCTTACTCCATTTGGAGAAAGGAACTGTATGTTCATCAAAAGGAGCTTCACCTCCATACGTATAGTTTCCAACATCCATCTCTAGTAGCTCTTCAAGGTGGAAGTTCAAATCAAATTGGCCAACTCATGTTACCCAATCCCTGGAATTGTGGAGGGGAGATCTTTGAGATGGTCACCTTTTGGCTTTCTTTTTTCTCACTATGTTTTTGGCTGTTTCTCGATTCTTTGCTAGGGGTTGTTTCGTTGAAATTCTGTTGAAGAGTTTTGACTGTTTTTGCCTGGACCATGATGAGATCAGCTTGCTACAAAGATCTTCTTTCTAATGCTTACCTTGCAGCATTCTTGTTTGTTCGTGCCGGCTTCCTCCTTGGATGGTTCTCTTCTGCAACCTGAAGCTTGGGTTCAGCCTTTTCTCGATCACAGGCCTTATGCTCATCTCTCCCACTCTGCGGGACAATTGTTCCTATGGCTCCAGGATGGAGGTGTCAACCACCGGTTTGTTGGTTTTGTAAAGGCGTTGTTTTGAACTATCATTTCCGGGGAATTTTTTGCCTCTAGTCGGATGGTTTTGTTGATCTTTTTCCCTAGTTTTATGCATTTCTTGTTTAATGGGTTTTGGTTTGAACATCCCTATGGTCTCCGTGTTTTTTTTTCTCTGTAATCTCATGTAATTATTCTACTTTGGAATAATATATATCTAATAAAATTTAACAATTATATTTTTTATTATATAAATTATTTTTAAAAAAATAGAATGAAAATTGATTAGAATATTTAGTAGTTGAAATATTTATATTATGGACCATTGATATTTTACCAGCAATTTAATTGGTGTGTCTTGTAATATATTATTTGAGAATTTCTAATTGTGTATGTATGTGTATGTTATCTATCTCTATTGTATTATTAGATAATAATATTTCATTGAAAGAGCTTGGGATAGTTTTTGGTTGATTTCTACTGTTAAAATTTTTTTTTAAAAAAAAGATATTTGTACTACTTGTAATAACTTTTCAAAATATTAAATTTTTGATAGCAACTTTACAGTTAATTTTTCAAAAAAATTATTGTATCTCAAATAAACACTAAGTAGCATCATCGGAAAGCAAACAACTACATTTTAAACTGATTTAATTGATAGTGAATCCCAATAATTGCGTGGGGAAATACCAATATTTGTGAATGCCAGTAAATTTAATTAATAATTATTCTTAAAATTTTGAGATTTAATTTCTTCTACATCACATTTTGAGTATTCAATAATCTCAAAGAAATTATTAATATTTAAAATTAAAAATAATTTTGTTCGAATTTCAATTGAATAAACTCTAAAAATAAACGAGCACATATTCCTCATGATATGAAAGGCTGATGGCAATTTTATACTATTAATACTCTGCTAATTAATGTTGAATTTTACAATAAAGGATAATTTTTAAAAAGGAGCATATAATTAATAAAATTTAGCAAAAGGAGCAGTCTAAAAGATACTTAAAAGGAGTAATAACTTATATATTATATATATATATATATATATATATATAATATATATATATATATATAATAATAAAAATAAAATAAAAAAAATGCATAATTTTATTAATATATTAAAATATAGAGAAGTTTAAATTTTTTTAAAAAAATTGTACATAAAATATTTTAAAACTTTTAATAAATAAATTCCACTGATTCATTAGAAATTTAAATTTTAAAACAAAAGTATATATTATATAATGAAAACATCAAATAATATAAATTAATAAGATTTTTATAAAATTATTAAAAAATCCTAAGTTAAAATTAGTTTTATGATTAATAAAATTAATCTTATTTATAAATAAAATATAAATTATTATAACTATAGTACTATTTATCAATATAAAATTTTTTAAGTAATTATTTTAAGATTCAAAAAATACCATAAGTTAATTTTAAATTATATATTTCAAATTATTTTAAACTTACTATTTAAAATTAATATTCTTATATATTTTTCATAAAATTAAAAATGATAAATAATAATCTTACCTTATTTATATATTTTAAATATGTTGATTTAATATATTTAAAATTCTATCAAATATTATTATTAAAAATTGTTAAAAGAAATAGAAAAATTAGAAAACGTGAATAGTGATCACGTTTTCTGAAAACGTTACAAATATTCACGTTTTTGCTCCTTTTTAAATTTTTTTTATAAAAAAAAAGCATTTTGCTAACTTTTGTTAATTAAATGCTCCTTTTTTAAAATTATCCCTATAAAAATTGGTCTCTAATAACAAAATATTGATCCTTTAGAAAATTAGTCGAAGGAGCCTAGAGCCGGTCCTCCAAGAGACCATGGCTCCTAATCATCTCTCTTTAGACTTCATAATTTAATGATTATTATAATAAATCCCTATGGCAGCAGCGAAAAGTGTTCTACGTTCGGACATATGTATATTTGTTCCATCAATTCATCTCTCCCTCCATTAAAGAAACCCGAAATTGAAGCTCTCCATCCACATAAGTTCATCTCTATAAAATATTCATTCTTCATACATTTCACCTCAAATAATTACATCATAGATGTTTAGCGGTCATTCAGATCCCATCTTCACTCTTTCGATATCTCGGATATAAATCAATCAAATTTCAATCTTCCAATAATCCATTCCCTCTCTTTCTATTTTCACCCCCCTCTCTGGATACCTACAATGAAGAAGCTTTTCTGGAGATCGAAAAGCGGATCATGCTCATCATCTCGGATGAAGGATGAAGTACAAAAAAGAGCTCCTGTTCTAATGGAAGGAAACTACTTTAAAATTTTATTATTTGGTGAACGGTATAGATCATTTGATATTGGGCGATCATTTGATATTGAAGCTTAGGTGGGAGAGGGAATTGGAAGAAGTTAGGTGATGTATTTTGGATTGATATGTTGGCGAGGAGGAGCGAGGAGTATGCTTAATGCTCTGATATTGATCGATTATGGACATTCTTTAATAATTATATTATAAATTATTATATATTGTTTAGATTTTCTTCATCCGTGTGTATATAATTTAAGGAACTATTTATTCTTTGTATTTGGCCATTAAATAAAAGAAGATTGCATATCTTTTAGTTTTCACGTACTTGGGTTGGAATAAAATAGATGCAAAGTATATTATATGTTTTATTTTTCAGTTATATATATATTTATTTATTTATGCACACGTTTTAAAATTCTGTTAAATATACTATAATAGTAAAATGCATATTTTCTAAATATTTATTTTGTATCTCACTTAAGATCTCATTTGTTGAAGTTAGAAAATTCTCCTTTTTTTTTTTAATTCACAATTTGATTTGGTGAAATTAAAATTAATATTAGCGCCATTCTCTATTAAATTATTTTGAAATTAGCTCAAATTTTATAATTTTTAATTTCTCGTAAAATTAATTAAATCTCATATATTAGGAATCACAATCACAATAGCATCTCCTTTGAATTTTTTTTGAATAATAATTAAGCTTAAATATTTAATTTTTGTATTTTTGTATTTTATTATTTTTTAAATTATATCTCTCTAATATATTATTTGTATATTTTTTTTTATTAACTTATTTTAAAATACTCAAAATAAATTTTAGTTGCTTTAATTAATTTGACTATTAATGCAATTAACATATTATTAAAAATAAAAAATATATTTTAAGATACTAAATATCATTTATTTCAAATCAAAATATACATTAAAATTTTAAATTAACTTAAAAATAGAAATAATCCCAAAATTGACTTATGTGCCAATAAGTTGCAATAAGCTAGTTATGTAGCTGATTCCATCATGAGTTTATTTTAAGTCTTTTTTTTTTAAATGAGTTCATATTTTTAATGATATATGTGTTGAAAGTAATGTAAGGAGTGCTTTTTTATTAATAAGTTAAGATGAGGAGGCACTATATATCCAAAGATGGGTGAAGGTCATCCTCTTATTTAGGACATCTCGATAGAGATGTTATTTCCTTTTATAAACTTGATATTAATTTTAATATTGTGCTGGTGCAAATATTGTTGAATATTTATTCCTTTTTATAAACTTAATATTAATTTTAATTTCCTCCCCCAATGAAAGGCAGCAAGAGATTTTATAAAAGAAGTGTAAATTATTTTACATATTTATGCTTCTATATATATATATATATATATATATATATATATATATATATATATATATATATATATATATATATATATATTGAATCATTATCTATTTTAATTTATGCTTCTATATATTTATAAATGAATCATTTTCTTTGAATACAAAGCTATTTTATGTATATGAGCTTTTAAGAGAATATTATATGGGGTGTCTAGATACAATTTTGTATTTGGATATTAAATCAAGTATAAACACCTCATAAAATATAAAATTTAATTTATATTTTATCATCTGATTGGTGTCTAATTCTCCTAATATTTTTAGCATTTAATACTTTATAGACCATCGATGTGACCAGAAGCCCATAGGCTCATAGCGAGAACCAATGAAACAACTTGAAGCCATCCCTTCGACATCACCATGGTTGATGGCGATGTGACCATCGTGGCGGGAAGATCATCATCTAGTGAGAGAGTTGAGTGTGTAGATGGACAAGGTCGTAAGCGGGGATCACCGGTCTTGGTCATTAGGATAAGGGAAAGCTTAGCTTGTCATGGCGAGGAGGATCGCGCTGCTAGGTGGCTCATCCGCGGCGTGAAGAAGCGAAGAGGCGGTAGGGGTTTGTTTATTTATTTTATTTATATTCAAAGAATTTGATCTCGATTCAAATTTCTTTTCTCAGTCGATCGATCATCACGACTTTCTTGACACGATCTGAGATTCAAACGGTTGACCTCCTTAGGCACGAAGATTCCATTGCATCGATCGATCTCTATTGTATCTTCCACGAATTCCTTTGCAATATATTTCCTCTTGATTATTTGAAGAGCCATGCGGGGGGGTTTAGGAGGCGAAAGAGAGCGTGAACATCCTTGACCTGTTCACATAGAGCATATAAAATGGCTAAATTTTTAAAATAAATAATTAGCGGATTAGGCACTAAATAAAATTTAAAATAGGCAGTTGCGTTTAACGGTTGGTATTGTACACCTGTCATTCAATTAACGACTAAAATAATTTTTTAAAAAAAATCTGAGCGAGATGGGACTCGATCTTGTTTTATTCCCAATCTCTTGGAACCATTGCCCTTGTATTAAAAGCCTAGCTCTTAGCATCCCGCTTGTGAATCCGATAATTTCCTTTGGGAAATGTTTTAGATTTTTTTGAGTTTTTTGGATTTTTTTTGTAAAATGAAAAATATGAAATGTGATGTTGATTTTGTGTGTTACCATGTTATTAGTTAGTGTATAATGTGATTAACTAGTTTTATGATTTAGGTTAAGTTTAGAGTTTTAAGTTTTTTTGAAAGAATTGTTTTAGGTATTTTTTGGAACTCCTTTTATTTAATTTTGATTTTATGTGGATTTTATGTGATGTTAATTTTAGGCAAATGTAATGTTGATTTCCGTGTTTAACATTTGATTATTTAGTTTATCATGTGATTAGCTAGTTTGAGGGTTTACATGTGTTGGTGGATTTGATATTTTAGGAAATTATAATTTTTGTAAAAAAAAGAGGAACACATGACGATACTTTAGTATGAGTGAGTTTATTGTGGTCACATGAAAAATGAGGAACACATGAAAAAGTCTATACAAATTTTTCGACGATTCATTTTACAAGCATACAATCGAATCATTGGTCACGAAAGTTGATTCGACGGTTTAGGATTAATCTCATATGTAGATTTCATTTGCCGTTCATTGTACTCCATTAAATGATGATGAGTATGTGAGTCGTCATTAACAACAAGTATACAACTAATTGTATAAGTTGAAATTGAGTTGAAAGATGATAAAAGTTCATAATTTCACTGAAGGCTGAATTTCATCCAATTGAAGATATCCACACTATCCTATCAGAATCATATCGGTACCTCAATGAAGAATTTTGTAGGTACGTACCTCAAAGTCATTATCTAATTAATATTTTTTATTTTAATCTTATACACTGCATTTAAATCCGCAGCACTGATGATAGAGATGTATTTGCATCTCATATTCATGTTCATCATATTGCCTCAACTTTGATGGGTGAATATCATGGTGGTCATGTAGCACCTTTACCAATGAAGATGAGGGCTACGATGCTAGCAGTTACGACAGATGGTGAAGGTGACATTGGAGAAGAACAACGTCCAAACTATGGGAATGGTCATTTGCTAAGATATTACTCTAACAAAATAAGCAATGCTGAAGAGCACATGTTGATGTAGATTGCATTAGAGCACACAAGAATGGGATGAACAAGCGAACGATGACCTCTCGGTAGATTCTAGAAGAAATTTCATTCTAGACTTAAATGAGGGGATGTGTTTTCATGACAAAAAACCTTAAATTTATTGGGGTTGGTCCCAAACAACAATGAATATGTAACATGTGACTCTAACAAGATAAGGTTCACTATACATTGCATATATAGCATTAGGCCATGCTTGTGGCATCTACATGCTCGTGAGCAAGAGCTTGAGGGTGGTGCCTGAGGATTTCGTATGATTTACCCACACATGTTCTCATTTGATATTGAGCACGGTAGTGCACATCATAGTTTATTTACTCCAACCTATCATTAGATACCGGTTGGATTTGAAACGGAAAATTATTGGTCATATGGAATTAAATTTTAACATTAGGGTATCTACATGAAAGCTTGGGATGCATTAGAAAGGTTATACATGCTATTTTTGGCGATTCAAGACTCATACTCTTTCGACTTCATGGCTATTGTATATGCGATTATGCAGTGTACCGCATTGATCAAGTGAAGCCATTTTTTATTTTGGTCATTTGGGCCATCTATAGTTGGTTGACAATTTTGCAGGTGTCTAAGTCTTGGATGGTACATTTCTCTTGGGAAAAGTGACGCACTCTTCTTACTGCAGTTGGTATTGATGCAAATAATGACTTATATCCTCTGGCATTTGCAATAGTTGAAGCAGAGTGCAATGAGTCCTGGAGTTTATTAGGACATTACAGGACTTGATTCCACTTATATGTACTCTGCTTGATTTATGCATTATCTCTGACCGACATTCAGGCTTAGTACGTGGATGCCGTGAATTTTTTCTTGGCTAAACGCTTGCCATGCCATCTCAGAGAATTTCAAGAAGGCATGCGAGAACTATGAAATTTTGATCGACTTTGTGTGTCGAGATGTATGGTAATACAAGCGACATTCACACCTTCACACGTTACATTCTGGACATAAGGAATATCAAAGCGGTGGCAGTGGTACTTGCAAGAGATGTGGAGAAGTGGTCATTGAGTAATGATGACGATATCGATATGGCACAATGGCCACATGAGTGTTTCATGGTGTGCTCAAGAGGAATGTGGGTTGCCAATACAAGCACTAATTACATCAATTTATTACAATCTTGTATCATTTTTGCCAAAGCCTAGAGATACTTTCGATGAGGCGAATGATTTGATATTTGCACCATCAAGGCTCATGCAACAAAATGAGCGGGAAGCTAGAGATGCCAGATCTCACAAGAGTAGATTTAAAAGAATTTCAAGTGTTTGCTATGTCAAATGTCATTTAAGGTTGAATTGCAAGAACAAGATAGTTGTAGTTGTACATGACCCAGTTACTTCCATATCACATGTCATTGCTGTGTTAGGGACTCATTTGAGTCATTCACGCTCTCTACTACTACACTCTGCAACTACCCACGATGCGTGAAAGCTCAATTCCATGTCATACGACCGCATTGTATTTGTCGGTCTTCATTTGATTGAACTAGCTTGAATATTAAGGAAGCGGGTAGGCAGGGACACGAAGATATACCAACACAATGGATGAGAATGTGTAGTAATAGAATATGTGGACTATGCAAAAATCTTTGGGCAGCTACTTGTCCATAAAATGTTAGGGACTTAGTGTGGTTATATATCTTTATTTATTTTCTTGTGTGTATTTAGAATGTTTTTCTTGTGATTGTTCCCTCGCACTTAGTTTTCTTGGATCTCAACATAAATTAAGGACTATTTTTTGGTTTTATTTATGTTGTGATGAAGTTTTTTTCTTATTGTATGTATGCACTTTAGTTTTCTCGATGTTGTTACTCATGTATATTATTTCGATGTATTTTACTCTAGATTGTTTAGTGTAGGAATGGTTTTACTTGATAATATGTAGTTGTATGCAGGCTATTTTTTTTAATTTATTGTTTTTTTGCTTACTCATGTATGTTCTTGTCCTCACTTTTATCTTGATGGCTAATGTATTTTGTGCTGACCTGCACTTTCATAAGTTGTTTGCTAGACAGGTGAAATGGCATCTGAGGAAGGAGGAGCATCAGACGTCGGCATAGATGCCGAACCTCCGGACTATGGGCAAGAGGTACACCCAACATGCTGGCAAACTTTATTTCTATATCGGGCTTGATCACCACACTTACCTTAGTTAGCGGTTACCATGAGATAACTTCATTTCATGATTGGTGAGATGATATCTTCTGATGTGGCTATAATTCAAGGTATGGATTTGGGTATTATAGGACTTTATGGGGAGGAGGCGATGATTTATCTTGGCACGATTGTGTGATGGTGAGACATCGAGCGATGTGGTATACCATCCAGATGCATCACATTTCACATGGGACGGCAAGGACACCTTTCCTTGTTGCGGTGGACATTTTATAGGGATTCATATTTGGATCTACTAGATCGGACTTATGCACCCAGTACATATTATTCTCTATTGCTTCCTTACATTGGATCGTCAGTAAGGTACATTTGCCTACCCTCTTGGATGATTTGAGCTTGTTGAAGGTACTCCATTGGAGGCATTTGTGTTAACACACTTAGAGTTGAAGGCCAAAGTGGACCAACATGGCAGGATATTACCAGTTTGGTCAGCATGTACAGTTGGCCGCCCACAGTACCCTTTCCAGTGGAGTTGGATGGGTTGAGATTGGTTGTAGGTGGAATGAGGTTACTACAGAGATGACACATGTAGAGTGTAGAGATGAGCTTGATAGGCATTTACAGTTGAGTATGAAGAGAACATTTGGTTCATATTTTACCTCCATAATCTTATGTATGACATTTAATTTTTTGTCACATTGTAGGTGATATGGGAGCCTGGATAGATATGCATTAGTATGGTGTACTTATGGACAAGCTATTTAAGCGGTACCATTGATCATTTGAAGGTGTGGTACCTCCAATCATGTGCTCCGATTTGATGTCACCTAGAGTAGATGCACATAGATCCTTCATTTATGAGTCGATGGTGCGGAAGGCGATGTTGACTATGTTGATTATCACCGTTTACATATCGGAGGCTAGACATGATTGATTGTTGCGTGGATGACGTTACACCTCTGGTCGGTGTCGCATGAGGTGGTATTGATCCCCCTTGTACATGCTCGGGCTTGACCATTCCTACCACCACTATCCTCGAGCTCTAGAGACTAATGGTAAAAAAGCGTATGCTACTCAAATATTTATATCGTTATGAGCGAATTACATACTTGCACCGGCGAGAACATATCTTGGACACACAAGATATTTTCCCTTATTTTGGGAGAGACATTGACATTCAATCAACACTTATGATGAGGGGAACTATGCAGAATATGCACATATCAGATAGCAGGTGCAGGGATATAGATGAGGCAAGTAGTTCTTCTGCAACACCTTCATCTTCTCGATACATCTTGTAGGATTTGATGCATGTCCATCGTCATACAGAGATGTCCATACAATTACCACATTTGGCACACTCTCTTATGAAGCCATGTTTAGTCCATTTTAGTCATGGTGCGGAGACCCTCTTATGTATCCTCACCCACGGTCTACATGCAGTGTACCCCCTTTCTCTTCGGGACCATCACGGAGATACCGATGTTACACCCTCGATGATCCAAAGTAGACCGACGGTAGAGATGAAGCGACATCGGCCATTTTGAGACCGTCCTCGGACCACACCTTTCGGTATACTCAGGGGTGATGCACTTCCACCGCGTTTGATGTCCTCAGTTATCATAGTTGTAGATCATCTGATAGCTTAATGTACACTATTTTGTCAATGTTTTATATTTCTTATATACACTGCATATCAAGGCACCGTTTACCTATGTTATATATTTCCATTTTAAGTAATTTGCATTTTTTTTCTGCGGAATATCAGAGATATCTTGTTGGTATTGAACTGTCAAACTTTTTAAATTTTGGAGAAGTAGATAAAAGCTATGAATTTGTCATGCTTGCAAACTTTGTAATCAGTTGCATCTATTTTTTTGCAAACTTTGTAATGATCCATCCATTGTGCTATTTTGAATCCATACATTTCCACAAATATTGTTGTGCATGTCAAAATCACATCTCTCAACATAAAAGTCATGAGGAATTTTGTCAATTCCAATGATACCAAGCTTGTTAAATTCTGACACGGACGACTCATGCGCAAAATACTGTTTGCAATATTCAAAAGCTGGCATTTATCGCATTGGTGGAATGCTATGCGGAGAAAATCGCCTTTTTGGTCAACATAAAGTCATGAGAATTTTATTCCAATTCCAAGCGATACTAAGCTCACTAAATTCGATGAGACTCGGTATGGCCAAAATACCTGGTGTAGATTCAAAAGCTTTTTGTGCATTGATGAAATTTGCTATGCAAGAGCACCTTTTCAAGTCAACATAAAGTCATGGAAATTTTGTGATTCCAATGATACCAAGCTAAATTCAACAAGCGACTCATCTGACCAAAATACCAGGTGATACTTATTCAAAATAGAATTTATGTTCATTGGCGAAATATGCTATGCAAAGCCTATTTAATCAAGATTAAAGTCATGGGAAATTTTTCCAACGATACAAGCTTGCTAAATTCGATAACGGATGACTGCTAAAATCTATGGTTTAAAGTTTTTTTTAAAAAAATTTCTCAGAACCTTGAGTTTAATGAGCTTTAAATTTTTTTTATCTAATCTAATCCACTATTTTTAAATGTGCTTAATGAGATATACCACATCACAAATCAAAGTATCACAATCACAATTACTTTAAAATAGATGTGATATAAATGAGTAAGAAAGCGCCTGACGATCCTCGGTAAGGGAGGAGATCATAAGAGAAACAGTGAGCTTGATATCTGCCATGGATCACCTCAAGAAGAAAAGGATAATAATAATAAGATGGAATAGGAAGACAAACAATAGTAGGGTTTATGGCTAGTGATAGTAATGTAGTGGGTATTACCTTAGATGAGATGGTCGATGCCCCAATGAACTTGACTAAAGCCATTTGTTTCACCTCTGTTTTGTTCTCTTGATGGTTTTACTATTGGCACCATTTTTTTTCTTTCGGTTGTTGAAAATTTTATTTATTTATGAATTTATTTAGGTTATATTTGAGATTGTAATGAGATATACCACATCACAATTATCATTTGATAAATTATATATGAATGTAAGAAATTATGTTCTTAAATCTCATCTAGTGGGTGCAATGATTGAAAAAGTTATGATTTATTTTTTTAAATAAAAAATTTATCCTCTGATTTTTTTTAACCATTAGTTTCTTTTAAATCAACTTCATTATTATGTTTTCACTGTCCATACAAGCTTCAAAAAATTTATGAATCACTATTGTTACAATCCTCCTACAATAATTCTCAACCTATTAAGCTATCATCATCACCATATCCATTTGAAAAGGCGAGACAATAGAGATTCATCCCTTCTTCATTGGTATATGAAGTTTCATGTCCTTGTTTCTCTTGACAAATGGGATCAGGATTTAGACCTCCATAATTGTCTCCTTGTCTTGGTAGTTTGTGATGACATTCGAGGAGTTTATGGGGACTTTAAGTCTAAATGTTTTCTTGGGCTAGGCTTCAATACCACAATCTTGGTTGGTTGAGATAATTTTTCAGTCATTGGCTGATGAGCAAAACCATAATTCCATAGTGCATTTTTCAATTCGAAACCGCTACCATATTAATGCTTTACCTTAGATTTTCTCTCATTTGTTTTTGATGGTTTCAACACTAGTAATTCTCTTTGTCTCAAGAGTATCATAGAACTCTTTAGACTCCAAAAGCTTTTTATCTGTTGCCAGACGTTTTGCATCGATGAACTTTTCACGAACAAGAGCCATGCTTTTATAGTTTAGATTCTCATGATGTAGACCCTTTTGTGGCTTGAACATTTGGATCTTGATGATTGGACTTCATATACATCTCTATAATCCATTCATTGCAATAAGATTGAAGCTCTCTAGACTTCTATCAAGTAGCTGACCTCACTTTTGGAGTGAGCTCTCAACTTCTCCATCTTAGACATAGACTCCTCTAGACACTAAGAGTTCCTTAGTCTTAAGACATTTCTAGTGATTAGGTGAACACTTGACTAACCAGAGACTTAGAAGAGTTTATCATAGGACTAGGCTATGCATTAGGGACTTAAAACAACCACTTATCCTATAGCCTAAATCCAACCCATGTGCACTCCTTCAAACTAGTCCAAATCAAATATTAAATCAATTCCAACTCAATTGATTTTCTGAAATCTCAAATCAATTCCTACCAATCCAAATCAAATCTTAAATCAATCCCAACTCAATTAATTTTCTCAAATCAATCCAACCAATCAATCAAAGCTCAAATCAATTCCAACTCATTTGATTTTTTTCAAAGCTCAAATCAATCCCAACTCAATCAATTTTCTTAAATCTCAAATCAATTCCAATTCCAAATGATTCAATCAAATTCAATCCCAAATCCAAAATCTTTCCTAAGTCTTATGAACCACATTCATAAGCTTAGCCAAACCTCAAATCAAGCTAAGTGATTTCTTTATAAATCACTTATTCCATCATTTATATTCTTATAAATGAAATTGGCATCAAATCATCTAAATCAAATGGATATAAATCAAACCAAATCAAAACCCCTTCAAAACTTTTGACCAACCTTAGCCAAATTCACAATCAAATCACTCTAATTCACATGATTCTCTCATGGATCATTTATATTCACAAATATAGATGAGATATAAATTCAAACTAAAACAAATCAATCAATTCAAAACTCCAATTTATATCCTTTAAGCCAATTTCTTGGATTTAGCCAAATTATTAAATCAATCAAACCCTTGGATTTTCTCTTCAAACAATCACTCCTTCAATCACATGCCCAAATATAATCTACAATCACAATCAAACTAACCCATGTCAAACCCATGATCATCATTTTGACTTGAAATTGTCAAATGAAGCAAAACCCATTTAACTCCAAATCACTTACAATTGGATTTATATTTCAATCATAAGTCCATATGTGAGTTCAACCAAACTTGAATCAAGCCTTGATCAAGCCAATTGACCCATTTATGCTCACTTGACCTAAAGTGACCTAAAATTCTTTTGAGCTAAGTTCTAATCCAACCCAAATTAGATTGAACTAAGCTCATCCAAACCTCACATTGTGATCAACAATCATCTAGAATAATCAATCACTCAAATTGGGTCAATCAAGTCAAACTTAGCCTTTGAAATTAAAAAAATATATAGCCAAATTATTGCCAAATTGATTGAAAAACATTCATGGTCAATGAATGAACATGACCAAGCCCTCACTTGAGCCAAAACCAATTGGCCATTTGACCTAAGTTGACCTAAATTGACCTAAAAAGCTAAAATGGGTCAAATCTTGATCTAAGCCAAATTGATTGCAACCAATGGGTCAAATTCATTCCAAATTGATCGTTGAACTTGACCAAAGCTTCAATTGATTAGACCCAACCTAGCCCAATTGACCATGAACCCAACTTGACCCAAAGGTCAAAATAACTTAAAATCAAACCAAATCATAATTGATTGAACCAAAGCTTGCAATACATTTCAAATGATCAACCAAGCCTAAACCAACATGACCCAATTGGGTCTCAAATGGGTCAACTTGACCCATTTGACCTAAATGAACCAAAGTCAAATCTAAACCAAATTGAACCAAACCAATATACCCTCCAAATGATCATTTGAACTTGACTAACCAATTGGTCAACTAACTTAATGACTTGGGGTCAAATGAATTGAAATTTCAAACCAAATGAACTCCAAATCACTTCAAATTTGGCCCAACCCACTTTTGAATCATTTCAAATATGCCCAAATCAAACTCATGGCCAAATGACCACTTTGGCCTTTGGGTATCTATGAAATTCACTTAGAATTTGATCATTTCTTTCTCAAGGTCACTTAGCATCCTCTATTGGGCCACATGGGCACCAAGAGGGTGGTGAACATGACAATGAGCTTGGGTTTGGCCATGACCTAAGCCAAGCGACCTCCCAATCATCTTTGAGCACTTGGATCATCAAATACACTAACCACTCACATGGACATTCACTCTCCTTCACTCCACTACCCAAAATGACCCATATGGAGTGTTTTGCGCTCAAATCATGCCTCCAAGCCATTGATCAAAAAATGGCAATTCAATCTCACCATTGATCCAAGGGAGATATACTCCCCTTCATTCTCACTCAAACGACAAGCAATCCATTCCTCAAAGCTTGAGAGGTTGAATCAAAGCCTCCCCAAGCTTTTTCAAGCCATTCCTGAGCTCCCTCATTTCCCATTTTCAGTTTTACTCAAAGTCAAAAAAAGGGAGTTCAATTCCAAATCCAACTCATCCAATTCTCAACAAAAATCAAATTAACCTTGCACACACCATCCTTGGACCTCATAAATCAAGCAAATCATTTCCCAAGTCTCCAAGCCACGGGAAGCATCACTTTGATCAGGTGATCACCATTGAAGGGAGCTTGGTCAACAGTACTTCAAATTAATGCTTGATTCCTTCAGCATGGCTTCATCTCTACTAGGCAAGCTACCTCCTCCATTGGAAGTGCTGATAACCTCATGATGTGATTGCTTGAAACCATAGCTATAGGAAATTTTGCTTGGTCCTTTTCAAAGGGAATTGTAATCCCATGCAATCTTGATTGTTGGATGTGCATCCCCCCTCCTTTAGAAGGTGTGGGATCATTTTGATCCCAATCCGAGCTCGGGTGAGCTCAAATTGAACGAGGAAAGATGAACGGTGTTCATCTCTCATCGCTTGCGAAGGAGAAGGATCATACATCATCCATTCTGTGTGATTGGAATGGATGACTGTGATCAGATCATGCGTTAGATCCCTCTATTTCCTTCCTAAACCTCGGGATTGATCTCATCCATCCGATCTCAGATTGGATGGAGGCATGTCCTCCGACTTATTAGATGATGTGACAACTTAAATAACATATCCCCATGCCAAGTGGAAAGCATGTCATTTCATGCATAAGCATACGTGGCCGGATTAGGGATTAATGTGGGCTCCAAAATCCATCGACCTCTTTGGCAAAAAGTTTAAATGTGATGTAATTTTTTCAAGGTAGATAGAAAAGTAGATAAGACACTTTAGATTTCATCCTCATTTGGTGAGAACTTTAGATCGGTTCCAGTTTCTATAGGCAAGCCCTATAGTTAATTACCCCTCTCAATAAGTGAGAGAACTTTCGATTAAGGTTAGTCATTAGATCGAAAGCATAGCATATAGTAGAAACATGTAGAGTTTCAAAATTTAGATTATGAAATTCATCATTATAGCTTAAAGGATGGTTGGGGAATGATGATGTGCCCGATCTAGATCCCATGGTTTTGTCATCCGGTGATCGCGGTCCCTAGTCTACTTAGTTAGAGGAGGTAGTCGACCCAACATAGAAGGATTCTCATCAACAACACATGGTTACGTCATCCAAGAAATCCTTGTAGACACAGGGTGATGTTTGTCTGGAGACAATCTTAAGTCCACCTTAGTGACGAGGTTGTTTGCCTATCAAGTATACCCTATGATTCATCAAAGGGAGCCATTGGGAGCATACGCTATGGTCGTGATCATAATATAATGGAGCTGGCCAAACCACCCGTCGAGGACTCGATCATGCTTCATCTATTAGCTGGAAACCAGCTTCAGGAGAGCCACATCATTACTGGAGATAAATTGATTGAGAGTGAACATAGCATAACACTTGATTTGATATTAGCTCCTTTGTGAGCTATAGTTTTCTTAATTTATCACCCCCGATAAATAATTACGGAAGGTGGATAGATTGTATATGATTTAAGTTTTTATGATAGAATTTCATTTAAGTTATTTTAGATTGATATTTGATTTGAGTTAAAAATTTGATTAATTTGCATGCGTTTAAGAGCTTTAGATCTTGTCAACTCTGTTTAGCTGCTAACAGAGGATTAGATCTACTGTCACCTAATAGAATCAATTTCTCAAATATTTCACTTATTTGAAACTCTTATTCTAGATTTTTAGGTTTTGTTAACCCGGACCCAGTTCTAAGACTAAACGGGACGCATGCAACATCTTGAACACTTGAATTTAGGCATTCACATAATTTGGCACATCGGTGTATTTAAGAATTTAGGTAGCTTTTATTTTTTGAATTATGATTTTGTATTTTTTTTAATTCCAATTTTACTGTGCACTTTTGACATTAAAATTTGCACTTGAAATCTCTATGTTTGAGCACAGAGAATTTATAAAAGCTAATTTATCTAATTAATGAAATTATTTATCTTGAAAATCATAATTAGGATGAAATTCATTAATTTTTATTAAAGGAGGCCCTATGATTTTTGTAGATTTTGATTTAGTATCACATACGTACAAGGGTTGCGATCCATAAGAAGGCATTTTGATTTAGATGTAGTTTAACACATTACTTGATGTTTACTTGTTGAGTTTTGTAATTCTCTGAATTTGATTAGGTGCAATTTACACCAATTTTGATAAGTTATGCCGATTTTGTTTGTTGCTTAACCCCACTTATGCTTATTAGCATAGTAATCACCTCCATATAGATATAAGTTATTAAACCCAATTTGGATTTAGCATTAGTCCCCCCCTTTTCCCCAATTTCAATTAAAGCTTGTTTAATTTTGAGGAATTTGCAAGAAAAGAGGACTCACTTTACCACTTTAATTTAAGCCATATAAGTTTGCAATTAGAGTTTGTGAGTTTAATATTAGTCTTCTCAAAGTTTATGAATTTAATAATATCCTTCCCCAAATTTTACTGGCATTTTAAATAAATATTCTATTTTTCCCAAAATTTTCTTTAAAGGCCCCCCTTTTTTATTTGATGCTATAAAATTAGCTAGGTTTTCTACTTAGCTCTAAGTCATCATTTTATCCTCCCATTTCTAAGTCAAAGTTTTGACAAAATTTTGGCGACCTCCGCATCATCCGTGTAGGGGTCGATGTTTTCTTACTGATGCCCTCTTAAGCGTGAGCTGTCTTGACACCACTGAACTTTTCATCTCATTATTCTTGAGCACAATGAGGTGACCTAAGAAGACATAATACAAATATAATCATCCCCTTTCTTTTTTTTCTAAGTCGGAAATTAGACAAAATTTTGCAAGATTTCGTCTGGGGCGACATCTAACAAGTGTATTTGGCTTACTGGATGCCCTTGAGATAGTGAGCGGTGTCTTGCGACACCACAGCCTACTTTTTCATCCAGTCACGCCCTGTTAAGCACAACGAGGTCTTCAAACCTGCAAAGCAACACAAGCATGTATATATATTCACATTCTCCACGTATTCGACTTATTTTTGCAGTGCTGCGGTCTGCAAAGGAATGGGGTTGGGTTGATTGGGATGGATAAGGTAAGGGTGCGATCTGAAAATCAAGAAGAATTCACCTTTGACGATGTTCTTCCTCAATTTTTGCGGCGAAGGTAGGAAGGTTCTGGGGAATGCGCCAAAATCGAAAGAAGAATTCACCTCGATGATGTTCTTCCCCGATTCATATGGAAAAAAACTCTGGCGTGCGAACAGAAAGGAAGAATTACTTGATGATGTTCTTCCCCGATTCATGAAGCAAAGCTGGAAGGCTATGGGGGTGTCAATGAAACCAAGGAAAAATTCACCTCTTGACAATGTTCTTCCCCCGATTCATGGTGAAGCAGCGGATGGAAAAAAGGGTTTGACTATTTTTACAGGAATATTTGATGGAGTGGGAAGGATGGGACTGAGAAGGTTGACTGGGGTGGAAAGGAGTTTTCTGGCGTGGGTCAACAAAGACGATTTTGGTGAAAATGGCGGCAGGTAAATCACGCAAAATGGTGGGATCCCCGATCGAGATCGGTGGTGCTGATTCATCTGGAGATGAACACGTGTCGCGCGGAGGCTGGGTCTGGAATCATTGGTCATTGGTCATCTTGTGGAGTCATGCATCTGCGGCTGCAGCGGGTCAAGACTGGATTGAGTGACGGGTCGGTCATGTATGGCAGATGTGGAAGCAGCAGATGGAATGAGGGATGGAGTCATGAGCGGCAATCATTGAATGGCGGACGCACGATAGCTCTGGGAGATGTCTGAGGATTACAAAAAGCATGGTAGAAAATGCAATGGCAACAGTAATTTGCGATGGGATTGAGAGAAATGGATGAGAAAAAACAAGGAAATTAAAAGAATTACCCTTGTATGCGAGTGAGAGAGAGAAAAAGGAGAAAAGAATGAGGGAGAAATTTTAGAAAATGGGGAGATGAGGGAAATGAGGAGTTGCTAGAAAAATGGGAGGGAGTATTATTTTATTTTATTTTTTTATTTTTTTTGAAAACTAATGGGGAAATGGAGGGTAATTTGGGGATTTTAAAATAATTTTAAATTTATTAAATAATTTTAAAGTTGATGTCTATATATATAATATATATATATATATATATATCAATTTAGGTAATTCTATCATTACACAATGGCATTCCGTTTTGATTGGAGGCGTTTGGTTGAATTGGCCTTGCCTTGATATGCGTGCAAGTACATTGACGACTCGAGCAGTTGATCGATTGATCATCAAGTCGTGCAATATTTATATCCTGACTAATTTTGACATTCTAAATGCGATGGCAAAGTCCGTTCATCGATCGAAGGTCATTTGAGTTGATTTTGATGATACCTTGTGCATTTCAACCTCGATTTACATGCTACCACTTCTGATTATTCGACATTTACACAGACTCATCTAAATTGAGCACGAATAGTCTCATTTATTAGATTTTTCTATTTCAAAGCTAACATCATGATCAATTTCACAAATGGGGGTCATTTAGTCATCGTCGGTACCTACTGATATTGATATGCGTGCAAGCATGTTGACAACTTGAGCGCTTGATTAATTGATCATTATAATATCTATATCCTGACCAATTTTGATGTTATCGATGAAAAAGTCGTTCATCGTCAGGTCATTTCGACCATTTTGTGACATAATGCATTTTGAACCCATTTCTATCGCTTAAGTCCGTCAATTGATTTGTAGGCTTGTTTTGATTTATGGAACACATATGGAGGTCAACAAATGCCCTCCAACAAATGTGATTCGTGCATGAAGCGAGTCACATTTGTTGAAAACTGGTTGGCCTTTTGGGTTTGCCATAGAACTTGGATCATTTCGGCTTTGATTGCGATAGCTTATGAAACTTTGATAGGATTTGTCATTAGTATGCTATTTTATTTAGGACATGCTAACTAATGGGCTTGACCGATTTGTCAGAATCGACTTGTCAGATAGGGAAGAGTTCTTGCACCCTCTACTATCTGCTTCAATGGCTTTGTTGAAGGTCTCTTTCTTTTATGTTATTGCATATTTGAGTCTCCTCCAACCCTAGCTTCATGCTTGGTGGGGTTTTGGAGGAATTGGTCTTGTTTTGATGAATGACTCCCGGGAATCGGTTTATCCATGCTTGAAGATTTGAAATTCTTCTCCCAGCTTTGAGCTTGGATGGATGAAGATTGACAGATTTGTCAATATTGACTTATCAGGAAGTGTATGTATACCATGAATCCTATGCTTGCTTATTTGGATTCATTGGAGGATACATCTGAATATGACCCAGCTTATGTAGGGTCAATGTTGAGTTATTAGTATGGCAACATGTGTTTTAACAGACTAAATAACCACGAAATTCTTTTAGTTCTGTCATCGGCTTTGTTTGAACTATGGAATTGCTTCCTTGGTCCTATGCTTTCTACTTTGATGGACTTGATGAGGAGATTGGCTTTGATCTGTGCTTTGAGCTTGATCAGATCATTTGAGAATAGATTGAAATATCACCTTTCAGGTAATATATAAATTAATTTGAGGCAGCCCTGAATTAAGTGTTTCCTCATATTGTCTTGATCTATCGATCAAGTAGAGAGATCTCTTGGATCTTGGTTGCTTGTAATCACTAAGCTGGATCTAGTTTGAGGTTGAATAGCTATCATCATTGGACTGACGTGCAGGGGCTCTTTCACTGCGGCCTTTTCTTGTGGCTTGTTAAGTGAGGAGAGCGTCAGTAACTCGGCCATATTTGGGCTTGTTGAGTTAGACCTTTAGAACTACTCAAGTCTTCGACATAAGCTGTAGTGGGTTAGTGGTTTTGTCATCAGATAGATGAACGGGGGTTCTTTCATTGCAGCCTTTTCTCGCGGCTTATTGAGTGAGGAGAGCGTCAGCAACTTGGCTATTTGAGGGCTTATTGAGTCCGACCTTTAGAACCCATCCATGTTCTAGACTTTAGGTTATAGAGGTTGATGTTTCTCCAACTCAGTTAATTAAAGCTTCTGAAATTGGGAGTTCTTTTGACTTGGTCTCCAGAATTTGGCAAGTTTAAGAGATAAATATCTTGACATTTAGGGCTATCTTTTCATGCATAGAAATAGATTCTTTTTTATTTCTGCAAGAACATGTAACTTAATAATGACCATTATGGACTTATTCAGGAATTTTGGCGTAAAGCTTGATGTCAACCTGAATAAGAATATATTTGAGGATCTCATCTTTTGGCACGATGTCAAAACAAATAAATTTAATATAAATGAAAAAATGCCCCCTCTTTTGCAAGGGGAATTCTAAAACACATTTAGGAGAATTTTCAAGATGAAATTATATAAATACATCAATATTTGAATTGATATACTCTAAAGGAGATTTTAACATACAACATTGATTTCATCCATATATATAAATCTAAAATGCCCCTTATGTAATAGGAGAATTTTCGAAAAGGTTCTTCATTTGGAGTATGTTTATTTAGGGATCTCATGACGATGTCAACCTAAATAGATATACTAAAAAATATCCCTATCTTGCAGGGGGATTTTTATTGTACCTCGAGAATGTGGTTGTCAAGTATAGTACTTTTTCAAGTATCAACCATTAATTGGTGGCATTGGTCTTTCACCCTTTAAGTCGATGAGTTATGCCCCTCCTTGGTATACCTTTTCAATGACGAAAGGGCCTTCCCAGTTAGGCTCAAATTTGCCACTGAATTTTTGATTGGGGATAATTGGTCTTGTCAGCACTAGAACCAATTCTCCTTTTTGGAATGTTCGGAGCCACACCACGTGGTCAAAAGCCCTGGACATCTTTGCCCGATAGACTTCCAGATTTTGATGGGCTTGCAATCTAACTTCATCATTGAGTTCCACCATTCTCAGACGAGCATTTTGATCTTCCACTAGATTGTATTGGATGGCTACTCGAAGTGAAGGTAGCTCAACTTCAAGCAAAAAAATTGCTTTGGTTCTAAATACCAATGAATAGGGAGTGGCTTTAATTGACATCTTATAAGTAGTTTGATACGCCCATAGAGCCTCTACTAGCTTGGTATGCCATTCTCTTTTATTTTTAGTAAGAATCTTCTTGAGCAGCTTGACTAATGTCTTGTTGAAGCCCTCCGCCAAGTCATTTGCTCTTGGATTATATATTGAAGAGTATCGCCAATCAATTTTGTGTCGATTGACGAATCTATAAATCTTTGCACTTTTGAAAGTTGTGCCATTATCAAAATTATTCAACATGGCACTCCAAATCTATAGACTACATTATGCATGAAGAAGTTGATCACTCGGTCAGTAGTAACTTCTTTAAATGGAGTAGCCTCAGCCCACTTAGAGAAATAGTCAGTCGCTACTAGGATGAAGCAATGTCCAGCTGATGACGGTGAATCAATTGGTCCAATTATAGTTGTACCCTAGCATTTGAATGGTCAGGATGCTATCGTTGGGTGTAATGGATTTGGAGGTTGATGAATGAGATTCCCATGTACTATACACTCATGATACTTCTTAGCTTGATTAATATAGTCTGTCACCATAGATGGCCAATAATAACCCATTCTTTTGATCTTTACTGCCAATTTAGGACTTGACTGATGTGCACCACAAAGTCCTTCATGAACTTCAACCATCACTTTGCTAGCATCATCTACACCTAGGCATCGTAGCCACATTTGTTCAAAGGATCTATGATATAAAGTGTTGTTGACGAAAGCATAGCATAGAATTCTCTTTTTTATTTGAGCCACCAGTGATTTATTACTTGGTAATTTGTCTTCTTTAAAATAGTTGATGAATGCTTGCCAATCGCTGACTCTTCTACAACAAAGGCTTCACCTTTGCTTTTAGGCAATGTCATTCTTAGCTCTTCTTGAAATAACTTCTTGTTGATTTTGGGAGTATGAGGAGCAACCTGAGTCGCATCTTGCTGGGTCAGATTTGGTACCCTCTCTACTTGAGAGGATTCATACTTTATCGACTCTAGAACTCATCGAGTAAATATGCCAATCATGATATAATCACCATTCATACTTGCCATTTTCTTAGCTAATTTTTTCAAGCGCCTTACTATTTTGGATCGAGAGACTCAAGTTAGTGTGATATTTGGTATCTGCTTCATAAGCTCGAGAACTCGCTTATGATAGAAAGCTAACTCAAGCTTGTTGATTCTATAGATGTCAAGTACTTGATTTATAATAAGTTGAGAATCGTCAAAAATATGCAAGTTATGAATGCCTATGAAAATAGCTTCTTCCAGACCTGCCACTAACGCTTCATATTTAGCTTCATTATTAGTTCTTGGCTCAGTCAATCCATATGATCATCTCATTATACCTCCTTCTGGTGTTATGAAGATGATGTCAATTCCTGCTCTTGCTCTTGGAAAATTTAGAGATTGGACTTGTTTGATCGATGAGGCTCCATCAAAGTATATTTCCTAAATTTGTGATTTTTTTCTTTCATGAATGAGCATAATTTGATCATCAAGAAAATCATCATTAACAGAAGAGTCCACAGGGATAGGATGTGCAGCCAGAAAATATACTAAGACTTATCCTTTCACTACTTTCTGTGGAACTTATGCGATATCAAATTGCTAAAGCAATACTGCCCATCTTGCCAAGTGACCTATTAATGATGGTCTTATCATCAAGTACTTCAGTGGATCAATCCTCAAGATGAGGGTAATCTTATTAGATAATGAGCTTTTGGACATCTTTGCTCGGTAGACTTCTAGATTTTGTTGAGCTTGGTGCCTGATCTCGTCAAGTCCATCAAATTCTCACATCCGTAGACATACATTATCATCTTGAGTGAGATTGTGTTGAATGGCTACTCAGAGTGAAGGTAGTTCAACTTCAAGTGGCAAGACTACTTTAGCTCCAAATACTTTAACATGAGGAGTGAATTTTGTAGAAGTACAGTCTAAATGTCACACTGTTGTCTATTTGTAAGGGAATTTTACTTCGAGATTTTGGCCTCCAAATTTTCTCACCTATTTGTTGGGACCTTTGCGGATTCTTAGACATGTCATCCAAGTGTCAGCCTCGATGCTCAGACTTGAGACTTGAATTAGTAGACATTTTTCCAAGGTTGTAAGAGGAGGTCTCTTTGGAGGAGTAACTCTAGTCTCCCTGAGGATAGGACCTTCATATTTTCTTTTCATCAATCATTTCTTCTTAGCAACTTTGAGAACCCGATACACTCTTGCATATACTGTTTCGAGTTTCCTCACTAGAGAAGTTGGAACCTGACATTGTCGGGTCTAGAAGGACTGCTTGATTTGACCAGTAGAGCTATTCCGCTTTACCCATCTTAGGCTATCAAACTTTTTATGGGTTGGAACACTCACTTCTGGTTCACAACTGGTTGTATAATTTCTACTTGAACAATGACTATTGAGCATGTAGTTTAGCATTTCTCTTTCTCTAATGTCTCTAGGTTAGCTTGCTCCTAGATGAAGAAGCTTTTGTGTCGCCACTTCTTCTCAAAGCTTTGGCCTCCATATTTGTTTTCTTTTCGGACCTTTTTCAATGGATTCAAACATGATTCGTGTCACGATGATGCTCACCGTGTAGGGATTGCGTAGAATAGTCTTGAGCATTTACTACCATTGATTGTAGTTTTTGTAGTGGAGCATTTTTGGCTACTTTGATAATTGATATTTGATACTTGTTCTTCATAAGACATTTTTCCTTAACAACCTTTAGAACTCTATGTGCTCGAGTAGATGAAGTTTCATGTTGTTCCTTCAGAAAGGTTGAAACTAGCTATTATTGAGAGAAAACATTTAACATCACCGATAGCTATTCCTTTTCACCCATCTCAAAATTTTCAAATTTATTGTGGGGGTAGAAATACTCACTTCTGGTTGTAAGGTTGGTTGTATGACTTATGATTTAGACAATAACTATTGAGCTCGCAGTTTAGTATTTCTTCTCTTTGCCTTCTACTCAATTTTCTCCAGAAGATGAGGCTTCAGTATCATACCTTCCTAGTGCAAAAGATTCAACTGGGTTGTCGCATTCAAAGGTAAGACTGAAACTTTCAACCCAGTGAAGGTTCTCTTCATGACTGGCACCTCAAAATGAATCAACCTTTTAAGTACAAATACTCTCTTTTGATGAACCTCAATAACAGTAGTGGTTATTCCAATTGTCCTCCTCCATTGCATATGTTGGTGTACAATATGCAAATGCTCAGGTGGAGGATTATTTATAGCGGTGATGGTTGGAAAGTCTACACTATCAAATTGAATGGTAGCTCCAACATCCCCAGTACTACTCACAATGTTAGCCAAACGGATATTGGCTTCGCGACCAAATTGCATGATAAATGGTGTTCAAGATCCATCGATAAACAAACAATTAATTAAATAATTAATTCAATTTTAATGATGAAACTTTCTAAAATCATAACTAATTATAGAAAAATCCAAAAAAAAAATGCAAACTCAGCTCATTCTGAAGATATTTCAAAGGAGAATCTAGGAAAATTATAATTAATTAATTTTGAATAGTGACTTTGGCTTAATTAGGGTTTTATTAAAAAATCTAATTAGCTTAATTACATCTTAATTAAGCATTCAAATAATCTCAAATTCTTTATGAATGTCTAGGGGGATGACCTTTGCTTCCCATATTTTTCTTAGGGATTTTATTGATGGCTTAATTAGGGAAATCATTTGAGCAAGCCCTAATCACTCTCTTAATCAAATTAATTATAATTAAGGAATGAATAGTAGCTAAATTAATTACTTGAATATAATTATCCATGTTAAACAGTAAAATCATTTGGGGAATATGATTGGGACATTTTTCCTAATTTATTTTAAGTATACTTTACCTTTGAAACTTAAATTAATTAATGGGTTAATGGAATGATTAGTTGATTAATCAAGTAACTAGATCTTCAAAATGAGGGAATCAAAGCTAGTGGAATGATTGAATGATTTAGGGATTAGGATTGAGGCCTTTCCCGATCCTTTCCCCAAGTTAACTTTATCATTTAAATCAAAGCATAATCAAAGCATTTAATCAATTCATTAATGGCCTAATGAAATCAAAATTAAAAATCAATTCACCTAACCTGAACAACCTTTAATTCATCTTGGGTAGCTCCTTGGGTGTTCAATAACCCAAGGTGAGAGATAATGAAATTATGATTGACTCATATGTGTGAGAAAATAATAAGAGTAATGAAGTAAGATCCCTTAAGTTTAATTAATTATTAATCATAAGCTAATTACATTAGGCCCCTTTCATTTCTTAGGAGCATTGCAAATTTACTTTTCATGTCGTTGCATATCATATTGGCTTATTAATTAATTAATTAACTTAAGATGATATAAGTAAGGAATAATTAATCCATTTAATTCATACCTTAACCTAGCTAAAAACATAAAATCAACTTAATTCTAAATTAAACCAAACCAATTCACACATGGGGAATGGATTAGATTAGCAAACCCTTCTCATATTTCCTAAGTCAAATAAAATTCAAAAATAAAATCTCCTTAAGGAATTTTGATTCACTTTAAATGATCTTATTTGGTTTGATGGTCCTTAGGAATTAATTAGGGTGAATGAAGTTATGTGCTTACATCCCTTTATTTCTTTCCAATCATGCTAAATATTATTTGCCATATGAAATAATGCATCCATATCTTTTGAAAATCAATTAATAAAAATGTTTCCTTTTATGTCAAATTGCATGTGTTGGCTAAAATTAAAAATATGAGTGGCTATCATCACTATTAAATCAAAAATTATTTTCAAAACTTATAAACCAAAGATTATAAAATGAAGTGATGTTAGTTTTAAATTTTATAAGCTTGCATGTGATGATAGCATAAGATGTGTGAAGTCTTCTTTCTTTCTCTTAACATGGATTCACATAGGATTTGCAAAGTGTATAGTTCATTTAAAAAGAATATAACACTTGCCTAAATCTATTCCTATGCATCTCCATATTATGACTTAGAAAGAATCTTCATGTTAGACATGTAAATCATACATCCAAATAAATGAAACATAAATTTTTTCATGGATTTTCTCATCCTTGTAGTTTTGTACATCTACATATATTTATGAAAAGTGGTATATTAGTCCGGACATCCCGTTGTGTGAGACTTTAAGTAGCCCTAAGTAGGTCTTGTACCTTACACTAGTGTAGAAAATATAATGGCGTACTCACTTATAACTTTTATACATGTGGATGTGCATTGAGCTAATGGATGAAAAATCTCTTTTCTATATAATAAAGACATGCATAAATGATCCAATCAACAAATGAAATATCCAAATTTCAAATCACATCTCTTTTTCATCATCAAAGTGTGCTAAGATTTGCATTGCATGTATAGGTATGCTTAGGATTATTCATATGCATGGTACACATGATGGAAAGAAATAAGTGTGTGTGTTATGTGATAGTAATCCACCATAATTAATTCTAAGATGTCTTTCATATTGAATAGGACTATTTAAAAGAGAACCCAAACTTAGGATCAATTAAAATACATAATAAATCATTCACTAAAGGAAATTCACTATCTTAGAAATGCTTTAAGATAGGGATGAAAGAGAAGTTCTCTTCTCTTTTCTTCTCTTCATAACATTCAGTCATAAAGTGTAGGTTCATTCGAACCAAATCAAATCACCAACTAAAATTGATAAATCAACTAAATCACTTAAAATGAAATCTTCTTCTAAATCTTTCATACTTAAAAAAATTTCAACCCTAAAGTCTAGCTAAGACATGCCACACAAACCTTAAATGGCACACATTAGACTAAGTCACCATTTTAGCTCTATGTTAGGTGTGGCTTGATGCATACTTTTATTTTGTGGAGTAATATTTTTGGATGTTAGTGTATGTGCGTAGTCTGGATGTTAGATTTATCCTAATCATGCTTTTAGGGGTTGTGCTTAGAGTAATAAAAATATAAATGATTTTTTTGTAGGTTGCTTATATCCTAAAGCATAACCAAATTAGACAAGTGGACTTGGTTAACCATGTGTGGGGTGCTAAGTCCAAATTATTCATATAACTACTTAGGTTATGTGGTATGTTTAGCTAACCTTTATTTTGTAAGTTTAATTAGATTTTCCTTTCCCATTTTGATGTAAATTTTACAATTAAGATTTGAAATGAATGTTATGGGGCATTAGGATGAACATTGATTATAAGATCAAGTCTTATGTACCATGTGATGCCTTTGAGCAACCATATTCTAATCAAGCCAAAAAGAAGAAAGAAGAGAAGCTAATCAAAAGAAGAAAATCAAAATGAAGAATGAAGAATGAAGACCCCATAACATGAATTCCTTTTAATTGTAATTATTCATTTGTAATCAGATGTATAAGGGTAGAAATCGGCTACCCACATTTCTTTTTTTGGGTTGTGATGCCCACAGACCTCTTATTCTTTTCTGATAGCTTTATAAAATTATTTGATATTTATTTAGCTTGTGCATTATAAATGGAATGCCTTTTCATAGTTTCTTTATGATTGGTGATTATTGTGTGGCCTGGATGCGATTAGGCTCTTATGAAAAAATAAATCTTCTATCAAATTAATCAATTCAAAATTAAACTAAACAATTCATAACTTCACCTAAAGCATAAGAATTAAATTAAGATAATAAAATATTTAGCAACCTCTTAGTTGGATGTTGTATGTTTCACATCAAGCATAAATCATATTATCTCACTCTTGCCAATGGAGGGCTTCCACTTTTGCCAGAGAAAATGGCTTGACCTTTGAATGTCATGGTGGAAACACACCTCCTTCTTTCTGATTTGGCCCATAACTAATTTTCTCATTTATTAGGCATATAAAATCATATAGCCCGTGTCAAAGTAAAAGTCCAAAGATCAAAATAAAACTTAACAAAATTTGTATTAGATTTAGGTCATTATTCATGCCCTTCATGATCTAGTCTCTTAGGGAGTGAGTTTAAAGACTTAGTCTCCTTTCTAAATAAGCAACAATATAGCCATATTGTAAAAATAAGACTTACCTATATGTATTTAAAATCATAGGAGGAGTTAGTTAGGCCACCCTGGTTGTAAGTCCAAAGTGGTGGTTTATCCTCTTGTGGAGGTAAACCATATGCCCATTTTAACCATAGATAGTCATTTTTGGCCTTGCCAAAGCTCCCTAGATTTAGGATCTGATTATTGTTTTCTTTGGGGCTATAAGCACAAATCCTCACCTCTTAGGCATTTCTATAATCTTGTATTGTGGAATTGTAAGCCTGATTTCTAATAAAAAATTTCAACTCAAACATATGATTCTCTTCAATTTCAAATATATAAAGCCCAACTATAGAATAGTTTAGGATGCTCACTAGGCTTCCTAATATCATGAGCATCCCATACTCATCTCTCTTTGATTTTGATAATAACTCTCCCATTTTGATCAATCCCACTTAATTTAAAAAAATAAACCAATTGATTGATAGTCTATCTTTGAAATCTTTAAAAAGAATGATCATTTACCTGAATCGAGAGTATTTTTAATGAATCTCATTCCTTAGGATGTAATTAACTATGGGGGATTGCCTCCATAGGGAACTTAATGAACCCAGTTTAAATAAACCATGCTTTACTTTTCATAAAGTAGGGAAAGATCTCTAGTACATTGACCCATTATGTCTTAGAGTCCTCATTAGGTGATTAGGTATTATAGGGGTGACTTCTATCTCTCGAGATAGTACATTATTCCTTAATATTGTACGATCACCCTAATGAGTACATCTGATCATGTGGTGTCCACTCACATAAACACACATAATCATAACACAAAAAACACCATAGTATCCAATTTGTCGGCTAACCATCACGAAGCCCTCTCACTTCTAAATTACTCATGAGCCATCCGGTAAATTTCTTTTGGTAGACACAACGATGGATCACGGCATGGATTAGTTACATCCACAATGCTAGAGAAGTGAGGAAGAGCGGTTCCGTGTGCTGGCTAGGATGGGAGAAGAAGGAGGGAGGGAAGAGTCCACGTTCGGTTGGGCAGGGAAAATAGAAGAGAACCCGACAGGCTTGTTCGATCGATAGGAAAACAAAGGGAACCCCCTGCTTGCGGTTGCTTGCTATTTTTTTTAAGTAATACCAGAGGGAAAAGTTTTGGCTTTAGGAGATGGAACTAGATGCGGGATCGGTTGGGCGAGGGATCATGCTTGCAGTTAAAGGAAATCGAACGAGAAAGAGGTTGATTGAGTGGGCGTTAAGTTTTATTTTAAAATTTAAGCTAATTAATATACTAATTATTCTAATTAATATACTAATCAACTCTAACCTAAATTTTATAATGATAAAAATATATAGTTAATATATATGCCCCTCTTAGGTTATTCCAATGTTTCGGACATAATGACGCTGTCCGTTTTGTGATCGAAAGCCGTTTGGTTTGAGTCGGCGTCGAATTGGATCAATTTCGACTCAAAATTGTGTATCGCCACTTCAGATCGCTCGACATTTATGTAGACTCATCTAAATTGAGCATGGATAGTCACATTTGATAGATTTCAATATTTTGAAGCTAATGGTACAATCAATTTTATGAACGGAGATCATTTCGATATCATCACAGCTTCCCAACTCTGATATACGTGTTAGCACACTGATAGCTCAATCGCCTGATTGGTTGATTATTAGATTGTACAATATTTATATTCTAACCAAATTTGATGTTTTGAACATGATGGCAAGTCCATTCATCGATCAGAGGTCATTTGAGCATTGTCGCAGCCTCTCGACTCTGATATGCATGTCGACACATTGACAGCTCGATCGCTTGATCGGTTGATCATTAGATTATGCAATATTTATATTTCGATCAATTTTTGATGTTCTGAATGTGATGGCAAGTGAGGATCGGTCATTTTGACTATTTTGGGTGACGTCGGTGCATTTTGAGCCCGATTTGCGCCTATTACATGAGTTTGAATTGACTTGTGGCTTGACTTCGACTTAATATATGAAGGTAAAAAAAATCTTCTTTAGTATTATAACCCCATATAAAGTTTTGCAAAATATGCCTACATAGTAATGTCCTTTTTTATTCAATTTTTCTTCTTGGGTTATGTTTCATTTTTTTTGGCAAGTTTTTAGAAGGAACGGTCCCTAAGTCCTGACTATTATTTCAGGTTTACAAGTGTGTTTAAGAGTTTTTTTGGCTTATCATTGACTGAAATTCCTATTTTGATGAACAAACTACATGCTAATCTCTAACTATAACAAGGCTTCTTGTAAAGATGTAATTACGGTTTATGAATATGATTCATTTCATTTTAAGTGGAAAATGTACATGATGATAGAACTCTATACTTTAAAGATGACATTTTATTGGTGGGTAAAAAATTTACTAGTGAAGTCAATGTTTGCATCTGTAATGTCCTGTTATATTTCATCGGGTTGCAATTGTATATTGTTACTAATGTGCTAAATAAGTTTAGTGAATATAATAAATCGATAGATTGAAATTCATCTCTATGTTGAATGTATGTATATGGAGAGCTTGAAGGTAGGTATAATGTAAATAAACAAAATATATAAGAGGGTATGAAACCATGTTGTAAAATATCCACTTAAAGTTTACTAAGCCTTATCATAACCAACATCATTGCACGTTTATAAGAAGAGACTCTAGTTTATGCAATGCATCTAAGGGTAAGGATATAACAAGAAATCATATGACAAAACATGAAAGGGGATAACAAATCCTAATTATGTAGTTGATGAGGAATGATAGATTTCTAATTACTCAAATAAGGATGAGTTAGAAAGTGAAGGAAATACTCCTAATCAAGATGAATATTTAAAATATGATTGGAAGGCTTTCGGATGAATTATTCTAGAGACATAGTTAGATATGAAAAATGTACTTGACGATGAGAATGATGAAGTTGATTTTAGAGGAGATTCAAAGAAGGAGGAGAAAAGGCTGGAAAATAGCATTAAATGAGATTCTATATCAAGACATTATGGACCAAATTGTATTGCGAGTTGGTAATTGTATGGGAATATGAAGCATGTAAGAAAGATGTAAGAAAGGCATCATGAGAATATTATTTATAGGAGAGAACCTCAACGGAGGTAAAAATGACTTCAAAAGGTACACCCAAAGGTGTAACTCTCAAAGATGTAATTGGATTATCCATGCATCAATATAAAATGACAGAATTACCATCAAAATGAAGAAGCTTAATAATACACATTGTTGCATATGGAACTAATCTAACATGAGAGGAGTTGGATAAAATGTTGGAGGAGAAAAGGAGGAAAGTTGAAGAAGCTCAGAGGAGAGAAGCCATGGGACAGCAGAGAAAGAGTTGGGGAGTTATCAAACATTAGAAGCTCCAAAAAGAAGGAAGTATCCATGCGGAAGAAAGAACATGAGGAAGAGGAGAGGGCAAACCGGATGAAACTTTTGGGTAAAATAAAACTCATCCTAAGCTCTTGTTTTGCAATAGGCACGAAGTGATTAAAGTTGAAATCAATTTGAATATTAAGATTTTCCAAAGGAACAAAGATTTTTTTTTATTGGCTGCTATACATCAGCCTAGGTGTGGAAATGAGACGAGTTAAGTTAGAGTTATTTTTGACTTGAGCTTGATTATTTAATAGCTTTGAGCTCGAGGTTTATTATTTGAGTTTGAGTAAGCTCATGAGCCAAGTCATTTAATTTTTTAAGATAAAATAATTTTGATTCAGATAATATTTTTGATAAAATGATAAAAAATTAAAAAAAAAATAGATAGCATAGAATGGGATATAATTTTTAAATATTTTTAATAATCTTATACTTAAAATATTAAATATTAATATATTTTAAATATAATTTATATTAATAATTATTAAATAAGTTGGCTCACAAGCTAATAAATCAAATCAGGACAAACTTGATCTTGATTTATTAGCTCATTAAGTTTAGTTTACTAGCCATTTATTGAATCGAGCTCAAGCTAGTGGCTATCGATGGAAAAAAAAGGATTCATTTCCTTTTATTGGTCCATAATACTATGGAATACTGGTGTCATGTTTTAGAGAAATTATTACGTCCAATATTCAAATGTAGTTCTATGTCTAGATTCCAATAGCATTACACCACGTGACAATTACACATCATATATACATAATACACAATAGGCACAACGTTATTAGAGTCTAGGCATGTAGAGCTACATCAAAACTCCACACATAATGATTTCTCTGGGTTTCAATCGTCTTTACCTTCAAGGTGGCCTATGTGATCAATTTTGCTGAAGAATGCAATATCGACAAATATAGATATTTGGTTTGGCAAAAAAATTAGATCTGAATGTGTTTTAAAAGCATTAATTTTATTTAAACAAAATTTAATATATGAATAATGAATTGAACTGTAGTGAACACTATCATGTCATGGATTTTAGGTTCACTCCGAGTTAACTTGGTGAGGAGAAAATATTACATGCGGAGTCTTGATATAGCTTTTCATCAGGACTCCAATCATATCCAGTCACGTGGCTCAGTTTCTTTAATTTATATTAAAAATAATATAAAAAAATTATTTAGAATCATGTGTCCCACTTTCATTAGAGTCTCCCCATGTAATATTTTCTCCTTGGTGAGGATGTTATAACCTCAAATTTTTTCTCTTTGATTGATGTGCATGTATTGACATATGAATTATTATTTTTTACATTATTATTAATTAATTTAGAAGATTAATTTTCAATTATGAGTTATATAAATATAAATTCAAAATGTCGAGGTACATTTTTAGCATTGAAAAAAAATGTGATTTAATTTAAGAATTGCTTGGCTCCATATCGACGTGTCTATAAGTTCTTATCCTCAAAATAGTTTGCCATAATTTTATGTCATGATACTTAATTTAGTCTTTATTTCTAAATTTATATTTTAAATAATTTTAACTTTATAATTATTTCACACTATATTATAAAATTTTAATGTATGAATATTGAATATTGCATGAGGATTTAGCACAAAATAGATTATAGAAAACTTTTATAAAAGATAGTATAATATTAAAATTTTAGAAAAAAATTCATAGAATTTGAATTAGTTGAAATTATCTATCATATAAGTAAGATTATAAAAATTTGTTTTCTCTAACTTGAGAAGTTCAATTATAAAATTGATAACACTTATTTAATCTATTGTATTCATGATAAATAAGTTTATACTAGAGGTGATGACAGTTGCAATAATGATCGAGCTTATGTTAGTTCGGTGTTATCGGTTAAGCAATTCGATTAAGCACAACAATTTAATGACGAAGCGAGAAGACTAAGTAACAACGAATAAGTGATGGGAGTTAATGTTTGATGTTTGTCTTTGTCAAACATCAAATAAAGTCTTAAAATTTTTTTTAACTTTGTCTAATTTCTTGTCAAAATTTAGACTCTTAAGTTAACTAATTTTTAAAAATTTCATCATAATAAATAATTTTTATACTAAATTTATTGTAATATGATAGCTATTAAAACACATGTTCCACTTTTTTAAAGGAAAAAATTATAATATCATAATAATAATTTTTATCTATTGATTCTGACCTCTTTCAACTAGTATAATTTGTCTTCAAATAATGAATTTAAATTTATTTTTAATTAATATCATAATCTTACTAATAAGAATAATAAGAGGGCAAACTTGAGCTCTTCTTTCTTTTATACTTCGCCATTTTTTTTATCTGCATAAGGTTGGTAAAGAAAGATTGCATCTATAATCTCATCAACTCTCTTCTCTCTTAGGATAGCGGATGAGCTTTAGGGTTTCTCTCTCGTTCCTTGTCTGTGCCTAGCGCTCCTTCCTCCCCTAGTTGAGGTGGTTTTTCCCTCTCAAATCCCTCCCTTAGCCTCTTTGAGTGGGGCTTCCTTACCCTTCTCTTCCACTCATGGATTCCATGGAGCACTTCCCCTCCCTCTCTTCCTCCCTCCTCTAATTCACTCCTTGGTGCTTTTTTGACTCCTCACGACGCACTCTCCTATGCAATTGGGATTTACTTTTTTTACATAATGAAATGAACAAGCCTTTCGCCCTCAACTACATACCGAGTGAGTCCAACGAGGTTAACTTCTCGGAAGAGAAAATTCAGGATGGACAAAAAGAATGACAACTTTCTTTGGTTGGCCATGCGATTAAACCCTTCTATGGCTCCTTATTAGGCTGGTCAAAGAAGTGGTCCTTCAAAGGAAGCCTTGGCTAACTCTAGAGGAGATTTCTTCTTCAAATTTTCTTGCAAAGAAGACTTTGATCTCGTCTGGGATAATGGCATGTGCTTTCTCAATCAAAGACCCTTTATATTCCAAAAGTGGTCCTGCAATTTTCATCCATCCAAAGAAAACTTTGCTGAAATACCGCTATGGATCAAGTTGCCCAACTTCCCTTTTATGTTGTTGGAATGAAGCGAAGGTTTTCTAAAAGTGAGTATTGGAATTCCCTAGTCGACTCTCTCACGGCGTCTAAAATAAGGGTTACCTTCGCCAGAATCTGCGTTCAGGTTAACCCTTCCTGCCCCCTTCCTGATGTAGTTTCTATCAATTTGAATGGCATCAAATTTAAGAAAGACATTCTTTATGATTGGAAGCATAAACCATGTGTCAAATATGCCTCCTTTGCACATGAAGACCATTCTCCTTTTAACTCCAACCAACCCCTCTTCACAGAGTCGTGTAGGAGGACTCATCGAAACAAATGTGGCATCTCAATCCATCCCTGTCTCTCTCCCAAGTCACCCACAGACTATTATTCAAAGCTCTGATCAACAGCCAGACTCTTTGCATTCACTCCCAAAAGAGAGTGAATGACTCCCTCCTCCACCATAAATGAGCTAAACCAGCTCCCCACCCAATCTCCACAGTCCCCCGAGAAAAACATTGAACATGTTGCTCAAGCCAACATGTTTCAGTTCGATCCTCAGCAAGCTATCTCCTATTCATACAACATTATTACTCACTCTGCTGCTATTTCTCCTTCGAGGTTTCATGCTCAAAAGCTTCGACCAGTCCTCTAATATTCTTGGGAAGTCCTTGAACACGAGAAGACTATTTTGGATTCAAGAAGTTCAAGTCTCATGCCTCACATGCTAGTTTAGCTCAAAAGGCTCACAATAATAATAAGAAGAAGGGCAAAATGCCCTCGGCCTCTCATACTTCTTCATGTGATTCCGAGTAATTGGATCCTGGAACGTTCATGGCCTTTTGGCTAATAGTAGACTAAATGATTGCAAGAGACTAGTTAGGGAATATCACGTTGATATTCTCTGTCTTATTGAAACTAAACTTAATTTGGATTCTATTGAATTAAGCTCTTTCTCTCAGAAGTTCAAGCTATTTCTTAATGAAGATAACATCTCCAACTTTGAGTGCCACCCGGGAGGAAGGATATGGATTAAGTGGAACTATGCTTCTATTTCCTTCAATCATTTGATTAGTACACCCAAGCGATCAATGGTGAATTCATGATTGATAGCTCTACCTCCTTTTCTTCACTTGCATTTATGCTTTTAACAAGGCTTTGATTGGATTTGTGGAATTCATGGGATATCTCTAATTTATGGATGCTTGGATCCTTATGGGATTTTAATTGTGTTCTCTATAACAAATAAAAATATGGAGGTAAACCCTTGATCCCAGTAGCTCTCGACTTTAGGGGTATGTTCAAGATGTGAACTTATGGATTTGACTCTAGTTTGTTTTTTTACGGTCCAATCATTAATTGATTAATTATATTCAAACTAGAATTGATAGAGTGTTGTGCAACCTAAAGTGACTGGACCATTTTCTGACATCCTACTATAAAGTTACTTCCCCTCTCTCCTCCGATCACTCACAAATCATCTCTTATCTCCAACATAACTTCTCCCAGACCCATAGATTTATGTTTCATGGACTACTATCCTGCTTTCTCGAGGTCCAAAAGTCTTGGAATACTTTTGTCCTAAGAGATCCTCTTTATGTTTTCTCTAGAAAACTTAAACTCACTAGAGATGCTTTAAAAAGCAAAAAATGGGACTCCTCATCCCTTCAGAACCTTATCAAATCCACCAAAAATGACCAAGAGAAAGCCCTCCTTTCTCTTGAGAAGGATACTCAAAATCCCTTTCTTTTAAGAGATGTCCTTGATATCAAAGAAAGATATCAAGACTTATCAAACAAGGAAGCTCTAGGCTAACAAGAGCTAAAGTCCATTGGCTCACAAATTCTCATGACCATCTCAAATTCTTGTACACTTCCATTAAGAGAAAGAATATCAATCTTATTAGAGAACTTCATTCTAGCGAGGGCTTGATCCTAATCCCTTGATATTGCCTCAAAAAAATGTAATTTCTACTCTCTCTTCAATATGGGTGACTCCATGGCTCTTAGCATACATGAAGTCCCGGTGATAATATTCTCTCCTGATCTATCTTCAGATCTAGCTATTGAGGTGAACTCAAATGAAATCCGTTCGGCCCTCCAAGAAATTAATGAAGACAAATCACCTGGGCATGATGGGTTTAAGTCCAAATTTTATTCTCACTATTGGGATTTCATTAGCAAACAGTTTCTACCGATAGCAAATCACTTCTTTAAATGTAACAAACTTCTTAGTATGTTCAAACACAGCCTCATTACCCTCATCCCTAAGACCAAGCACACAAGATCTTTAGTTGATTTTAGGCCTACTTCTCTCTATAATACTTTTTATAAAGTGCTTGCAAAGGTTTTGACGAATAGACTAAAAAGGTTCTTCCTTCAATACATTGCCCAATCTGCTTTTATTCTAAAGAGGGATATTTCGATAATATAGCCTTAGTATGAAATCTTTTGGGATTTCTCTAAAAAGAGCTTCATGTAAAATTGACTTAAGGAAGGCTTTTGAGACTAGCAATTCAATTCTTCTCAGGCTTCAACAAAAAGGTGTTCCTTCAAAATTTATAGGTTGGATCTCTGTCTGCATCACTGACATCTCATTCTCTATAGTCCTTAATGGCGAGATAAGGGGCTTCTTCTCTTCATCAAACGGCCTTAGAAAAGGTTGCCCTCTCTCCCTTCTTATTCACCTAGCTATGGACACCTTTTCTCTATTCTTTGGATAAGAATTGAATCTCGGGCGTTACATTCCACTCTATGCAGGTAACTCTCTAATTTCTCACCTTCTTTTTGCAAATAATCTTTTAGCTGTTGGGAATGTGGATATCCAGACTACAGTATCTCTCAAAGGCAGTTTAGATATGCTTCAGACTACAATGGGTTTGAGTGTTAATGCGAAAATTCGATCATTTGCTTTTCAAAATAACACTAATGAACACTTCGTAATATTTTAAATATGACTCAA
Source organism: Cymbidium sinense (assembly GCA_021442155.1). Classification (NCBI taxonomy): domain Eukaryota; kingdom Viridiplantae; phylum Streptophyta; class Magnoliopsida; order Asparagales; family Orchidaceae; genus Cymbidium; species Cymbidium sinense. The sequence goes on along the minus strand of CM038220.1, from coordinate 65,429,218 downwards.
GAATTTCCCACTTAAATACTTGGTCTTCCTCTTGTCTTTGGCTCAAGTCGATTCATTTCAATTCTCTCTTGATAGATTGTTCACTTGGTTAGGCGGCTAAAGTCAAAATTCCTTTCTTTTGGGGATTTCAATTACTTCAATCTATAATAATAGCTTTCTTTCTTTCGTTGAATGTGGCGGTTCCAAAATGTGTTATTAAAAGTTTTCTTCTGCTAAATTTTTTTATACATGAACAAGAAGATCCATCTCATATCCTAGAATAAAACTACTCTTCCTAGGGATAAGGGGGAATGTCTCTTGTCCGCTTCCTCTCTAAACCTCCTATGTAAGTCTAAACAGTTCTAGCGGGTTTTGACCAAAGCTTTCGCACTTTCAAATTGGCTTATTAATAGAAATGTGTCCCTTTGGTCTAAACTCCCAGGTCAGTCCTCCCCTCTCTGGAAAGTTTTAAGGTTATGTGCAGCCTATTTTAGTGATCATCTTACTTTCAATATTGGTAATGGCGCTTCTCTTTCTCTATTCTTCAATCCATGGTGTGCACAAAATTCTCTATATAAAATCCTTGGCCCCTCCTACTTGATATTCGAATTTTTCTCCCTTGCCTCTCTTAATTCTATCATCCATAATGAGGTTTGGCTCCTCCCTAAAAGTCTTCAAATTTTTGCACTTTATAATATCATTAGTGGTATCAAAGTGGGTATAGGCAATATAATATGGAAGATTGCAATGTCCCAACTAATACTATCCTCAAATAGATTATTTTTTTATTGCTATCTATCTTGAAGTGGTATAAAATCTGGTTCAAGGGTTCACTATTAACTTCATGATTTTTTCTTTGGATGGCTTATATCGGTGGGCATCGATACTCTTGAGAGAGGACTTGGCTCCAATTTTGATTGTTGCCTCTATCAGTCCTCTGAGGAATCCCATCCTCACCTATTCTTCTAATGCTCCTACTCCATGTGGCTGATTAGGAACCTTTTGCCCGAAGGGCAGTTTTTCCTGCTTCCCTGCACTCTCCAGCAAGTATTGGAGTTACACCTAACCTGCCTCATAAAGCTTTGAAAAGGCTTCATTATCTTATTACTACCATTACTGTTTACTCCATTTGGAGAGAACTGCATGTTTCATCAAAAGGGCTTCACCTCACATTCTAGTTTCCAACATCCGATCTATAGCAGCTCTTAAACTCGGAAGGTGGAAGTTCAAATCAAATTGGCCAACTCATGTTACCCTATCTTTGGAATTGTGGAGGGGAGATCTTTGAGATGGTTACCTTTTGGCTTTCTTTTTCTCACTATTTTTTTGGTTGTTTCCCATTCTTCTTTGAGGTTGTTTCTTTTGCTTTATCGAAGAGTTTTGACTATTTTGCTGCATGATGAGATCGCTTGCTACAAAGATCTTCTTTCTAATGCTAACCTTGCAACATTCATGCCTATTCGTGTCGGCTTCCTCCTTGGATGGTTCTCTTACGAGAGCTTGGGTTCAACCTTTTTTTCGATCAGCCTTATGCTCATCTCTCCCTCTCTACAATTGCTTATGGCTCACTAGATGGCGAGGAGGTGTCAACCATGGTTTTGGTTTTAGTATTGATAGTTGTTTTCAACAATCATTTCTATTTTTTTTTAACGATTTTAGTTGATCTTTTTCCTTGGTTTTTATGCATTTCTTGTTTAATGGGTTTTGGTTTCGAATTGTGGTCTCCAGTGTTTTATTTTTTTCTCTATAATCTCATGTAATTATTCTACTTTGGAATAATATATATCTAATAAAATTTAACAATTATATATTTTTTATTATATAAAATTATTTTTTAAAAAAATAGAATGAAAATTTATTAGAACATTTACTAGTTGAAATCATTATATTATGGACCATTGAATATTTTACCAGCAATATATTATTTTCTAATAATACAATAGACATTATATTATGTCTTGTAATATATTATTTGAAAATCTCTAATTGTGTATATATATGTGTTATCTATCTCTATTGTATTATTAGAAAATAATATTTTATTGAAAAAGTTTGTCACCTTTCTCTTAATACATTATGAGAAAGCTTTGAATAGTTTTTTTATTGCTTTGCTTTTTAGAAAGCAACTTAAGTTGTATTTAATTATTAATTTTTTGATTGATTTTTAGAAAATTTTGTAATAAAAAACTTCTTTTGAGAACAAGATCTCTTAGAATGTAGTAGTTATCAAAAGTTATTGTTTGAATTTTTTAAAATAAAATATTTATACTACTTATAATTTTCAAAATATAAATTTCTTGATAGCAACTTTATGGTTAATTTTTTAAAAAAATTATCGGAAAGCGAACTAAGTACATTTTAAACTCATATTCCTACATGATATGAAAGACTGATGGCAATTTTTATACTATTATTACTCTGCTAATTAATGTTGAATTTTACAATAAAGGATAATTTTTAAAAAAGAGCATATAATTAATAAAATTTAGCAAAAGGAGTATTCTAAAAGAAATTTAAAGGAGCAATAACGTAAATTGCATCCACGTTTTCAAATAAATAAAATAAAAATAAAAAAAAAATTCTGAAAACGTGAATAGTAATCACGTTTTCGGAAAATGTTTACTATTCATGTTTTCTAATTTTCTATTTTTTAACTTTTTAATAATAATATTTTATTGAATGTTTAAATATGTAAAATAATAATAAATAATTAAATGTATTTAATTAGCAAATTACGTGATTTCGATCTATTTTTTAAAATTTTATAAAAAATCTATAGAATAAAATTAAAATTAAATAGTAAATTAAAAATAATTTTAAATAGATAATTTAAAATAATTTATGACATTTTCTGAATCTTAAAATAATTATTAAAATAGTTTTATTTTGAGAAATAATATTATAAATATATTAATTAATGTTTTTTAATATTAATTACAAAAACTAATTTTAACTTTGACATTCTTATAAATTTTAAAGAAATTTTTTTAATTTATAATAAATAGTGTTTTCATATGTAATGTATTTTTTGTTTCAAATTTTTAATCTCAAATGAATTAGTAAAATTTTTTAAATAATTTAATTTAATTTTTCAATATTTTATTATAAGTTAGAAAAATTAAAATTATCTCTCGTATTTTTAATAAACTAAAAAAACTAAAAAAATATATACATTTTATTAATAAATTTATTTAATAAGTTATTGTTTGATATACATATTATATAATTTTACTTATTAATAAGTTAATTTAATTATTGTATTATATACATAATAAGTAAATTTATATAATTAATATATATATAATAATAACTTATTAAATAAAATAAAAAGTAAAATGCATATTTTTATTAATATATTAAAATATAGCAGAGAAGTTTAAATTTTTTTTAAAAAAAAAAGTGCAAATAAAATATTTTAAAAATTTTTAATAAATAAATTCCATTGATTCATTAGAAATTTAAATTTTAAAACAAAAATATATATTATATAATGAAAACACCAAATTATATAAATTAATAAGATTTTTGTAAAATTATTAAAATTCTTAAGTTAAAATTAGTTTTACGATTAATAAAATTAATCTTATTTATAAATAAAATATAAATTATTATAATTATAGTACTATTTATCAATATAAAATTTCTTAAGTAATTATTTTAAGATTCAAAAAAATATCATAAGTTAATTTTGAATTATCTATTTCAAATTATTTTAAACTTACTATTTAAAATTAATATTCTATATATTTTTCATAAAATTAAAATGATAAATAATAATCTTACCTTATTTATATATTTTAAATATGTTGATTTAATATATTTAAAATTCTATCAAATATTATTATTAAAATTGTTAAAGAAATAGAAAAATTAGAAAACGTGAATAGTAATCACGTTTTCTGAAAACGTTACTAATATTCACGTTTTTGCTCCTTTTTAAATTAAAAAAAAGCTCCTTTTGCTAAATTTTATTAATTAAATACTCCTTTTAAAAAATTATCCCGTAAAAATTAGAGCTAATAACAAAATATTGATGCTTTAGAAAATAAGTCGGAGGAGAGGTCCTCAGAGAAGGCTCTAAACCCCATCATCTCATAGTCTTCAAAATTTAATGATTATTATAATAAATCTATGGCTAAAGTGCTAGACATATGTATATTTGTCCTCTCATCATCTCTCTCCTCCATTAAAGCCAAATTGAAGCTCTCCATCCACGTAGGTTCATCTCATCATCCTCTATAAATTCCCACTACTCTCCTCATACATTTAACTGGTCATTACAGACACATCCCACCTCTTCTTACCCTTTCGATATCCCTCAGATATATAAATCAATCCACCTTCTTCATTCTTCCTCAACAATAATCCATCCTCCCTTGCTCTGTTCTCCTTGCCTTCACCCTCTCCGCTCTCTAACATGGGTACCAAATACAATGAAGAAGCCCCGACAATTTCTACACGGAGATCGAAAAGCGGATCATGCTCGTCATCTCGGATGAAGAGGATGAAGAACAAAAAAGGAAAAACAGAGCCCCTAACGTATTATTTGGTGAGAACTGGTGTAGATCGTTTGATATTGGAAGTAAACTAGGTACTTTGGGAGAGGGTGGAAGAAGTTAGGTGTGTGATGGTATAAGCTTGGATTAGAATGTGGCGAAGGTGAGAGAAACGAGTTTTATTCCCAAATACGGTTAATGCTCTACGATCGCTATTGATCGCAACTGGAGAATTATGGACGATTTGCTTTAATAATTATATTACAAATTATTATATATTATTTAGGTTTTCTTCATCCGTGTGTCTATAATTTATTTATTATCAAGGAACTATTTGTTCTTTGTATTTGGCGGTTAAATAAAAGAAGATTGCATATGTTTTTAGTTTTCATGTACTTGGATTGGAATAAAATAGATGCAAATTATATTATTATATATTTTTATTTTTTAGTTATTTGAATGGCCATTTCTGCATATATTTATGCACACGCTTTAAAATTCTGTTAAATATACTATGGTAGTAAAATGCATATTTTAAAATAAATATTTATTTTGTATCTCACTTAAGATCTCATTTGTTGAAGTTAGAAAATTTGCCTTTAAAAAAAAATTTAATTCAATTTGATTTGGTGAAATTAAAATTAACATTAACGCCATTCTCTATTATTGATTTAGAAAGCTTATGATAAAGTCTCAATGTTCTTTAATTCTAGAGCAAAAGAAGTTAATATTGGTTATATTCAAGTCATTAATGATATGTATACTAGAGTACATTACTTGTGTTCCACAGGAGGATTGACAAAATATTTTCTATTTGGTTATTACATCAGGATCAACATTAAGCCCTTATTTTTTTTACTTTAGTTATGGATGTTCTTACGAGGCATTTAAGATGTACCTTGGTATGCTTTTTTCTTTGATGACATTCTTCTTGTTGATAAGACTAGAGGAGTCCAATTAAACTTGAATTATGGAGGTCAACTTTAGAGTCTAAAGGTTTTAGTTTAAGTAGATCTAAAGCGAATATATGGAGTGTAATTTTAGTTGTAGAAGTTTTAGTGGTAGTGTTGTGACTTTAGTGATCAACGGTAATAAGAGTGAAGCGATTGAGATATTTAGGCTCTATTGTTCAAAATGATGGTGAAGTAGATGGAGATGTTATTAGTAGAATTCAAGTTGGATGGTTGAAGTGGAGGAATGCATCTGGCCTATTATGTGATAGAAAAGTTCCACTTAAACTTAAGAAAAATTTTTATAAGATGGTGGTAAGACCGCAATGACTTATAGTGCGAGAATGTTGGCCAATAAAAGAGAAACATAAGACTAAGTTAAATTACGAGATGAGGATGCTTAAGTGGATGAGTGGCTTTACCCTTAGAGATAGAATGCAAAATAGGTATGTTCAGGAAAAGTTGGAGTAGCTCAGTGGTAGATAAGATTGGGAGAATTCTTAGATGGTTTTGGCCAAATAGCGTGACGTCCGATGACCTTAGGAGTAGATGCATTAGATTTGCCTTATGTTAAGAAAGGTAGAGGTAGACCTAAAAGACTTGGTTAAGATGTATAAAAAATGATCTTAGTATACTTGAATTAAATGACAATTTGACACATAATAGGACACAATGGAGACGAAGAATTCATGTAGCCGACCCCACCTAGTGGGATTAAGGCTTGTTGTTGTTGTTGTTGTTGTACTTATCAGTTTTATTAATTTTTAAAGTAATGTTAGAGCAACTAAATAAATTATAATTATTATTTAATCATCTAAGTTAAATATTATTAAAGCTAATTTAAACATTAATTAATATTGATGAATCTATTCATCTTGCAAATTTGATTTCAATTCCTTCTTAGATTTTACATTAATTTTACAATCATTAAAATTATAAATCCTTAAAATATAAAGTTAAATAGTTAACTATGATTTAATATGTGTGCCTAATATTTTTTAAAATTTACACTTTTAAAATTTAATAAATTTAAATTTGTTGTGTGTTAGAACATTTAAGGTGGTAAAGAGGATGTGTTTAATATTTTAGTTTTATATGAAAATCTAACGTACATTCAAGTTAAGAGAAGAGTTGTAAAAACTAATAATTTTTATATGAAAAACTCAAAAAAGAGAGTGATCGTAGCTAAGAGATGGAGGTTGAGCCATTGTAATTGAGTACTATGATCAAGTGATGGTCATACAACTATTATCGTGCTATTATAGTAAAATGATGATGATTGGGCAACCATGATTGGGAGACTAGAGTTAAGCAAACGTCTTTGAGTGAGAATTGTCATTAGAGATGAGATGATGGGTATGGGTTGCCAAGTTGTTCAAGACTTCATAGTTCTACCATTCGATCAACTCTCGAACCAATTTGCTAAAGCTAAAGGGATTTATGCCATAACTTTTAAGGAGTCTAATTAATAGTCATGAGTTGCTAACTTTAAGGCGATTTAGGCGTGGATTTATTTTCTATGAGTCAATTTGTTAGTGTTGATTTTGAAAAGTAGAATTTATATTTTGGGGAAGACATGTTGATTATGAAAGCAAAGATTTACATCATAGGTGATGCAAAATGAACCAAGTTAGCATTTGTTGAAAAGATAACATGCCATGCTTTTATGTAAAGAATTTTTTTATTTATTCACACATAAAAAATTACTAATTAATTCACACAAAAATATTATAATTATATTTTTTAATGTGGTCTTTATATCCACAATTATACATTCATTTATTATTTGTTTCTGATAAGCTAAAAAACTAACATAAAGTTTGGTTTTTTTTTTTGTAGTAATAAAATTGAAGCGTGCGTAGATTTATAAGATGCTAGTTGAGTTAGGAATGATCAATTAGTGTTTTACATCATCTTCTTCAAATGACTATCTTCCATTCTTATTATCTAACAAACAAAATTAATTATCTTGATTGATGGCATTGTAATTTAATTTATTAAAAAAAATATGGGGGCAATTTTAAATTATTTTTCGTATGTATCGAATGTCGAATTGAGCAAACTTGTATCGTTGGAATCATAAAAATTTTTACAACTTTCATGTTGATCGAATTTCTGATTCTGATCGCGATTTTTCAATGTCAAAAAAAATATGCTGCTGAAATTTTGAAGCGTATGTATTTTACATATCGAGTCATCGATGTTGGAATCGAGAAAACTTTATATGGTTGGAATTATAATAAAATTTTCTACAACTTTCATGTAGGTTAAAATTTACGATTGCGATGATACGATTTTTTGAATGTCGAAAAAGCGTGCTGAAAATTGGGCCAATCGTATTTTGCATATGAGCATATATTTGTCAATGAGCAAACTTTGTATCTTTAGAATCATAACAAAATTTTCTACAACTTTCATGTTGGTCAAAATTCTTTATGATACGATTTTGCGAATATCTGAAAATTGTACTTGAATAGTTGAAAGACAATGTATATGCATATGGAGTTATATAGTGTCGAATGAGCAAACTTCATATCGTTAGAATCAAATTTTTACAACTATCATGTTGGTCAAAATTTACCATTATGACGATATGTGATTTTTGCAAATCTTGCAGCGTGGCTGAAAGTTCAATGATATATTTTATATTGGATTCATCTGATTCAATAAGAACTTTGTATTGATTTCATAAGAAAATTTTTCACTATCATGTTGGTCAAAATTTGTGATTCGATGCATAACAAATTTTGAAATGGACAATAATGAAATGCACAAATAACTCAGCTAAACAAACACTCTTAATGAAGTGCAATTAACAACTTTTAAGAGTCATGACATATATATGTTGTTGCATTAGTCTTATTGTTTTAGATAATTATTCATATTGATTACATTCATATAAGAGAAGTGAATGTGTTAGTATTAGAAATGCAACCATTTTCAAATGGATAAGAAAACTCAAACTAAGTTTACAACACAAACTAACTACCTCTCTTTTACCAAAGAAATATCATCACTAAAAAATATACATCAATGTACAACTTCTTCTAAATACTTAAAGCTATATAAATAAAGCAGCACAAAAAAGATATGAATATTTATAAATTAAGGTAATGAAAACAAAAAAATAGTTCCTGACGATGCCTGCGAGACAGAATACAATAAGATAGGTATAGATACAACAAAATGTAATCCTATATGGAATGAGATAATAATGCAAAGCGATTATCTCGATGATGCTGATGCATGTGGGCTCCAAAATTTCACCGACCTCATCGATGAAAAGATTGTTTAAAATGTCAGTGTAATTTTGAGATGAAATAGTAGATAAGACACCACCAGAGATTTCACCTCATTTTTGAGGACTTTAGATCTGGTTCCATATTTTCTATGTACAAGCCCACATAGTTAATTACCCCTCCCAATAAGTGAGAGAGAAAACTTTTGATTAAGCTAGTCATTTAGATCGATGAATGTGTGGCGTGTAGTAAGTATAGAGTTTTAGAATTTATGAAATTCATCATTATAGCTTAAAATGGATGGTTGGGGAATGATGGCGTGCTAGATCCCATGGTTCTCATCTGCGGTTGTGTCCCCAGTCTACTTAGTTAGAGGTAGTCGACCCAACGTGAAGGATCTTATCAACACATGGGTTACGTTATCCAAGAAATCCTTTTAGTGGTGTTTGTATCAGGAGATAGGCTTAAGTCTACCTTAGCTGACAGAGGGTTATTTGTCCAATCAAGTATACCATATGATTCACAACTCAAAGGGCGAGCCATTTAGCATCACGATCATGTGATAAATAATATAATGAGTCGAAAACCATGACTTTCACAGTAAATGCTTCATCTATGGAGCCTCTTGGTCAAGCACTGATCGGAGGACACGGGAATGTCCTTAGTGAGATTGATTGAGAGTGAATATAGCGAAATGCTTGATTTGACATTGGTTCTTTTGTAAGCTAAAGTTTTCTTAATTTGTTGCCCCTGATAAATAATTGCAGAAGGTTGATAGATTGAGTTTGATTTAAGTTTTTAATGATTAGATTTCATTGGAGCAATTTTTAGATTGACAGTCAATTTGAGTTAGTTTGATTTGAAAAATTGATTAATTCGAATATGTTTAAGAGTTTTAGATCACAGACTCTATTTGGCTAATAGAGGATTAGATGTCATCGATAGAATCAATTTCTCGGATATTTCACGATTTGAAACTCTTATTATAGGTTTTAGGTTTTGTTAACGGACCAGTCTAAGACCCGCAGGAAACAGCATAAAATCCTCAGACACTTGAATTTTATTCGACATAGTGTCGGGACCAATGCGGGTGTATAGTAATTTTAGGTAATTTTATATTTGAATTATGAGATTGATTTTGTATTTTCATTTTGTTATTCCAAACACTTGAGCCTTTTAGACATTAAAATTTTGCTTGAAATCTCATGTCGAGCACATGTAGATGTTTATAGCTTTAATTAATCTAATTAAATTATTGATCTTGAAAATCATAATTAGGATGAAATTCTTGATTTTTTTATTGAAGAAAGCTTTATGATTTTTATAGAATTTGGATTTAGTATCTTACTTACTTGTAAAGAGTTGTAGATCCGTGAATGCATTTTGGGTATGTGTTCAAGGATAATTTAATTTGTTATTTTAAGAAGAAGATTTATTCTAAAGTAGTTCTCATTTTACCATTCTTTCATACAAATTTATTTTCACCATCTTTTATTCAATTTTGATTTCCCCCTCTTTTGTTCAAATTTGATTTCCCCCTCTCTTTTTTTCAAATTTGATTTTCCCCCCTCTTTTGTTTAAATTTGATTTTCCTCCTCTTTTATTCAAATTTGATTTTCCCCTCTTTTGTTTAAATTTGATTTTCCCCCTCTTTTATTTAAATTTGATTTTCCCCCTCTTTTGTTTAAATTTGATTTTCCCCTCTTTTTGTTTAAATTTGATTTTCCCCCTCTTTATACTTCTTCCAATTTCTATAAATAAGGCAAAGGGGAGTTGCCTATTCTATTCCATTTACTTGAAAGGTTAGAGCTAGGGTATTTGAAAGGGAGTGGTTAGGAACTTTAGTGGGCTTTCAATCCTACTTTGATAAATTTTGTAAGTGTTTTTCACCCTTCTTTTTATTTTATTTTGCTTTTATACCTGCCGCATATCATTCTACTTTCCCCCTCTCTTTTTTTTTTAGTTAAAAGGTTTGACACAATTTTGGACCTCCAGGCATCCCGTGTAGAGTGCATCAGGGGTATTTTGGCTTTTCGGCCTGGCGTGGAGTGGTGTCTTCGACACCGATTTTCATCTTTACCTGGCGAGCAGTGAGGTCTTTAAACTGAAGAGGGACATACAATCTGATATATATTCATTCTCCCTTTTTTCTAAGTCTAGAAATTAGACAAAATTTTGACAGTATTTCATCAGGGGGTGACATCTAACAAGTGGTGGCTTACTGGTATGCCTGTTGACATGGCAGTGGTGTCTCTGACATTTATTTTCATCTCATCCACCCTATTTCCAAAACCTGGCAGGGTCTTGAACTCTGAAACACAAGCATGTATATATATTCACATTCACAAATTCCACATGTTCTGACGCATTTTTTTGGTGCCTAGTTAGGCAAAGGAAGGGTTAGGTATAGAATGTAAGGTAAGGGTGTGATGCAAAATCAAAGAAGAATTCACCTACTGACGATGTTCTTCCCCGATTTGCGGTGCAGTGGAAGCGGGATGGCTAAAATGAGGGGTGAGATGCCAAAAATCGAAGGAAGAATTCGCCTGTTGACGATATTCCTCCTTTGTGCGGCGAAATGGGATGCTAAAGTGAGGGGTGCGATGCGAAATGAAAGAAGAATTCTCTGACGATGTTCTTCCCGATTTGCGGCGCAAGCAGGGACTAAAGCGAGGGCGGCATCAAAAAGAAGGAATTCTTGGCGATGTTCTTCCCAATTTCGATTTGGAACAAGGAAAGAGCTTGTGATGAAAATCAAAGGAAGAATTATCTGATGTTCTTCCCCGATTTTCGGATAGCGGGCTAAAGCGAGGGGGTGTGCCAAAAAATCGAAGGAGAATTATGTGATGTTCTTCCCGATCTGCATGAAAATGATGAAATTTGGATGGGTTACGAGCTTGCGGGAAGGATTGCATAGAACGGGCTAGGTTTATGGGGTGGATTGCATGAAAGGGTGAACAATGGTGCTATTTGAAGAAATTTGGTGAGTGGTAGTGCTAAAATAATGGGTTGATGGGTCTTTGATCATGGGTTTGGGCCATGTTTCCATGGAGAAAGGAGCTAGTGGATTTAGTTGGCCGATTTCTGTTGAAATAGCGGTGGATGGCAATTTTGTTAAAATGGCAGACCAGATTTTGAAATTGAGTGGGAGGATCGAGCAGTGGCGAGCATACTGCGTCTGATTTCAGAAGTTCGCTGGATCACGAGGAGTGAGGCAGAGGATCCGATAAGCGATGGCAGCAGAAAGAAGCAGCGAGTCGAGAAACAGAGATGTCGGCTGAGCCAAGCGTGGCCAGGAGTCGCATGGTTATTCGGAGATGCAGTCTTGGTGTCCTGATTCATCAATTGAGGATGTGTGGGTGTGTGTGATCATCTGGAGTCGGATGTGGTAGAGACCGTTTGGCCATGCAGTTTCTGAGAAATTTCTGAGCATGGCGATAGCATGGTTTCTGTGAAATGGAAAAAATCGAAAGAAAAAAATTAGAAAAAGGTAGAAAATTACCTTTTCTTGGATGTGAGAGGAAATCGAGAGAGAGAGTAGTGGGGGAGAATAATGAGGAAAGTTTCCAGAAATGGAAAGAAAAAAGGGGGGAGTGGTTATCTTTTTTAAATTTTTTATTTTATTATTATTTTTCAAAAAATTGAAAATGGGCGGAACGGTTGAGCATGGGGTAATTTAGGAATTTTTTATTTTGAATTTATTAAATATTTTAATGTGATTTTATCTTGATAAATAGTCAATATATATATATTATATATATATATATATATATATATATATATATGTATATATATATATATCATTTATATATATATATATAATATGTATGTAATGTATATATGCTATATTGATATATTTTTGATCATCTCATTTTTATCATTTGTTAAATTTATTTTCCAATATGATCAATTTCATGTTTTTCTTACCTATATATCATATGCGATCACTTTATTTATTTTTTTTCTATATTTATATATATATTTTGATATTTTTTGAACATGATGGTATTTGTTTTCGATTTTGGTTGATGTCTTTGATGATTTAATTTTGGTGTCATTGTTTCGTCAATGACACGACTCATCCAATTGATGATGGTTATTTGATATTTTGTTTGAAGCTAGAGCATGATCAATTTTATGAGCGTGTTTGGATTCTCGTGCCTCGATATGCGTTCACTTGATGACTCGATTGATTGATCGTTAGATCTATATTTATATCGACCAATTTTGATGTTTGAACTGATGGCAATCGATCGTCGAGGTCATTTTGAGTTGATTTTTGATGACTTCTTCGCATTTTGAATCAATTTGCGTTGTCGAAATGACATTGGAAGTCGATTGCATCATCATTTAATAGATTTTGAAGCTAGAGGCATGATTTTCATATGGTGGTCATTTGTTTGTGGTGACTCGACTCATATGTTTATTGATGCTTCCTTCGATTGATCATTAGATTTTCAATAATCGATCAATTTGATTAAATGTGAAATGAAATGTTCGTTATAATCATTTCTACCATTTTGGTGGTCTGCACTTTGAAATTTGCACCGTCTTTCCATTAATTTGACTTGTGGAGGACTTATGGCGCATATGTGGAGTCGATAAATGCCCCAGAAAATGGGATGATGCGGTCATGTTTGTTGAGTGGTTATTTGGGCTTTCTTCTTTCTTCTACGTCTTTCTTCTCTTTTCTTTCTTTTTTTTTATGTCTTCAAAACTAGTGGACATACTTGATTACCTTTGTTATATAAATGTAACATTTCTCTCATCCTTGGCGAGGAGAATGTTGTGGAGAATCGATGATCTCACGATGAGCAATGGAGGCTGATGGACATGATCCTTGAGATGTCCATATCGAGATAGATTGTGCGACACCAGATATCTGATGTGTTCTTTTTTTCGCTCTTCTACTCCCTGATTGTACTTCAGATTCTTTTATTTTTGAGGATCCTGCCGACTGGGTAACTACCCTTAAGCTGAAGTGTGGTGACTACAATCCTCTAGATGGCAAAGTAGCCTAGGTTAGTTGAATATTGTGATGTCTTACTGACACACTTATGGCGACATCGAGTCGATGAGACAATAGACTCTTGAGTCCTTGCATTCAGTGGGCTCACTAGACCTATTTTGAAATTCTCAATTGTGGATTCCTCTTCTTTTGGATATGTCTCATGGGCTGGTATCTTATAGGCTCACAAGGATACTACAGTTTATGAGGGTGGTATATGCATCTTTATTTGACTTTGGGGTATGCCTTCTTCTTGGGCTCGTGGAGTAGTAGAGTTACATGATAGTAGTAACTTCTTTGGATGGGCGGAGGAGTTGAGTCACACTTTTGGACTTACAAGGCGTGGTCTTCCAGTATTTGGTTATCACTACAGTGTGTTCCACGATGGGGAGTTATTTCATGCGACCTTCTTATAATGATGATGGGTAGCTATGCCTTTCTATATTGATCTCACGGACCATTATCACGGACCTTCGAGTCTCAAGGCATTCTATCGATCGAGAACCACTACTGTACATGGATCGAGCTTCTTGCAAGATTATGCTCTATCGGATGAGATTGTAGCCTTTGCATGACCCTTTTTTTGATTGGGTGTGCTTAGGATAGTTGCTTATCAAAGAGGCTGAGAACTGCTTTACCGAGGGGTGACTTCTCCAGCACTACTGGGATTGAGTGAGGATCTATTCTTAGCGATTTTATAGTGACATGGCTCTACATTTTTGTGCTCCCCATTATAGAGGGCTCAGTTTGCCCAGGCGCTTTGTTAGCAGCCAGCTGAATCTCTCAAGGCGAGCGGGTTTCTCTTGCCCCAGGGGTATTGGCCAGGCTTTATAGAATATTGGGGGTAATTTCTACGTAGGTTCCCTAGAGCTGCGAGATATTATTCTACCTTGGCAGTACTTATATGCTTGGGTCCACCTCCATGTACATGGTGCCTTTGCTTATTTTGAGTATCCAACATTCTTTTTAGAGCGAGGGTATCCTACAGTCTTACAGTTATATCAAGCATCCTCTACTTTGGAGATGGAGAGGATTCACATGTTTTCTTTGCTCCCCATTTGGTCAGAGATCAATTTTTGTTGGTTCACCAACCGGATATACTCGGCTTACTCTCTGACTCACTAGGGATTGATCTTATTGACAACCTTGATGAGAATGGTAGATATTCCTTGCTTCATGGCTATCGGACACTGAGAGAAGCTGAATACCTTTTCAGTATTCGCCCAGGATGGTTATGTTATCGGTTTGGGCAGTCCGTTGTTATAGAGGGCTATCAGCCTAACTGGGTTGCACGATAATTTGGTTTCTTCCAGTTGACCACTCGCGATGGCAGACCACTCATCCCTAGTGTAGTGGATTTTAGAAGGATCAGGACGATCCCTCTTGAGGCACGTTACTTTGCTTGCCATTTGGCTACACTTGCGAGGCTTGATCTGGTGCTCATTTTGGATAGCTTCTCCACATGGTGCATGGGGATTAGCTATACCCTCACACAGGTACGGTTGTCTTTTGGCCCTTTCCTCGAGTGTGGTTCTAGGAGATATGAACACAAGATGAGGTCCTTGGGCGTTCCTTGAGATCGGAGGATCCACCGTCGATTACCACTAGTAGGAGATTATAGCGCTAGAGGTATAATCACTATTCTCCTCTCTTTCAATACTTTCATCCTTTTCAAAATATTTTATTGCATCGATACTCTAATCGATTTCCGATGATGACCGGTTGGCGGTTAGGGGAGGATACCATTTCTTGTGGCAGAGTTAGAGCCAGGGATTTAACCCCTAGCTACATTTATGTTTTGCTCGATACTCTAATCGATTTGGCGGTACCGGTTGGCCAAGTGGAGGATACCATTTCTTGTGGCAGAGTTAGAGCTAGATTTCTCCAGCTACATTGATGTTTCTTCATCGAGACATATGTAACCCACAGCTATGGTTTGGTTGATTATTCCACATGCGCCTACATGACCATTTATGACTTCGATGAAGTGCCACGGTGTCGGCACGGAGATAATTGAGGATTTTTAGTTGGGTCGCGTGCATGTCTTTGATACTACCACTTGATTTTATCCCTTCCATGGAGCCCACCTTTCTCCGAGCTTTGCCGCGTTGGGGAGACTTGAGGTAACCTGCTAGCAAGGCTTCTATTGAGCCCTTAGCCTAGAGTTTATCGATAGTGAGGGTCCTCGAGGATCATCGCTTATGATACTCCTTGATTGATTCATCATTTACTTTCTTCCTCTCTTTATTTATTTATTTATTAAACACTTCTTTACATCCTTGTTGATTGTTTGCATTTCTTCCCTGATGCGATGTAGGTTATGAGTCTAAGATCAATCATCGACATCCCTATAGGCCGAATCCATGTGATAGGAGCATGCGTGATGCGACTTGGTGTTTTGAGGGACATGATTTTTGATTACCGACTCACCAGTCACTAGATAACTGACTTATGCACTTTGGACCTTTAGCTTGTCTGCGGTGCGGAAGAAGGCTCTTTGGAGACATAGAGTTCTTAATCCAGATGGTCCTTCATTGTCCATTCTAGCACTTGCAAAGCTTGAGCGAGTTAGGCTTCATAGGGAGGCCGACGGCGTATGATGAGTTTGATGAGTGTCGAGGCTCTACGACATGAATCGAGTTTGATAGATGCTTCTTAAGTTGATTGTCAGCTTAGAGTCAAGTTGGCGGAGAGAGCTCAGATAAGCGGGAGAGCATGTTATCGCTACGTCGATGCTATGGTAGATGCTGAGGCTACTTTAGTTAGAGCTGATGCTTTCTTGGTGAGGTGGATCATCTTTAACAACTTATTTAGCATAGCTTCAGGAGTTATAGTCTAGGCTCCCATGATACTTTGCTTTTCTCTCCTTTTTTTTATTAGTCATGTATCTTCTATCTTTTTATTGTATTAGTGAACTTTAGCATTCTTCTATTACTTCTATACTTTTATACTTTTTTGTGGATTTGATGAGAAGATCAGCTTTGAATTGTACTCTGCACTTGATTTGTAGACTTTGGGCTTTGGGCTTGATTTGTGTGCTAGCTATGAAACCTGGATCATTTTTGCTTCAAACCATCTACTTTTGCTTCAATGACTTCGATGATCCATTCTTTCATGTCATTATAGATTTGAGTTTCTTCTCGTTTCATGTTTGGTTGGGTTTGATGGAGGAATATTTATTTTGATGAATGATTCGAGGGAATTGATTTATCCGTGCTTGGTAGGATTTGAAAGTCCTTCTATCCTAGCTTTGAGCTTGACGGACTGGATGAAGGATTTACCTGATTTATCAATATTGAATTATTAGGAAGTGTATGTATGTCATGAATCCCATGCTTGCTTTGTGGATTCATTGGAGGATACATATAGATGTCCCTTCGCATATAAGATCAATATTGAGTTATTAGTCAGCAATGTGCTTTAGTGAATAATCACAAAATTCCTTTAGTTCGACCATCGACTTTGTATGAACTATGGAATTGCTTCCTTGGTCTGTGCTTTCTACTTTGATGGACTTGATGAGGAGATAGCTTTGATCGTGCTTTGAGCTTGATTGATCATTTGAATAAATTTAGATATCACCTTACGGGTATATAGATTGATTTGAGGTAGCCTCAATTGAGTTTTCGATTTGTGACCTATCGATCAAGTAGAGATCTCATAGATCGATTGCTTATAATCACTAAGCTAGATCGGTTTGAGATTGCTATCGTCATTGAACTAGCAGTGGCTCTTTCACGCGGCCTTTTCTTACGGCTTGTTGTGTGAGGGAGTGTGACAACTCGCCATATTTGGGCTTGTTGAGTTCGACTTTAGAACTACTCGTCTTTGACTTAAGCATGTGGGTTGGTGATTTTGTCATCAAGAGCTCTTTCACTCTGCCTTTTCATGAGCTTGTTGAGTGAGGAGGCATCAACAACTCGACATTTGTGGGCTTGTTGACCTTTAGAACCCATCCATACAACAAGATGTAGAGGTTAGTGTTTCTCCAACTTAATTGATTGAAGCTTCCGAAATCAGGATTTCTTTTGACTTGATCTCCGGGTAAATTTCTTGACTTTTAGGGTTATCTTTTCATGCATCGAAATAGATTCTTTTTTCTTCTACAAGAACATAAAACTTAACAATGATAATTATAGATATATTCAAAGGATTTTAGCATCGATGTGTCCACTCAGAATATATTTGAGGATCTCATCTTATGCGATGTCAACTCAAATAGACTTAATATAAACTAAAAAAATGCTGTCTTGTGGGAATGCTAAAGTATATTTAAAATTTTTAAGATGAAAATATATTAATACGTCCATATTTAAATTGATGTACTCTCAAGAAGATTTCAACATACCACATTGATTTTATCTGCATATGAAAATCTAAAAATGCCCTGTGTAAGGGAATTTTCTAAAAAAGTTCTTCATATGAAGTATTTATTTAGGGATCTCGGCATGAACCGATGTCAACTTAAATAGATATACTAAAAAAATGCCTTTCTTGCGATTTCTATTATACTCTGTGGTCGTCAAATAGTACTTTTAATGACCATTGATTGGCGGCATTGGTCTTTCACCCTTTAGGTTGATGAGTTGGTATGCCCCTCCTTAATACACTTTTTCAATGATAAAAGGGTCTTCCTAGTTAGGCTCAAATTTGCCACCATATTTTCAATTGGGAATAATTGGTCTTCTCAGCACCATGACCAATTCTCCTTTTTGGAATATTCGAGGCCGCACCGTATGGTCAAAAGCTCGGACATCTTTGCTGACTTCCAGATTTTGATGAGCTTGTAATCTAACTTCATCATCGAGTTCTTCCATTCTCGATGAGCATTTTGATCTTGATTGTACTAGATGGCTACTCAGTGAAGGCAACTCAACTTCAAGCGAAGAACTACTTTCAAATACCAATGAATAGGGAGTGGCTTTTGGTCATCTTGTAGGTAGTTCAAACCAAGCCTCTAATAGCTTGGTATGTCATTCTCTTTTATTTTAGTGAGAATCTTCTTGAGCAATTTGACTAATATCTCATTGAAGGCCTCCACCAAACCATTTGCTCTTGATTATATATTAAAGAATATCGCCAATCAATTTTGTGTCGATCGATGAATCTATAAATCTTTGCACTTTTGAAAATTTTGATTATATTAATGTGGAACTCCAAATCTATAGACTTCATTATGCAGAAGAAGTTGATCACTTTCGGTCGTGACTTCTTTAAATGGAGTAGCCTTTACCCAAATGTCATCTTGCTAGATGAAGTGATGTCCAGCTGATGACGGTGGATCGATTGGTCCAATTACATCTGTACCCCAACATTCGAATAGCCAGGATGCTATTATTGGGTGTAATGGATTTGGAGGTTAATGGATGAGATTCCCATATACTTGACATTCATGACACTTCTTAGAGTGATTAATACAGTCTCTCACCATAGATGGCCAATAATAACCCATCTTTTTGATCTTTACTGTCATCTTGGACCTGACTGATGTGCACCACAAAGTCCTTCATGAACTTCAACCATCACTTTGATAGCTTCATCTACACCTAGGCATCGTAGCCGCATTTGTTCAAAGATCTGATATAAGTGTTATTGAAAGCATAGCGTGGCATTCTCTTTTTGATTTGAGCTGTTAGTGATTTATTACTTGGTATTTTGTCTTCTTTAATGTAGTCGATGAAGGGTTGCCTCCAATCATGTGACTCTTCTACAAAGGCTTCACTGCTTGCTTTTAGGCAATATCATTCTTAGCTCTTCTTGGTACAACTTCTTGTTGGTTTTGGGAGTATAAGAACAACTGAGTTGCATCTGTTGAGTCAAATTTGGTAACCCCTCTGCGGGGATTGATACTTTATTGGTTCTAGAACTCATCGAGTAAATATCGATCATGACATAATCACCATTCATACTTGCATTTCTTAGCTATTTTTTTCTAAGCAATCACTTTTTTTTATTCTCTCGAGAGACTTCGAGTTAGTGTGATATTTGGTATGCTTCATAAGCTCTAGAGAACTTTTGATGAAAGCTAACTCAAACTTTTAATTCTATAGATGCAAGTACTTGATTTATAATAAAATGAGAATCACCAAAATATGCAAGTTGAATACTGAAAATAGCTTCTTCCGACCACTAATGCTTCATATTTAGCTTTATTTTTGGCTCGGTCAATCCATATGATCATCTCATTTTCTCTCCTTCTAGTGTTATGAAGATGATGTTGAATCCTGCTCTTGCTCTTGGAAAGTTTAGATTGGGTGTTTGATTGATGAGGCTCCATCAGTACATTTCCCAAATTTGTAATTTTTCTCTTTCATGAATAAGCATAATTTTGCTCAGTAAATAATCATTAAGAGAAGAGTCCGTAGGAGAGGTGTGCAACCAAAAATCTAAGACTTATCCCTTCACTACTTTGCATACGTGATATCAAATCAAAAGTAATACTACCCATCTTCTTGTGAACTATCAACAGTCTTCTCAAGTACTTCTGGATCGATCCTTAAGATGAGTGTAATCTTGTGAGATAACATATAATGATGATGCTTTTGGTAAAGATCAATGCTAACACTTCTCTATTGAGAGTATCTCATCTGCTCTAATCGCCTCCGTGATATAATAGAGCATTCTCTTCTTCATTGTGTTGTGATAATGCACCAAGGATTCTTCTAATGTATGAGAGGAGAATGAAGGGTTTCTAGAATACGTCTGAGGATTGGTGGATTTAATAGGTAGCTTTTAATGCTATTGAAGGCTTCTTGGCACTCCTTGTCCCATTTGAATGGAGCATCCTACTTCATTAACCTTGCAAACGGTTGGCAACGTCCTGATAAGTTTGATAAAAATCAACGGATGAATGTGAGTTGTCCTTGTAAAGAACGGAGCTGACATAAACTCTTCAGTGGAGGCATCTCCATGATTGCCTTAATTTTAGCAGGATCAATTTCAATATCTCGTGATATAATATACCCAAGAATTTTGGAGGATCGAATGCACATTTTAGAGGATTCATTTTGAGATCTATTTTTGATTCTCTCGGTATGATTCTCAAGTCTTCAAAGTGATTTTCATGGTTTAAGCTCTTCACCACCAAATAAATTACAAAACATTCCACCTTTTGATGAATCAACTCATAAAATACGTGTCACTCTTTGGTATAGCTAACATTTTCAAAAAGGGCATGATTGTCAATAGATACCAATAGGTGTTCTGAACAATGTATCATTTTCATCTTCAGGTGTAATTTTGATTTGGTTGTATCCTGACTATCCGTCCATGAATGAGAATATGTCATAGTTGAAAGTGTTGTCCACCAATAGTTCTAACATGGAAGCGGAAAGTCTTTTGGCATGTATTTAGGTCCCAAGTCAATGCAAGATGGATTTGGCCGTTCTTCTTTAACTAGGGTGTTGGCTATCCAATGCATACTTCTCCTCTGAAACTTCAATTAGCTTCTTAGTTTGTAATTACCTATTCTTCAATCTCTAATCTCATTTAGAGCTTACTTATATGCATTGCATCTAGTTTATGGTACTTGGGATAAGCGACATTTTAGAATATGTCCAAGCAAAACAATCCAATTCACAAAGTAGCATTTTAGCTCTTCAACTTTCTCTCATCAAAAAAGGGCATTGATGAAAGTTGAGAGAGATCATATGTTGACTTCTTTAAGTTCATCCATAGTATTTATTTGTCACATCTTCAAGTTCTTGAGTGCGGGCTTGGCTTCTACTTCTTCATCATTTTAAGAAGAATTTCATGGGAATCATCTTCTTCATCACTATGAGTTTCTACCATTCTATTATATTCTATCTTGATGAGATTTGTAGATGAACCCACCTTTAGTGATAAACTTATCACTTCTTCATGATCCTTGAACTTCTTTGGCTCCACATCTTGTTAAAAATTTGAGTCCTATGTTTAGTAGTTCAATATGAACTCCAAGCTTATGCATCCTTCTTCAATTTATGGATAGTATATTGGTATTCTTGTTGGCACTATCATCATAATTTTCATGTTGAGTATTCAAATATTGAGGTAGACTTTTGATTTATAAAATAGAGTTCTGTTCCACTCTCACTCAAGCGGTGACACATAGAATGCTATCAATTCTTGTGAACCTCGGTGGTGATTTCTTTGAAGCACTTGTGAGGGATGGGTATAATTTTGAGTGAGTCATCGATAAGTGAGCTATCCTCCTTGATGTAGCCATCTATTTCATAAGTAGATTCAAAATCAGTCAATCGAATCACTTATTTCATACTCTACTTTTCTTGAGAGCTTATAAGTTCCCTTTGGCTTGACAGAATATCTTCTTCTTCTTTTAGTGTCACTTCTTGAGACTGATTTTCTTGACTTATGTATAGAATCAAGTTCTTTAGGGAGAGTCGACTTTGCCTTCTTTCTTCCTCCTTACTTCTGCTCTTTCATTTTATGAAATTACTCTTTAGTTCCTGAAGTGGATGCTACCGCTTCAAGAGGCTTTGTTGGCTTGGGCTCTTTGAGGATGAACTGCACATAATGATTTCTCCAAGTTTCAATCGGTCTTTACCTTCAAGGTGGCTATGTGATCAAATTTGTTGATGAAGAATGCAATATCGACAAATATAGATATTTGGTTTGGAAAAAATTTGATCAATGTGTTTTAAAATCATTAATTTTATTTAAACAAAATTTAATATCAGTAATGAATTGAGTGAGTGAACACTATCATGTCATGGATTTTTTAGTTCACTTTGAGTTAACTTGGTGAGGAGAAAATATTACATGTGGTGTCATGATATAGCTTTTATCGACTCCAATCATATCAGAATGGCCAGTTTCTTTAATTTATATTAAAAATAATATAAAAAATTATTTAGAATCATGTGTCCCACTTTCAAATTCCAATATTTTCTCCTTGGTAGGATGTTATAACTTCAAATTTTCTCTTTGATTGATGTGCATGTATTGAGATATGAATTATTATTTTTTTACATTATTATTATTAATTCATTTAGAGATTAATTTTCAATTATGAGTTATATTATTTGATCACTTTTAAATATAAATTCAAAATCTAGGTACATTTTAGCATTGAAAAAATGTGATTTAATTTAAGAATTGCTTGGTTCCATATCGATGTCTATAAGATCTTATCCTCAAAATAGTTTTCCATAATTATTATGTCATGATACTTAATTTAGTCTTTATTTCTAAATTTATATTTTAAATAATTTTAAGTTATAATTATTTCACACTATATTATAAAATTTTATGAATGATGACGCCTTACAGTATATGATGTTGAGTTTAGTCAGCACGTGTGCTTAAAAAAGATTGAATAACCACAAAATTCCTTTAGTTCAACCATCTTTGTATGTATGGAATTGCTTCTGGTCCTTGCTTTCTACTTTCGGACTTGATGAGGAGATGGCTTTGGTGCGTGCTTTGAGCTTGATATCCTGAATAAATTGAGATATCACTGCAATATATAGATTGATTTGTGGTAGCCCATGAGGTTTCCTATTGTCTAACCTATCGATCAAGTAGAGAGAACTCCTAGATACTGATTTCTTACAATCACTAAGCTAAATCTGGTTTGAGATTGAACAGCTATCGTCATTGAACTAACGAGTATGGGCTCTTTCACTGCAGCCTTTTCTTACGGCTTGTTGAGTGAGGAGAGCATCAGCAACTCGACCATATTTGAGTTTGTTGAGTTCAACCTTTAGAACCAACTCAGTCTTGACTTAGGCGTGGTGGGTTGGTGATTTTGTCATCGACTGACCTCTTTCCTTTCGCCTTTTCTTGTGGCTTTTGAGGAGAGCATCAACAACTCGGCCATTTATGGGCTTGTTGAGTCTGACCTTTAGAACCTATCCGTACTTTAGACTTTAGAATGTAGAGGTTAGTGTTTCTCCAACTTAATTGATTGAAGCTTCCGAAATCAAGAGTTCTTTTGACTTGATCTCCATAATTTGGCAAATCCGGGAGGTAAATTTCTTGACTTTTAGGATTATCTTTTCATGTGTCGAAATAGATTCTTTTTTCTTCTACAAGAACATGTAACTGAACAATGATAATCATAGATATATTTAGGGATTTTGGCATAATGCTCGATGTCCACCTGAATCAGAATATATTTGAGGATCTCGTCTTATGGCACGATGTCAACTCAAATAGACTTAATATAAACTAAAAAATGCCCCTGTCTTGTAGGGGGAATTTTAAAGTATATTTAGGATAATTTTTTAAGATAAAAATATTCAAATACATCCATATTTGAATTGATGTACAATAAAGAATATTTCAACATACAACATTGATTTTATCGATATATGAAAATCTAAAATATGTGTAATGGGAATTTTCATGAAAAGTTCTTCATATGGAGTATGTTTATTTGGGATCTCGGATGGCTCGATGTCAACCTAAATAGATATACTAAAAAAAATGCCTCCTGTCTTGCAGGGGGATTTCTATTGTACCTCAAGAATGTGATCGTCAAGTATAGTACTTTTTCAGGTAATGACGGTTGATTGGCGGTATTGGCCTTTCACCCTTTAAGTTGATGAGTTTGTATGCTCCTTCTTAATACACTTTTTCAATGAAAAAAGGACCTTCCTAGTTAGGCTCAAATTTGCCACCAAATTTTTGATTTGAATAATGGTCTTCTACACCAGATTTCTCCTTTTGGAATGTTGAGGACTTATGGTCAAAATAAAATCTTTGCTGATAGACTTCCAATTTGATGAGCTTTATCTAACTTCATCAAGTGCATGAGTTCCTCCATTCTGTCGAGCATTTTGATCTTAGATTGTATTAGATGGCTACTTAAAGTGAAGGCAACTCAACTTCAAGCGGAAGACGCTTCAAATACCAATGAATAGGGGTGCTTTAGTTGGCATATTGGTAGTTCAATGCCCATAAAGCCTTTACTGTGTTATTATTCTTTATTTTTGGTGAGAATCTTCTTGAGCTTTGACTAATGTCTTATTGAAGGCCTTGTAAAACCATTTGCTCTTGGATTATATATTGAAGAATATCGTAATCAATTTTATGTCGATGAATCTATAAATCTTTGCACTTTTGAAAACATTGTTATCGAAATTATTCGTCTTGGCACACCAAATCTATAGACTACATTATGCATGAAGAAGTTGATCACTCAGTCAGCAGTGACTTCTTCAAATGGAGTAGCCTCAGCCCACTTAGAGAAATAATCAATCGTTGCTAGGATGAAGTGATGTCCAGCTGATGACGGTGGATCGATTGGACCAAGTACATTTCCCAAATTTGTAATTTTTCTCTTTCATGAATGAGCATAATTTGCTCATCAGGTAAATCATCATTAAGAGAAGAGTCCACAGGGATGTGCGACAAAAAATTTGCTAAGACTTATCCCTTCATGCTTTCTGAAACATGTGATATCAAATTACAAAAGCATGCCCATCTTTTAAGTGTCAACATTGGTCTTGTCATGAAGTACTTTGGATCGATCCTCGATAAGTGTAATCTTGTGAGATAACATATAATGCTTTTGGTAAAATCAATGCTAAAATTTTCTCAGTATCTCATTCTACTCCAATCGACCTCCGGATATAATAAAGAGAATTCTCTTTTCTTCATTATGTTGTGCCAATAATGCACCAAGGGACTCTTCTAAAATGTGAGGCTTCTAGGAATAGGCGCTAGGATTGGTGGATTTAATAGGTAGCTTTTAATGCTATTGAAGACTTCTTGGCACTCCTTGTCCCCATTTGAATGGAGCATCCTTCTTCATTAACCTTACAAATGGTTGTGAGTCGATAAGTTTGATATAAATCGACGGATGAATGAGTTGTCCTTGTAAGAACGGGTGAGATTGGAGGCATCTCCATGATTGTAATTTTAGCGGGATCAATTTCAATATCTCTGTGATATAATACACCCCAAGAATTTTCCAGGATACCCCAATGCACATTTTAGAGGATTCATCTTGAGATCATATTTTTTATTCTCTCCTATGATTCTCAAGTCTTCAAAATGTTTTCACGCTTTAAGCTCTTCACCACCAAATCGTCAACATAACATTCCACCTTTTGATGAATCAACTCATCAAAAATGGTGTCATGGCTCTTTGGTATGTAGCTCTAGCATTTTCAAGCCAAAGGGCATGGGCAATAGATAGATGCCAATAGGTGTTACGACAATGTATGCTTTTCATCTTGGTGCCATTTTGATTTGGTTGTATCCTGACGATCCATCCATGAATGAGAACATGTCATAGTTGGAAGTGCTATCCACTAATAGTTTTGATATTGGAAGCGAAAGTCATCTTTTGGGCACTTATTTGGGTCCCAGTCAATGCAAAACGGTTGACCATTCTTCTTTCTAACTAGGATAATGTTAGCTATCCAATCTGCATACTTCTCCTCATAGATGAAGTCTGCTTCGATTAGCTTCTTAGTTTATGCAATTACCTATTCTTCAATCTCCAATCTCATTCGCCTAAGAGCTTGCTTAACGGCATTGCATCTGGTTTTATGAAGCGCTACATGATAAGCGGCATTTTGAATATGTCCAAGCAAAGTAATCCCCAATTCACAAAGTAGCATTTTAGCTCTTCATTCTCATCGCATTGATGAAAGTTGGACGGGGATCATCCTCAGCCCCTATGTTGACTTCTTTAAGTTCATCCATAGTAGCTATTTGTCCGCCATCTTCAAGTTCTTCAGGTGCGGGCTTGGCTTCTACTTCTTCATCATTTTTAAGAAGAATTTCATGGGAATCATCTTCTTCATCACTATGAGTTTCTACCTCAACTTCTATTATATTATAACAGGCTCTATCTTGATGAGATTTGTAGATGAATCCCAGACCTTTAGTGATAAACTTATCACTTCTTCATGATGCTTGAGGACTTCTTTGGCTCCATATCTTGTTAAAGATTTGAGTCCAATGTTTAGTAGTTCCAATTTGAACTCCAAGCTTATGCATCATTCTTCGTAATTTCTGTGGATAGTATATTGGTATTCTTGTTGGCACTATCTCATCATAATTTTTGTATTGAGTAGGCTGTTTAAAATCTTGAGGCTGAGACTCTTCAGATTTATAAAATAGAGTTACTGATCTACCACTCTCACTCAATGGCGGCCCATAGAATGTTATCAATTCTTTAATATTGTGAACCTCCAGTGGAGTGATTTCTTTGAAACCTTTGTTGAGGGATGGGTATAATTTTGAGTGAGTCATCGACTCTCTACCAAGTGAGCTATCCTCCTTGATAGCCATCGAATTCTATTTCATAAGTAGATTCAAAATCATAGTCGAATCATCACTTATTTCATACTCTACTTTTCTTGAGAGCTTATAGTTCCCTTAGGTTTGATAGAATATCTTCTTCTTCTGTCACTTCCCAAATGAGGAACTAATTTTCTTGACTTATGTATAGAATCAAGTGCTAGAGAGTCGATTGCCTTCTTTCTTCCTCTGCTTACGCTCTTTTATTTTTTATGAAATTACTCTTTAGTTCACAGTGGATGCTATCGCTTCAAGAGGCTTTGTTAGGCTCTTTGAGGATGAAATACTTTGCATCTTCATAGATTTTGCTTCATTGTGAAGAATGGTTGTATGTTATCAGAATTGAATTCTTCTCCATCTTTCAGATACTTCATACATTGATGCATAGTTGATGGGACCATGCCATACTCATGCAGCCACGGTTGACCCAAGAGAGCTCTAAATGATGTATCGGCATTGATTACATGAAACTTGGCTTCTGTATATAAATCCTTGAATTTGAACTAGAGAATAAAAGAACCCAGAGTTTTTTGCCTTTTTTCATTGAATCCATGAACCATCAATTTATCTCTCCCAAGATGTTGGATATCAAGTGATAATCCTCTCAATACCTTTAGACTCATGAGATTGATAGAACACGGATCAATCAATATTGGTGATTGAGATGCCATTACTATGATATATAGAGGATGGTTGTAATCTTATTCCCAACATAAGATCCACTTCAAAAATGTGATTCTTGAGATCTTGAGTTTGCAATGCTTCGCTCATGTATTTCAAAAAAGTAAGCTTCATAACTCTGGATCTTTGAGAGCTTGTATCAAAACTAGGTCTTTTGACATCAAGAGAGCCTCATACACACTTTGTGGATCTTTCTTAGATGTGATAGAATATTATAATCTCTTCTGATTTAGGTTTTATCCTAGGATTTTTTGGGAATGATATCCGCATTGGCTTCAATTTGTTTGCCTTTGTCTTTATTTATGTTTCCCTTCTTTGATGAAGGTGGTAAGACTTTACCACTTCTCAACTAAACTTGAATAACTTTGTCTCGCTCAGATTCTTCTGAAGAGGTAGTTTCTTCAAATTTTTCTCTTATTCTAGAAGATTGGCCAAAAGGGTTAGACTCATTTTTCAACATCATACATTTCATACGCGATGATATTGATGAGTCCGACTCTTCTCCGTCGGGAAAACATAGATCTTCATTTGAACTATTATTTTCTTATTGAGTAATTAAACAAAATTCAGACACTAGCTCGTTAGGCTCTTCTTGCTTTCGATAAAATTTTGATGGGTTGGTCGATTTTCGACTATCCCCCATTTCATTAATTGATGTTGAAGAATCGACATCACGATGATTGACATGTCTCTAGGACAAGATTCATCATTATCTTCTTCAACATCTTTCATTATGCAAAGTTTAGGCATGAAGTCAGCTAAATATGGTTGTCTTGTAGTGATACTCTCTAGATTGTTAATGATCTTTTGAATGGTAGTTCTCTTCTTGATCTTCTTTTCTTAGCTTCTTTGATTTATGAGGATGTTTGGTTGACTACTTCTCATGTGTGAGTAGCCTTATCAATAATCATTGAAAGCCCAAATACTTGGTTTAGGCATCTCTCTTAAGTCCAATATAGGTTCAAGTGGTGATTTCACTTACACTAGGGATGTCTTTTAGCTTCACATTTTCCTCTTTTGGAGACTATGTTTGTCATTCTTGATCAACTAATTTCTCCTTCTATTTGTCTTTCTTGGATGATAGAAGAGGTAATCATCCTAGTAGACTCTCTTTTGGGTTGACTAGAACTATCGGATAGTGTAAAGTAATTCACCTCATGATACTTCTTTGTAGCCAATCTTTGAAGACATAGCAATCTTTGATGGGATGACTTATCGATGATAGGGATAGTAATTTGGATTGACTTGATCTTCTTCGCCTTTTGATTTTAATTGTAAACTAGTTTTGCCTTGAATAATTTAGCCACACTTATCCCTTTTAAAAGAATATTCTTTGTTCATCTTTTCCTTAAGAGATGGTGCATTCGCTCATCATCTCTTGTTGCTATTTTGGACTCCCACCACTTGGAAAAGTTTGAGGTTTGTCATTACCTCTAATACCAATTTTGATTGATTAGAATAAACATGTTTTACCCTTATCATCATCGTACATTGGCAATTTTCCTTTATCCACGTTGTATATCACCCACTTTTCACCATTTGAGCTATAGAAAGCGGCATGAATTTCATTTCTTCTTGAGTCTAAAGGTTTGTTTCTCTTTGCTTTATCTGCATAGACTTTAGACTTAGGGCGATTCAACTTTTCAAATTTAGCCACTCTATCGAGCAAGTCCTGGAATGTTGCAATCGATGCCATGCATAGAAATGGTGTCATTTTATCATCCATATTGCCCATTAGCAATTGGATGGATGCATGTTCTTCTTATTGCTTTCGCACTTCATACTTAGGTTGCATACGACTTATGAATTTCATCGACTCATCTTTCCTTCTTTTCAATAAGGCAAGGTCGATTATGATTTTCGGTTGCTGTGAACCTTTTCACAAATATGGTCTCTAATTGGCAAATATTTTAAGCTGAATTCGCATAAAATTCAAAAGCGGCTAAGGTCAAGTTACTGACGAATTGATGGAAAAGCAGTGCATCGTTCCCTCCTGTGTTACCATAAGTAGCCTTAAATTGGGCCAGATGTTGCTTTGGATTACCAAGCCCGCTGAAAGTATTGAATTTGACCGAGTAACCTTTCTGCGACACTTGATCATATTCATTTGGGTAGGCTCTTACTCACCGACTTTTGACTTGCTCGAGGCTATGACTACCTTTATCTTTTCATTGATTATTATTTCTAACGGCATATAGCGGTGTCTTTGATTTTATCTGGAGAGGTGTTTGGTTAACTTCATCTCTTGCTTCATGCGTAGCATGTACTGTAGGGGCTTGAGGTTCCACAGTGGCTGGTGGTACAGAAGTTATATGATTAGCTACTTTTGATTAGTAGACAAAATAGGCGCTACACTTGATGTGATATTCTTCTACAATAACTCCATCATGATGTTCATTTGTACCATCATATCATTCATCTTGGTACCAAGTTGTGCAATCTCTTTGTCTTTGGCCTCCATTTGACGCTGCATTTCTCTTTATTCTCTAGCTAGCACCATGGCGTCAATCAGTACAAGTTCTTCCTCTTCTTCTATTTCTTGTTGTTGCTCTTACTCATTTTTGGAGAACTTGACTCCTTCTCCTTGTGTATTTGTAGAGATTTGTTGTTGAGCATGATGCTTGATTATAAAAGTGTGTACTAGGCTGATCATTTCCTGGTTCAACCATATAGACAGCTTCAACACCCATGATCTCTTTCTCATTTTGGTCTTCTTCTTCTTCTTCATCTGTAGCAAAGATTGAAGATCCATCCTCTATTTGCTTCTGTGAAGACTTTTCTTCATAAGCATCAAATTCAGGTTCAGATTTCCTAGCTTTGCATTACTACTGATGGTCTTAGGCAGGGAGTTCATCTATATCTCTGACCATATAGATGACTTCCACTTTCATAGAATCTTCTTCATTATTTTCTTCCTGCACATGAATTTCTGATTGACGTTTCCAGTGGATCTCTGGTTCAATGTGTGAAACAACCAGCTCTTCTATCAAAGAACCACGATCAACGTCAACCTTCTCTTGTAGTGGTGAAACTGATCAGTGATGGGATCCCCTAGAGGATTCTCCAGGTTATCAACCATCATATCTTTCATCATTGATATCCCTTCTATTGGGTATCCACTTCTGACGAGTTGATTTTGAGGTGGATTTCTAAGTATATGTAACAGATGTCACACCCCTTCTATTACTCAAAGTTTCATTATGGGGCCTTGGCCTCCATATTTGCTTACCCTTTCACCAGGACCTTTCAACAGGATTCTTGGACGAGGTCCAAGTGTCTCGATGCTCACCATGCGTCTTGGGCTCATTACATTTACTAGAGAGATGCCAATTTTCTTGGTGAGCTTGGTATTTTCCATCACCACAGCTCAAATCTTCTTTCATTAGGCCTTTATTCTTAACTACTTTGAGAACTTTATATATCGGTAGGCAGTGTTTGGCTATCTCCTGTGGTGGGTGGAGCTTGTTGGTTCTAGAAGGACTGCTTTATTTCGCCAGTAGAGCTATTCCTCTTTACCCACTTTAGATTTTCAAAGTTATTGAAGGTAGGAATACTCACTTTCGGCGGTATTGCTTGTTCGCTAGGTCGTTCAAAGGTGATTTTCTGAGCTCTCAGCTCAACCTTTCTCCTTCTTCTCTATCTTCTGGTTAATTTGCTTCCTGATGAGGAAGCTTCATGATCATGCTTTCTAGGTACAAAAGGTTCAGTAGGCACAATGTACGGGGAATTACAATTTATCCCTTGACAATTTTTTTTGTCACGGGAGCTTCAGATTGACCTAGCCTCTTGAAAAAAGTTCTGTTGGGAGAACACCTTGGCTAGTTGGCTGTTGAGCTGGTTGGACATGGCTAGTAGGAGTTTCAATAACTTGAGGCCTTCATGTCCTCAGACGAATGTACCATGGGTGGGTACTTAGAGTTCGCTACGATGGAGAAATTTAAGCTACCAAATTAGATGATAGCCCCGACATCTCCAGTGTTGATGATGATGTTGGCTAGGCAGATGTTCATACCACGACCTAGTTGAACGGTGAAAGGAGTGCTTTGTAGATCCATTTTGCAAAAGTGAAAGATAGGAATTAGTAATTAGCAATTATTATTTCACCCCATACTTTCAATATGCAGAGGTACTACAGAACCAATAATGGTGTAATAAGGATACACTCTACGGAATGATTCATTCTTCATAGAGGTTCATAATGAATTTATTACACACTTAAATCATCATTTTTGTTTTGAATTTTCAAAAAAAAAATTTATTGCTACTATAGCACATATATGACTAAAGATGGAAGAGAAACACATCCCCTAACTTGGTGATCTTTGAAAATTTTAAATATGAAATAATGAGATATATAGATATTACAAAAGCACTTAGATTTAGTACCCTCCCATAAGTGAGAGAGGGAACTTTCGATTAAGGCTATTCGTTTAGATCGCTGAATGTGTAGCATGTAGTAGCAGCATATAGAGTTTTATAATTTGATATATGAAATTCATCATTATAGCTTAAATTGGATTATTGGGGGAATGATGACGTGCTCGATCTAGATCCCATGGTTAGTCATCCGGCGGTTCGGTCCAAGTCTACTTAGTGAAGGTAGTTAAACCAGAAGGATCCTTATTGACACATGGGTTATCATCCAAGAAATCCTTGTAGACGGGGTGGTGTTTGTAAGGAGACAAGATTAAGTACTGACATATGGTTATTTGATCAAGTATACCCATGATTCACAAGTTAATGGCGGAGCTATTGGGGAGCATATCTACGGTCATGATCATAATATAATGGAGTTGGGTGGCCCACCCGATCAAGGACTTTGGTCATGCGCCATTGTGAAATTTCTTGAAACCAAACGGTGAGGACAGCGTCCTTGCGGTGTGAATTGATTGAGAGTGAATATAGCAGAACACTTGATTTGACATTGGCTCCTTTGTGAGCTAGAGTTTTTTTAATTTATCGCCACCAATAAATAATTATGGAAGGTGGATAGATTGAGTTCGATTTAAGTTTTAAATGATTATATTTCATTGGAGCAATTTTTAGATTGATACTCAATTTGAGTTAATCTGATTTGAAAAATTGATTAATTCAAATATGTTTAAGAGCTTTAGATCCTGTTTCTTCTATTTAGTTGCTAATAGAGGATTAGATCTACTATCATCTGATAGAATCAGTTTCTCAGATATTTCACTGATTTGAAACTCTTATTATAGGTTTTTAGGTTTTGTTAACGGGACTAGTCTAAGGCTAAACCCGAAGCAACACGCATCCTCGGACACTTAAATTTCATTGATAGTTAGTAATTTTAAGTGAATTAGAACTTTGTGAGCTTTCAATCTTACTCGATAAATTTTGTAATTCTTTCACCATTCTTTATTTTATATTTTGCTTTTTATATCTGATGTTATTCTACTTTTTTTTTAGTTAAAGGTTTGATTTGTATCTAGTTGTCATCCCGATGGGGGGTACAGATGTTTGGCTTTTGTATGTGAGATAATGGTGTCTTTTTACCTGAAGATTTCATCTCTCTCTCTCATTACCGATTTCTTTAAATTTGAACATACAATTCAAATATATTTATTCTCCTTTTTCTTTCTAAGTCTAAATTGACAAATTTTTGACATTTAAGATTAAGAAGGCCAACAAGTGATTTACTTACTTCATCTAAAATAATGCGTGTCTTAAGACACCCTATATTTTTCATCCGTCATGCCTCGCAAAATGAGTTCTTCAAACTTGCAAAGAAACACAAGCATGTATATATATTCACATTCCCAAATCCCACATGTGCCAACACATTTTTTTTTGTATTTTACGCTAGCAAAGAAAGCGAGGTAGGCATGATTGGGATGTAAAGGTAGGAGGCGACGAAATCAAAAGATGAATTCACTTGCGGACGATGTTCTTCCCGATTCAGTGGCTCAGATGCTAAACCGAGGTTACAATGTTAATCGAAGGAAGAATTCACATGATGATGTTCTTCTTGATTTGGTCTGGTGAAATGAAATTAAAGAGGGTGTGGAGAAATCGAAGGAAGAATTCATTTTTGATGATGTTCTTC
Organism: Cymbidium sinense; assembly: GCA_021442155.1. NCBI lineage: Eukaryota > Viridiplantae > Streptophyta > Magnoliopsida > Asparagales > Orchidaceae > Cymbidium > Cymbidium sinense. The sequence continues at coordinate 65,395,544 of CM038220.1, read as the reverse complement.
CCGATTTATGTAGTAAAGACAACTAAAGCGAGAGTGTGGCGTAAAATTAAGGAAGAATTCACACACGCTGATGTTCTTCGATTTACATGCATGAGGTAGCTAAGTGAGGGGTGCGAAGCCAAAAATTGAAGGAAGAATTCTCTTGCTGACGATGTTCTTCCCCGATTTGTGGTACAGCAGAAGTGGGATGGCTAAAGCGAAGGGTGGTATGAAAATCAAAGGAGAATTCTTTAGCGATGTGCTTCGATTGTGAAAATGGTAAAATTTGGATGGGTTGCGAGCTTGAAGGAAGAATTTCCTGAGCAGAGCTAGGTTGCTTGGATTGCTGAGCGAGAATGAAAGGCATTTAAAGTCTTCAGTTGAATAAAGGTGCTAAGGCTAATGGGTTGATGGAGTCTTGCTGAGCGTGGGTTTAGACCTGTTTCATGAGAGATGGAGTGGGAGTGGTTGATTCTGATGATTTTAGGTTGAAACAAGATGGCCGGTTCTTGATTTAAAGCGAGAGCTAGGATGAATAGCAATGGAGGATCGAATGGAAGATCCGGAGTGACATTTTGATTCAGATTTACACCTGGGATCTCACTGAAGCAGTGAAACGGAGTGCGAGATCACGATGGGACGCAGCGAAAACGGAAAAGCAATGGGGTGACGAGGATATGGAGTGGGAGAGCGCAGGCATGCGAACCATGGGCGTATGAGTTGGCCCGGAGCAGCGGCAATCCGAGATCAGCATGATTCATAGTGACCTTGAATCAGTCTCTGGATCTGAGTTGAATGTCACGATGATGACTCTGTTAGCATAAACGCGTTGCCATAGCGCTTGTGAGAGCGGTATTTGGAAGCGATGTGCAACATGGTTTGAAACGGAAGACAATGATAAATAGAGAAAATTGAAGGTAGAATTACCTTTTCTTGGATGTGAGAGAGGAGAGAGAGAGTAGTGAGGAGAATAATGAGAAGTTATAAAAATGGAAAAAAAAGAGGGGAGTGCTTATCTTTTTTAATTTTTTCTTTTTTTAAAAGAAAATGGGGAAACGGTTGGCATGTAAGAAATTTTTATTTTTTAATTTATTAAATATTTCTAATGAGGATTTTGCGACGGTAAATACACATAATCAATATATATTGATTTAGGATAATTCTATTGTTCTGAATGCAATGGCCCAGTTCATTTCGCAATCGGAGGCCATTTGGTTCAAATCGGCGCTAAATTGAATCAATTTCAGCAGAAAATGTGCGTCGCTGCTTTCGATCGCTCGACTTTCATGCAGACTCATCCGAATCAAGTGTGAATGGTCTCATTTGATAAATTTTGACATTTTGAAGCCAATGGCGTGATCAATTTCGTGAACAGAGGTCGTTTGATTCTCGTGGTTCCTCCTAACATTGATATGCATGCAGATGCATTGATGACTCGAGCGCTTGATCAGTTGATCATTAAATTATGCTATATTTATATCCTGATCAGGTCATTTGATTTGATGGATGTTTGTCAATTTGTGCATTGTCACTTCAAATCACTCGACATTTGCACATACTCATTCAAATTGAGCGCAGACAGTTTCATTTGATAGATCTTGATGTTTTGAAGCAGAGAGTTCGATGTGTGTAGATGGACAAGGTTGTGGCAAGCGGGATAACGGCCTTGGTCATTAGGATAAGAAAGCTTGGCTAGTGGTAGGGAGGATCGTCGCTCTAGGTGGCTAAATCACGTGAAAAGCGAAAGAGGCGAGTAGTTTGTTTATTTATTTATATTTATATTCAAAGAATTTGATCTCGATTAATTTCTTTGGTCTCAAATCGATGTCATGACTTTCTTGACGATTTTACGAATTCAAACCAGTTGACCTCTTAGGCTGAAGATTTTGCATTGATCGATCTCTATTGTATCTTCTCTTGAATTCCTTTGCAATATATTTCCTCTTGATATATGTTGAAGTAAGAGCCATGAGAGGTTTAGGAGGAGGAGGGAAAGAAATGAACATCCTTGACTGCTGACAGTGGATATAAATATTTAATAAGTCATGATAATATTAAAATATATTTATATTTAATGTTGAATGATATACATAAATTATTACAAGTAAATTTTGATAATAATTTTTAAGATTTTATTAGTTAAATTAGAAAATCATATAGTCATTCATAAGAGTTTATAAAGATTTGATTAAAATTATTAAACAAAAATAATCATTTTATTTTTTTATTATGTTTAAAAAATAGTGAAGGTAATTTATTATATTTAAATATGTTGCTTAGATTTCATTATTATTCAATTAGGATTTTTAATTAGTTTAATGATTATTATATTTTAAAATATAGTAAAGGAAGGTTCCATATCTATTGCTCATGAAATCCCAAGAACTTGAAATTTTGAATCACTATTGTTACAAACCTCTCCTACATAATTCTCCATATTAGCGAGCTATCATCACCAACATATCCATTTGAAAAGAGAGACAAAGATTCATCCACGATGTACACATTTGTATATGAAGTTTCATGTCCTTGTCTGCTTCTCTTAGACAAATGGGATCACGAGGATTTAGACCTCCATAATTATCTCCTCTTCTTGGTAGTTCTAGTGATGACATTACAGGAGTTTATGGGGACTTAAGTCTAAATTTTTTCTTGGGCTAGGCTTGACCTCTTGGTTGGTTGAGATAATTTTTCATCATTGGGCGATGAGCAAAACCAGAATTCAATGTATTTTTCATTTCAAAATGCTACCATATTGATGCTTTACCTTAGATTTTCTCTCATTTGTTTTGATGGTTTCAACACTAGTAATTCGCTTTGTCTCAAAGTAACATGGAACTCTTTAGACTCCAAAAGCTTTCATGTCACCCGTTTTGCTTGATGAACTTTTCACAAACAAGAGCCATTCTTTTATAGTTTAGATTCTCATGATGTAGACCCTTTGTGGAGCTTGAACATTGAAGGTGGATCTTGATGATTGTTGAAATTTCATATACATCTATAATACTCTCATTGCAATAAGATTGAAGCTCTCTTCAATGCATTAAATATCTGATGACCTCACCTTTGGGTGAGCTCTCAACTTCTCCATCTTAGACATGGGACTCCTCTAAACACTAAGAGTTTCTTAGTCTTAAGACACTTTGATTGTGAACAATTTGACTAACCTAGAGACTTAGAAGAGTTTATCATGACAAGGCTATGCATTAGGGACTTAAAGCAACCACTTATCCTGCTAAATCCAGCCAGGTACACTCCTTCAAACCAGTCCAAATCAAATCTTAAATCAATTCCAACTCAATTGATTTATCAAATCTCAAATCAATTCCAACCAATCCAAATCAAATCTCAAATCAATCCCAACTCAATTAATTTTCTCAAATCTCAAATCAATTCCAACCAATCCAAATCAAAGCTCAAATCAATTCCAACTCAATCAATTTTCTTAAAGCTCAAATCAATCCCAACTCCATCAATTTTCTAAAATCTCAAATCAATTCCAAACTCAATTCCAATTACAAATGATTCAAATCAAAATCATCCCAAATCCAAAATCTTTCCTAAGCCTTATGAACCACATTCATAAGCTTAGCCTTCAAATCAACCCAAAGCCAAGTGATTTCTTTATAAATCACTATTCCATCATTTATATTCACAATTATAAATGAAATTGGCATCCAAATCATCTAAGTCAAATGAATATAATTCTAACCAAATCAAAACCCTTCTTCAAAACTTTTGACCTACCTTGTGAATTCACAATCAAATCACTCCTAATTCACATGATTCTCTCATGGATCATTTATATTTCTATTTATATTCACAAATATAGATGAGATATAAATTCAAATAGCTAAAATAAATCAATATAAATTCAAAACTCAATTCTAAATCCAATTTATATCCTTTAAGCCAATTTATTGGATTTAGCCAAATCATTCTCAAATCAATCCAAACCATTAGATTTTCTCTTCAAACAATCACTCCTTCAATCACATGCCCAAATAATCATAAACTACAATCACCAAGCCAAAATCAAACTAACCCATGTCAAACCCATGATCATCATTTTGACTTGAAATTGTCAAATTCAAAATCCATTTGACTCCAAATCACTTGCAATTGGATTTATATTTCAATCATAAGTTGTGAGTTCAACCAAACTTGAATCAAGCCTTGATCAAGCCAATTGACCCATTTAGGCTCACTTGACCCAAAGTGACCTAAAACATCTTTTGAGCTAAGTTCTCCAACCCAAATTGAACCAACTTGTCCAAATCTTACATTGTGATCAAGTCATCCTAGAATGATCAATCATTAGGTCAAATCAAGTCAAACTTAACTTTGACCAAGTCAACATTTAGCCCAAATGAAACCCAAACTAATCAAAATCCACCATGCCAAATTGATTGAAACCATTGACACATTCATGATCAATGAATGATGACCAAGCCCTCACTTGATCCAAACCAAGCCCAATTGGCCATTTGACTTAAGTTGACCTAAATTGACCTAAAAAGCTAAAATGGGACAAATCTTAATCTAAGCCAAATTGATTGCAACTAATGGGTCAAATTCATTCCAAATTGATGGTTGAACTTGACCAAAGCAATTGACCCCTTGACCCAATGTCAAATCAACTTGAAATCAAACCAAATCAAAATTGATTGAAACCAAAGCTTGCAATATTTCAAATGATCATGATACTAAACCAACCCATGACTCCAATGGGTTAAATGGGTCAAATGATAAACTTGACCCATTTGACCTAAATGAACCTAAATGAACCAAACCAAATCTAAACCAAATTGAACCAAACCAATGATACCCATAATGATCATTTGAACTTGACTAACCAATTGTCCTTTCTTAATTTGACCCTTGACCTAAATGGGTCAAATAGAACCTATTCAAACCAAATGAACTCCAAATCACTTGAAATTTGGCCCAACCACTTTTGAATCATTTCAAATCTGCCAAATCAAACTCATGACCAAATGACCACTTTGCCCTTAAGTCAAAGGGTATCCTATGACCAAATTCACTTAGAATTTGATCATTTCTTTCTTAAGGCCACTTAGCATCCTCCTATTGGGCCACATGGGCACCAAAGAGAGTGGTGAATATGACCCAATGAGCTTGGGTTGGCCATGACCCAAGCCAAGGATAAACTGACCTCCCCACTCATCTTTGAGCATTTGGATCATCAAATACACTAACCACTCACATGGATATCCACTCTCCTTCACTCCACTATCCAAAATGACCCATGTGGGGTGTTTTGTAGCTCAAATCGTGCCTCTAATCCAAGCCATTGATCAAAAATGGTAATTCAACCTCTCACCGTCCGAGGAGATCTCCCTCATTCTCATTTGAAAGCGATAAGCATTCCATTCAGCTTGAGAGGTTGAATCAAACCTCCCCAAGCCATTAGAGCTCCCCATTTCCCATTTTGGTTTTCAAAGTCAAAATAGGGAGTTCAATTCAAATCCAACTCATCCAATTCTCAAACAAAATCAAATTAACCTTACACACCATCCTTGGATCTCGAGCTCAAACAAATCATTTCCCAAGTCTCAAGCCACGGGAAGCATCACTTTGATCAAGGACAATCACATGGAAGGAGATTGGTCAATAATCAAACTACAAATTAATGCTTGATTCCTTCATAACTTTTTCTACTAGGCGAAGCTACCTCTTCCATTGGAAGAGCGGTGATAACCTCCAGCGATGTGATTTTTAGCTATAGGAAATTTTGCTTGGTCCTTTTGAAGGAATTGTATTCCCAATCTTGACTATTAGATGTGCATCCCCTCTCGAAGGTGTGGGTCATTTTGATCCCAATAAGCTTCGGGTGAGATCATTGAATGAGGAAAGATGAGCGGTGTTGTCTCTGAAGAAGAAGGATCATACACCGTCCGTTTCATGATTGGAAAGATGGCGTGATCGATCATGCTAGATCCCCTATTTCCTTCCTAAAAGCTGATCCATCGATCTCAATTGGGCGGAAACGCCGCGCACTTTTCTAACCAACGGGTGACAACTTAAATAACATATCCCGTGGTGCCACATGGAAAGCATGCCATTTAGTCGCGTACCATGTGGCGAGGGATTAGTGTTTAATTAGGTCTAATTAATTTGATTTTAATGATGAAACTTCCTAAAATCATAACTAATTATAGAAAAATCTAAAAATGCAAACCCAGGCTCATTTTGAGGATATTTTAGAGGAGAATCAAGGAGAATTATAATTAATTGATTTGAGTAGTGACTTTGACTTAATTTGGGTTTTATTTAAAAAATCTAATTAGCTTAATTACACCTTAAGCATTCAATTAATCTCAAATTTTTATGAATGTCTGGAGGATGACCTCTATTTTTTTTGGGATTTTATTGATGGCTTAATTAGAGAAATCATTTGAGCAAGCCTTAATCACTCTCTTAATCAAATTAATTATAATTAAGAATGAATAATAGCTAAATTAATTACTTGAATATAATTATCCATGTTAAACGGTAAAATCATTTGGGAATATGATTGGGGACATTTTTCTAATTTATTTCCTAAGTATCTTGTACCTTTGAAAATTAATTAATGGGTTAATGAAATGATTAGTTGCTTGATCAAGTGATCAGATCTTCAAAATGAGGGAATGAAAACCTAGTGGAATGATTGAATGATTTAGGGATTAGGTTGATGCCTTGCCCTTGATCCTTTCCCGTAAGCTAATTTTATCATTTAAATCAAAGCATAACTAAAGTATTTAATCAATTCATTAATGGCTAATGAAATCAAAATAAAAATCAATTCACCCAACCTAAACAACCTTTAATTCATCTTGGGTAGCTCCTTGGGTGTTCAATAACCCAATGTGAGAGATAATGAAATTATGATTGGCTCACATGTGTGAGAAAATCATAAGTAATAAGTGAGATCCCTTAAGTTTAATTAATTATTAATCATAAGCTAATTAAATTAGGCCCCTTTTATTTCTTAAGAATATTGCAAATTTACATTTCGGGTGGTTGCATATCGTATTGGCTTATTATTAATCAATTAATTAACTTAAGGTGATATAGGTAAGGGATAATTAATTCATTCCATAACCTAGCTAAAAATATAAAATCAACTTAATTGTTCTAAATTAAACCAAACCAATTCACACATGGGGGAATGGATTAGGATTAGCAAACCCTTCTCATATTTCCTAAGTCAAATAAAATTCAAAAATAAAAATCTCCTTAAGAAATTTTGATTCACTTTAAATGATCTTATTTAGTTTGATGATCCTTAGGAATTAATTAGGTGAATGAAGTTATGTGCTTACATCCCTTTATTTCTTTCCAATCATGCTAAATATATTGCTCTCCATATGAAATAATGCATCCATATCTTTTGAAAATAAATTAATAAAAATGTTTCCTTTTATGTCAAATTGCATGTGTTGGCTAAAATTAAAATATGAGATGGCTATTATCACTATTAAATCAAAATTATTTTGAAAACTTATAAACCAAAGATTATAAAATGAGGTGATGCTAGTTATAAATATTTATAAGCTTGCATGTGATGATATCATAAGATGTGTATTATGAAGTCTTCTTTCTTTCTCTTAATATGGATTCACATAGGATTTGCAAAGTGTATAGTTCATTTAAAAAGAACATAACACTTGCCTAAATCTATTCCTATGCATCTCCATATTATGACTTAGAAAAGAATCTTCATGTTACACATGTAAATCATACAACCAAATAAATGAAACATAAATTTTTTTCATGGATTTTCTCATCCTTGTAGTTTTGTACGTCTACATATATTTAAGAAAAGTGGTATATTAGTCTGGACATTCCGGGGTTGTGAGACTTTATGTAGCCCTAAGTAGGTCTTGTACCTTACGCCCTTGGTGTCGAAAATAATGGCATCGTACTCACTTATAACTTTTATACATACACATATATCAAGGTCAGAAGGTACCGATTCAAACTAAACGGCCTCCAATCATGAAACGGAATGCGCCATTGGGTTTAGAATGATAGAATTACTCTAAATTAATATATATATATATATATATATATATATATATATATATAGAGAGAGAGAGAGAGAGAGAGAGAGAGAGAGAGAATATGCTCATATATCGATGTGAAATCAACTTTAAAATTATTTAATAAATTTAAAATTATTTTAAAATCCCCAAATTACCCCCCATTTTCAGTTTTCTAAAAAAAATAAAAAATAAAAAAATAAACTAAAAAAACTGAATAACCACTCCCTCCCATTTTTCTAGCAACCCCCCCCCCCTCATTTCCCTCATCTCCCCCATTTTCTGAAATTTCTCCCTCATTCTTTTCTCCTATTTTCTCTCTCTTGCACTCTCCCGCATACAAGGTAATTCTTTTAATTTCCTTGGCTTTTTTTTGGTGTTTCATCCATTTCTGCCTCCAATCCCATCGGCAAATTGCCCCAGTTGTTTAGATTTTTTACGCTGCGTGACTCACTGTTGTTTATAATCCTCGTATGTCTCCACCTTCTGCCCCAGCGTCATGCATCCGTCGTTTGACTCGTAGCCCTCTCACGCCATCCGTCTGCTGTACCAGCATTTCCGACATGATGGTGGCCGACCATCGGCGACCCGTGTCCGTCCATCATGGTGCTGCACCCGCTGACCCACACCAGCTGCCGCAGACCTCCGTCCAGCGCAACCCAGCGACACCCGCGCGTTGCAGCGTTCCGCATCCCCGCGTATGAATTGCGTGACGCTGATCCACTCGGTCCTGGATCCCATCATTTTCGTGATTTACGCCACCATTTTTTGCCAAAAAATCCTGTAGGCGCGTTTGTGACCGACCGCGCAAACCTTCGACCTCCTTTCCACGGCCCGTCCAACCTTCTCACGACCCGTTCATCCTTCCCACGGCCCATCCAGCCATTCCTACAGCCCGTAAAATAGTTCACAACCCATTTTTTTCCATCCAGTTTGTGCTTTACCGTGAATCGGGGGAAGAACATCGTCAAGAGGTGAATTCTTCCTTCGGTTTCTTGCATTGCACACCCCGTAGCCCTTCCAGTTTGTGCTTTGTCATGAATCGGGGGAAGAACATCGTCAGCAAATTCTTCCGGTTTCGAATTGCAGTAGCCCTTCCAGTTTTCACTACGCTACGAATCGGGGGAAGAACATCGTCAAGAGGTGAATTCTTCTTTCAATTTTTGGCGTCGATTCCCCGTAACCTTCCTACCTTTGCTTCACTGTAAAATCATGGAAGAACATCATTAAGAGGCAAATTTTTCTTTTGATTTTCAGCGTCGCACCCCTTACCTTGCATCCCCAATTGCAATCCAACCCCATTCCTTTGCCGAGCACTGCAGCATGCCACAAAATAAGTCAGAATATGTGGGATTTGTGAATGTGAATATATATACATGCTTGTGTTGCTTTACAGGTTTGAAGACCTCATTGTGCTCAAGAGGGCACGACGGGATAAAAAAATATATTGTAGTGTCACAAGACACATTCATTACAGCTCAAGAGGCGTGTCGAGTAAGCTGCCAATTAGATATCACTCCCCTAGACAAAATGCTGTCAAAATTTTGTTTAATTTCTAGACATATTTTTAGGTCTGAAGGCCTCGTTGTGCTCAAGAGGGCGCGACGAGATGAAAAGCCGGTTATGGTGTTGCAGATACCAGCCAAAACACCGATCTCTACACTGGATGACGAGGTCGCCAAAATTTTGTCAAAACTTTGACTTAGAAAAAATGGGAGGATAAAATGAACTGACTTAGGAGCACTAAGTAAGAAAACCTGCAGCTAATTTTATAGCGTCAAATAAAATAAGGGGGGCCTTTAAAGAAAATTTTGGGAAAAATAGAATATTTATTTAAAATGCCAGTAAATTTGGGGGAGGATAATATTAAATTTATAAACTTTGGCGAGACTAATATTAAACTCACAAACTCTAATTGCAAACTTATATAGCTTAAATTAAAGTGGTAAAGTGAGTCCTCTTTCTTACAAATTCCTCAAAATTAAACAAGCTTTAATTGAAATTGGGAAGGGGGACTAATGCTAAATCAAATTTTTAATAACTCTATATCTATATGGAGGTGATTACTATGCTAGCTAATAAGCATATAAGCAACAAACACCTAATCGCATAACTTATCAAAATTGGTGTAAATTGCACCTAATCAAATTGAGAATTACAAAACTCAACAAGAAAACACGCAAGTAATGTGTTAAACTACAATCTAAATCAAAATGCCTTCTGGATCGAACCTTTGTACAAGCACAAAAGATGATACTAAATCAAAATCTACAAAATCATGGGTCTCCTTTAATTAAAAATTAATTTCATCCTAATTATGATTTTCAATAATTTCATTAATTAAATGAAATTAGCTGCTATAAATTCCTAATATATGGCATATATAGATTTCAAGTGCAAATTTTAATGTCAAAAGGTCGTGCTACTAAAATTAAATAAAAAAATACAAAATCAATTTCATTCAAAAAAAATAAAAGCTACCTAAATTCTTAAATACACCCTGTGCCCCACACTATCAATGCCTAAATTTAAGTGTCTCAAGATGTTGCTGGAGTCATCCCGCTTAATCTTAATTGGGTCGTTAACAAAACCTAAAATCTAGAATAAGAGTTTCAAATAAGTAAAATATTTGAGAAATTGATTCTAGTGACAGAGATCTAATCCTCTTACAGCCTAAATAGAGTTGAGATCTAAAGCTCTTAAATGCATGCAAATTAATCAAATTTTAACTCAAATCAAATATCAATCTAAAATAACTTAAATGAAATTCTATCATAAAAATGTAAATCAAATACAATCTATCCACCTTCCGTAACTGTTTATCGGGGGTGACAAATTAAGAAAACTATAGTTCACAAAGGAGCCAATATCAAATCAAGTGTTCTGCTATGTTCACTCTCAATCAATTTATCGCCAAGTGACGTGTGTCCTCAATCGCGGCTAATAGGCTCCACAAATGAAGTATGATCGAGTCCTCGATCGGGTTTGGCCACCGCCCATTATATTATGATCACGACCATCCAGATTCTAAATGGCTCCTTTGAGTTGTGTGAATCATGGGTATACTTGATAGGGCAAACAACCTCTCCGCCTAAGTGGACTTAAGATTGTCTCCTTAGACAAACATCACCCCAGGTCTACAAGGATTTCTTGGATGACGTAACCCATGTGTTGCTAATGAGGATCCTTCTATCGTTGGGTCGACTACCTCTAACTAAGTAGACTAGACCGCGCCGCCGGATGATGAAACCATGGGATCTAGATCGGGCACATCATCATTCCCCCAACCATCCGGTTTAAGCTATAATGATGAATTTCATAATCTAAATTTGAAACTCTACATGTTGCTACTATATGCTATGCTTTCAGCGATCTAATGACTAACCTTAATCGAAAGTTCTCTCTCACTTATTGAGAGGGGTAATTAACTATAGGGGATTACGCCTATAGGAAACCTAGAACCAGTTCTAAAGTTCTCACCAAATGAGGATGAAATCTCTGGGTAGTGTCTTATCTACTTTTCTATCTATCTTCTGAAAATTACACCGACACATTTAAACTACTCTTTTTCCAAAGAGGTCGATGGCAAAATTTTTGGAGCCCACATTAATCCCCTAATCCCGTCGGGCCATGTGGAGGCTTATGCGGCGTGCTGAAATGATGTGCTTTCCACTAGGCGCCACAGATATATTATTTAAGTTGTCACATCTACCGAGTAGTCGGAGGACATCCTTTCTCTGCATCAGATCGATGGACGAGATCAATCCTGAGGTTTAGGAAGGAAATAAAGGGATCTAACGCATGACCTGATCACAGTCATCCATTCCAATCACACGGAACGAATGGCGTATAATCCTTCTCCTTCATAAGCGATGAGAGATGAACACCGTTTCATCTTTCCTCATTCAATTTGAGCTCACCCGAGCTCGGATTGGGATCAAAATGATCCCACACCTTCTAAAGGAGGGGGATGCACATCCAACAGTCAAGATTGCATGGGATTACAATTCCCTTCGAAAAGGACCAAGAAAAATTTCCTATAGCTATGGTTTCAAGCAATCACATCGCCAGAGGTTATCACTAGCACTTCCAATGGAGGAGGTAGCTTCGTCTAGTAGAGATGAAGACAAGTTGAAGAAATCAAGCATTAATTTGAAGTAGTTTTCTTGGTTAACCAAACTCCCCTTCAATGGTGATCGACCTTGATCAAAGTGATGCTTCCGTGGCTTGGAACTTGGGAAATGATTTGCTTGAGCTCGACGAGGTCCAAGGATGGTGTGCGCAAGGGTAATTTGATTTTGGTTGAGAATTGGATGAGTTGGATTTGGAATTGAACTCCACTTTTGACTTTGAGTAAAACCAAAATGGGAAATGGGGAGGAATGGCTTGAAAAGCTGGGAGGCTTTGATTCAACCTCTCAAGCTTTGAGGAATGGATTGCTTGTCGTTTGAGTGAGAATGAAGGGGAGTATATCTCCCCCTCCTTGGATCGAACAGTGAGAGATTGAATTGCCATTTTTGATCAATGGCTTGGATTGGAGGCACGATTTGAGCTGCAAAACACTCCATATGGGTCATTTTGGGTAGTAGAGTGAAGGAGAGTGAATGTCCATGTGAGTGGTTAGTGTATTTGATGATCCAAGTGCTCAAAGATGATTGGGGAGGTCAGTTTGGCCTTGGCTTAGGTCATGGCCAACCCAAGCTCATTGGTCATGTTCATCACCCTCTTTGGTGCCCATGTGGCCCAATAGGAGGATGCTTAGTGATCTTGAGAAAGAAATGATCAAATTCTAAGTGAATTTGGTGATAGGATACCCTTTGACCTAAGGCCAAAGTGGTCATTTGGCCATGAGTTTGATTTGGGCATATTTGAAATGATTCAAAAGTGGGTTGGGACAAATTTGAAGTGATTTGAGTTCATTTGGTTTGAATTTGTTCAATTTGACCCATTTAGGTCAAGTTGGGTCAAAAGTTAGTTGACCAATTGGTTAGGTCAAGTTCAAATGATCATTTGGAGCCTATGGGTATATTGGTTTTGGTTCAATTTGGTTTAGATTTGACTTTGGTTCATTTAGGTCAAATAGGTCAAGTTGACCATTTGACCCAATCAAGTTAGGTCATGGGGTTTAGGCTTGGTTGATCATTTGAAATGTATTGCAAGCTTTGGTTTCAATCAATTATGATTTGGTTTGATTTCAAGTTATTTTGACCTTTTCAAGTTGGGTTCATGGTCAATTGGGTTGGGTCTAATTGGTCAATTGAAGCTTTGGTCAAGTTCAACGATCAATTTGGAAATGAATTTGACCCATTGGCTGTAATCAATTTGGCTTAGATTATGATTTGCCCCATTTTAATTTTTTTAGGTCAATTTAGGTCAACTTAGGTCAATGGCCAATTGGGCTTGGTTTGGCTCAAGTGAGGGCTTGGTCATGTTCATTCATTGATCCGAATGTGTTTGAGTCAATGGTTTCAATCAATTTGGCATATGGTAGATTTTGGCTAGCTTGGGTTTTATTTGGGCTAAATGTTGACTTGGTCAAAGGCTAAGTTTGACTTGATTTGACCCAATTTGAGTGATTGATTATTCTAGGATGATTGTTGATCACAATGTGAGGTTTGGATGAGCTTAGTTCAATCTAATTTGGGTTGATTAGAACTTAGCTCAAAAAGGAATTTTAGGTCACTTTAGGTCAAGTGAGCATAAATGGTCAATTGGCTTGATCAAGGCTTGATTCAAGTTTGGTTGAACTCACATATGGACTTATGATTGAAATATAAATCCAATTGTAAGTGATTTGGAGTTAAATGGGTTTTGCTTCATTTGACAATTTCAAGTCAAAATGATGATCATGGGTTTGACATTAGTTTGATTTTGGCTTGGTGATTGTAGTTTTATATTTGGGCATGTGATTGAAGGAGTGATTGTTTGAAGAGAAAATCCAAGGGTTTGGATTGATTTAATAATTTGGCTAAATCCAAGAAATTGTCTTAAAGGATATAAATTGGATTTTGATTTGAGTTTTGAATTTATATTGATTTGTTTTAGCCATTTGAATTTATATCTCATCTATATTTGTGAATATAAATGATCCATGAGAGAATCATGTGAATTAGGAGTGATTTGATTGTGAATTTGGCTAAGGTTGGTCAAAAGTTTTGAAGAAGGGGTTTTGATTTGGTTTGATTTATATCCATTTGATTTAGATGATTTGATGCCAATTTCATTTATAATTGTGAATATAAATGATGGAATAAGTGATTTATAAAGAAATCACTTAGCTTTGGGTTGATTTGAGGGTTTGGCTTTATGAATGTGGTTCATAAGACTTAGGAAAGATTTTGGATTTGGGATTGAATTTTGGATTTGAATCATTTGGAATTGGAATTGAGTTTGGAATTGATTTGAGATTTAAGAAAATTGATTGAGTTGGGATTGATTTGATTTTGAAAATCAAATGAGTTGGAATTGATTGAGCTTGATTTGATTAATGGAATTGATTTGAGAAATTAATTGAGTTGGGATTGATTTGAGATTTGATTTGGATTGGCTGGAATTGATTTGAGATTTGAGAAAATCAATTGTTGTGGAATTGATTTAATATTTGATTTGGACTGGTTTGAAGGAGTGCACATGGGTTGGATTTATTCTATAGGATAAGTGGTTGTTTTAAGTCCCTAATGCATAGCCTAGTCCTATGATAAACTCTTCTAAGTCTCTAGGGTTAGGTCAAGTGTTCATCTAATCACTAGAAATATCTTAAGACTAAGGAACTCTTAGTGTCTAGAGGAGTCCTATGTCTAAGATGGAGAAGTTGAGAGCTCACTCCAAAAGTGAGGTTAACAGCTACTTTGATAGATAGAAGTCTAGAGAGCTTCAATCTTATTGCAATGAGAACAGGGATTATAGAGATGTATATGAAGTCACAATCATCAAGATCCAATTCCTTCAATGTTCAAGCACAAAGGGTCTACATCATGAGAATCTAAACTATAAAAGCATGGCTCTTGTTAGGAAAAGTTCATCGAGCAAAACGTCGGATAGATGAAAAGCTTTTGGAGTCTAAAGAGTTCCATGATACTCTTGAGACAAAGCGAATTACTAGTGTTGAACCCATTGAAAACAAATGAGAGAAAATCTAAGGTAAAGCATCAATATGGTAGTGATTTCGAATTGAAAAATACACTATGGAATTCTAGTTTTGCTCATCGACCAATGAAAAAATTATCTCAACCAACCAAGATTGTGGTCTTGAAGCCTAGAAAACATTTAGACTTAAAGTCCCCATAAACTCAATGTCATCACCATAACTACCAAGACAAGGAGACAATTATGGAGGTCTAAATCCTCGTGATCCCATTTGTCTAAGAGAAGCACAAGGACATGAAACTTCATATGCACAGCTTGTAGACATCGAAGGGTGAATCTCTATTGTCTTCTGCCTTTTCAAATGGATATGCTGGTGATGATAGCTCGTTTAATAGGTTGGAGAATTATTGTAGGAGAGGATTGTAACAATAATGATACATAAATTTTTACATAATAATGAAGTTGATTTAAAAGAAACTAATGGTTAAAAAAAGCGTAGTGGATATTATAAATTTTTTATTTTAAAAAAAAATAATCATAACTTTTTTGAATCATCCTTTATCCACTAGATGAGATTTAAGAACATAATTTCTTACATTAATTATATAATTTATCAAATGATAATTGTGATGTGGTATATCTCATTACAATCTCAAATATAACCTAAATAAATTCATAAATAAATAAAATTTTCAACAACGATAGGAAAGAAAAAAATGGTGCCAATAGTGAAACCATCAGAAGAGAACAAAAGCAGGCGAGAATTCAGTTGGCTTTATGAAGTTCATTAGCATCGACTGATCTCATCTCGAAGGTAATATAGTCCACTACATTACTATCACTAGCCATAAACCTACTATTATTGTTTTTGTCTTCTATTAGACCATCTCATTATTATTATCCTTTTCTTCTTGAGGTGATCCATGGAGGATGGCGATATATATCACGGTCTGTTTCTCTTATGATCTCCCTCCCCACGAGGATCGTATTAGTGCATCTTCTTTCTTACTTTATATCATTTTAAAGTAATTGTGATTGTGATACTTTGGATTTGTGATGTGGTATATCTCATTGAGCACATTTAAAACATAATTAGTGGATTAGATACTAAAAAAATTAAAAGTAGCGATCGGATTAAGCAGGCGGTGTTCTGAAATTTTTTTAAAAAAAAACTTTGAACCAGCCGCGGTATTTTGGCCGTACCAGAGTCATCCGTTATCAGAATTTAGCAAGCTTAGTATCGTTGGAATCAACAATTTCCCATGACTTTCATCTAAATTAAAATAGGCGATTGTGGCTCCTTGCATAGCTTATTTTGCCAATGAACATAAATTATGTGGCGCCATTTTCAATAGTACGATCAGCTGCGGTATTTTGGCTGTATCAGAGTCGTTCATTGTCAGAATTTAGTGAGCTTGGTATCATTGGAATAGGCACAAAATTCCCCATGACTTTAATGTTGACTTAAAAAGATGATTGTGGCTCCTTGCATAGCAAATTTTATCAATGCACAAAAAATCAGTGGAGTTTTGAATTGTGCGACCAGCAGTGGTATTTTGGCCATACCAGAGTCTCATGTTGTCGAATTTAGCAAGTTTAGTATCGTTGGAATTGGAATAAAATTTTCCATGACTTTTATGTTGATAAAAAAAGGCGATTGTGGCTCCTTGCATAGCAGAATTCACCAATGCGCGATAAATCGTAGATTTTGAATATTGCGACCAGCGGTATTTTTACCAGTCGTGTCAAAATTTAATGAGCTTGGTATCATTAGAATTGACACAAAATTCCTCATGACTTTTATGTTGATGCAGAGATGCGATTTTAAACCGTTGCACAATAATATTTGTGGAAATGTATGGATTCAAAATAGCAACAGTGGATGAATCATTACAAAGTTTGCAAAAAAATAGTAAATGTGGCAATCTGATTACAAAGTTTGCAAGCATGACAAATTCATAGCTTTTATCTACTTCTCCAATATTTAAAAAGTTTGACAGTTCAATACCAACAAGATATCTCGATATTCGCGAAAAAAACAAATTACTTAAAATGGAAATATATAACATAGGTAAACGGTGCCTTGATATGCAGTGTATATAAGAAATATAAAACATTGACAAAATAGTGTACATTAAGCTATCAGATGATCTACAACTACAGATGACAACTGAGGACATCAAACGATGGTGGTGCCTGCATGGTGGAAGTGCATCACTCCACGAGTATCTTGGCGGTGGTCAGGCGGTCTTGCAAATGGTCTGATCGCTTCATCTCCGGCAGTGGGTGGTCTACGGATCATCGAGGGTGTAACATCGGGTATCTCCTGATGGTCACGCGGAATAGGATAATTGTGCATATCGCATGTGTAGAGGTGGGTGAGGATACATAAGAGGGTCTGTACACCGCCATGGCGAAATGGACTAAACATGGCTTCACGATAAAGTCTGGTGTGCCAAATGGGTAATTGTATGGGCTGACATCTGGTATAGATGATGGACATCAAATCCTACGAGATGTGGTGAGAAGATGAAGGTGCGAGAAGAACTACTTGCCTCATATATCCACACACTATTTGATATGTGCATATTCTTGTGTAGTTCCCTGCATAACTCCTCATAAGTGTTGATTGAATGCTGAAAATCAGTGTCCTGGTCTCTCCCAAAATAAGGTTGGAAAATATCTTGTGTGTCCAAGATATGTTCTCGCTGCACAGGCAAGTATGTAATTCAGTTCTCATAACGTATAAATATTTGAGTAGCATACAGTTTTTTAGTGCTTACCATTAGTCTCTCCAGGAGCTCGAGGATAGTAGGTGGTAGGCGGAATGGTCGAAGCCCTGAGCATGTACAAGGAAGCCCAGGACCGATACCACCTCATGTACACGGCGGATCAACAGGAGGTGTAACATCATCCACGACAACAACTGAATCATGTCTAGCCTCCTACTGTGATATGTAAACCTGGTGATAATCAACATAGTCAACATCAGCCTTCCTGCGACCATCGACTCACTGAAATGAAGGATCTATAAGCGCCACGTCTACTCTAGGTGACAGACCAAACTGTCGGAGCACATGATCTGGGAGGTACCACTCAATTCTTTTCCAGCTGATCAACGGTACCCAAGCGAGCCAAATAGCTTGTCCAGCCAAGCAGACAGCTACCACTCTGATGCGTATCTGCTATCCGTAAGGCTCCCATATCACCTACAATGTGACAGAAAAATTAAATGTCATACATAAGATTATGGAGGTAAAATATGAACCAAATGTGCTCTTACTCATACCTGACTCTGTAACAGCCCATCAAGCTCATCTCTCTACACTCTAACATGGGTAGGTGTCATCTCTCAGGTAACCCTCATTCCACCTCCAACCAATGCTCAACCCATCCAACTCTAAGAAGGGTACCTCCAATGTGGGGCCAACATGTACATGCTCCCACGACCAAACTTGAAGTAGGTGCCATCACCCCATGTTGGTCCACTTTGGCCTAGTTGCCTCATTCAACTCCCTGTATAAGTGTGCTAACACAGCTGCTTACTTCAATGGAATACCTTCTGAACAAGCTCAAATCATCCAGTAGTGGTAATCGTAAATGTACCTCCGGACGTATTTGTGAAGGAAGCAATAATGAATAATATATGCTCTAGGTGCATCGAAAGTCAACATGGTAGATCCAAATATGAATCCCTATAAAATGTCCACCGTAGCCAACGTAAAGGTAAGCAGGTCCTTGCATGCATCTGTCCCATGTGAAATGTGGATGTAACATGTGGCAGTACTGGATCGTGGTATACCACATCGCTCAGATGTCTCCCGATCAGCTCATCACAATAATCAGGCCAAGATAACCATCCCTCCCCAATCACTGTAGGTCCTATAATAAGAGGCCCGTCAATCCATACTCCTTGAATTATAGCCACATCCTGCTGCGTAACTGTCATCTCACCAACTGCGAAATGAAATGTGTTTTTGTCTGGTGACCGGCTCAACTAAGCATGGCGGTGGTGATCAAGCGATATCTGCGGTTGTGAAACAGTCTAAGCCGTGTTGGGGTGTACCTCTGGCGTGGCGTAGTCTTGAGGCTCCTCGGTGTGGCATCTATCGACGTCGCATGCTCCTCCTTCCTCGGCCATTTCACCTCCCAGCAAACAACTTATGAAAGTGCAGGTCAACACGAAATACATTAGCCATCAGAAGTACAGTATAGCAGTGAGGACAGTAACATAAAACAACATGAGTAAGCACAGTCTAGGCAACACGCATAAATTAAAAAAAAATAGCCTAGGCATACAACTACATATTATCGACCAAGTAAAACCATTCCTACACTAGAAACAATCTAGAGTAAAATACATCAGGAAATAATATACATGAGTAACAAGATCTTAAGAAAACTAAAGTGCATACATACGGTAACAAGAAAAAACTACTTCATCACAACATGAATAAAACCAAAAATAGTCCTTAATTTATGTTTGATCCAAGAAAACTAAGTCCAGAAAGGAACAATCACAAGAAAAAAACATTCTATGCATACAACTACACAAAAAAATAATAGTATATTACAACCACACTAAGTCCTACGTTGCCGATTTTATGGAGAAGTAGCTCTGTTATGCCCAACATTTTTGCATAGTCCACATATTCTATTACTTCGCTACACATTCTCATCCATTGTGTTGGTATATCTTCGTGTCCTAGGCCTGCCAGTTCACCTTCTGATTTTCAGTGGTGCTAGTTCAATCAAATGACGACAAATACGATGGCCAGTCAATGCGGTCGGGTATGACATGGAATTGAGCTTCATACTTGTTATGGTACAGTTGTAGAGTGTAGTAGCAAGAGACGTACTGTGAATGACTCAAATGACGTTGCCCTAACACAGCAATGACATGCAGATATGGAATGTGAAGTAAGCTGCATGTACAACTAACTATCTTGTTTCAATTCAACCTTAAATGACATTGAGGACATAAACACTTGAAATTCTTTTAAATATACTCTTGTGAGATCTAGGCATCTCTAGCTTCCGCTCATTTTGTTGCGGTTGAGCCTTGAGGCGTGGTGCATATGAATCATTACACGATCAGTTAGAAGCTGTCTCTAGGCGTTTGGCAAAAATTGATACCAGATTACAATAAATTGATGTAATTAGTGCTTGTATTAGCAACCCACGTTCCCTCCGTTGAAACACTCGATCGTTGGTGGCCATTGTGCCATATCGATATCGTCATCATTACTCAATGACCACTTCTCCACATATCTCTCTTGCAAGCGACCACTTTCGGCGACCTCTTTGATATTCCTTATGTCTGTGATGTAACGTGTGAAGGTGTGAATGTCAGTTGTATTACCTGCCATGTACATCTTCTGACACACAAAGTCAACATCATAAATTCCCATAGTTCTGCATGCCTTCTTGAAATTCTCTCGAGATAAGCATAGCGTGGAGCTAAAGGAAAAAAAATTCACACGGCATCCACGTGCCAATTTAAACGGTTAGAGATAATGCATAAATCAAGTAGAGTACATATAAGTGGAATCAAGTCCTGTAATGTCCTAATAAACTCCAGGACTCATTGCACTCTGCTTTAACTATTGCAAATGCCAGAGGATATAAGTCATTATTTGCATCAATACCAACTTCTGATAAGAAGAGTGTCGTACTTTCCCCGAGAAATGTACCATCAAGACTCAGGACTGCTGCAAAATTGTCAACCAACTATAGATGGCCCAAATGACCAAAATATGTGCTAAAATGGCGGATTCACTTGGGAATGTGGTACCTTGTACCGACATAGCGCACATACAATATCCATAAAATGATCGAGTGAATAGTATGAGTCTTCGTAACTGCCAAAAATAGCATGTATAACCTTTCTACGTGCATCCCAAGCTTTCATGTAGGATACCTAATGTTAAAATTTAATTCCATACACCAATAATTTTCACGGGTTTCAAATCCAAGCGGTATCTAATGATAGGTTGGATGTAGTAATAATCTGATGTGCACGCCATACGGTGCTCAATATCAAATGAGAACATGTGTGTGGCTATCATCCGGAAATCCTCCACCACAAGCCTCTTGCTCACGCGTGAGCATGTAGATGCCAC
This sequence comes from Cymbidium sinense, assembly GCA_021442155.1. Classification (NCBI taxonomy): domain Eukaryota; kingdom Viridiplantae; phylum Streptophyta; class Magnoliopsida; order Asparagales; family Orchidaceae; genus Cymbidium; species Cymbidium sinense. Next base: position 65,374,309 of record CM038220.1, on the reverse strand, counting down.
AAGCATGGCCTACTGGAATGACTATTATATATGCAATGTATAGTGAACCTTATCTTGTTAGAGTCACATGTTACATATTCCACGTTGTTTGTTATGGACCAACCCTGAACAGTAAATTTAAGGTGCCTTTTGTCATGAAAACACATCCCCTCATTTAAGTCTGTGAAATTCTCTTCTAGAAAAATAGAATCTCTTGAGAGGTCATCAGTTCGATTGTTCATCCCATTCTTTTATGTCGAAAGCCTAAATGCAATCTTTTCCACTGAACATGTGCTCTTCAGCATTGCTTGTTTTGTTAGAGTAATCTCTTAGCAAATGACCGTTCCCAGAGTTTGGACATTGTTCTTCTCCAATGTCACCTTCACTGTCATCTGTGTCAGAACTCGTTGTGCTAGGCATTATTTCGTAGCCCTCATCTTCAGTTGGTAAAGGTGCTACATGACCACCATGATATTCACCCATCGAAGTTGAGGCAATATGATGAACATGAATATGAGATGCAAATACATCTCTATCATCAGTGCTGCGGATTTAAATGCAGTGTATAAGATTAAAATAAAAATATTAATTAGATAATGACTTTTGAGCATTACCTACGAAATTCTTCATTGAGGTCGTCGATATGATTCTGTGATAGGATAGGGTTGTGGATATCTTCAATTGGATGAAATTCAACTTGAAATTATATGAACTCATCGCTTGTTTCAACTCAATTTTGACTTATACAATTAGTTGTATACTTGTTGTACTAATGACTAACTCACATACATCTCATTTAATGGAGTAGTAATGGCACCAGAAATCTACATATGAGATTAATCATAAACCGTGTTGAATCAACTTTCAGTGATCTTATGATTCGATTTGTATGCTTGTAAAATCAGACCGTCGTGAAATTTGTATAGGATGGTTTTTTCAGTCATGTGTTCCTCATTTTTTTTTTCAGTCATGTGACCATAATAAACTCACTCATACTAAAGCGAGTATCAGTCATGTGTTCCTCTTTTTTTACAAAAATTATAATTTCCCTAAAATATCAAATCCACCAACACATGTGTAAACCCTCAAACTAGCTAATCACATGATAAACTAAATAAATGTTAGAACACATGAAATCAACATTACATTTGCCTAAAATTAACATCACATAAAATCCACATAAAATCAAAATTAAATAAAAGGAGTTCCAAAAAATACCTAAAACAATTCTTTCAAAAAAACTTAAATCCACTCTAAACTTAACCTAAATCATAAAACTAGTTAATCACATTATACACTAACTAATAACATGGTAACACACAAAAATCAACATCACATTTACATATTTTTCATTTTACAAAAAAAAATCAAAAAAACTCAAAAAATACCTAAAAACATTTCCCCAAAGGAAATGGCCGGTCGATTAGCGAGGAAGCGGATCTTGGATGGGAGCTTGGTGGTTTCAGGGCAAATGGGCGGCCAGGCGGCGAAGGGGCATGGTCTCCGGAAGCGAGATTGAGAATAAAAACAAGATCGAGAGGCTCTGTCCCGATCTCGGTTCAGATTTTTTTAAAAAAAATTATTTTAGGCTAGTTACGTTTAGCAGGCGACTTCGATCAGTGCAGTCGGTCGATCGGCAGTCAGCGACTTTATTTAAATTTTATTTTTAATCGCTAATTATATTTTTAAACGTGCTTATTTTAAAAATTTAGCCATTTTTATATGCTCTATGCTGAACAGGTCAAGGATGTTCACAGTCTCTTTCGCTCTAATTATAATATATTAGAGAGATATAATTTTAAAAAAATAATAAAAAAAATACAAAAATACAAAAATATTTCAAATAGGCCTTAAGCTCTAATTATTATTCTCAAAAACTCTGCTCGAATTATTAATTATTAGTTGATTGCTATTAATAGAGAGAAATAATCAAAAGAAAAGGAGGACTTTTGAAAAAACAAAAAGGAGTGCTTTGTGATGGTATTCCTAATATATGAGATTTAATTAGCTAATTTTATGAGATTAAATGAAATTAAAATTATAAAATTTGAGCTAATTTCAAAATAATTTAATATAGAATGGCGCTAATATTAATTTTAATTTCACCAAATCAAATTGTGAATTAAAAAAAAACTTTAAAGGAGAATTTTCTAACTTCAACAAATGAGATCTTAAGTGAGATACAAAATAAATATTTATTTTTAGAAAATATGCATTTTACTATTATAATATATTTAACAGAATTTTAAAATGTGCATAAATAAATAAATAAATATATAATAACTGAAAAATAAAAACATATAATAATATACTTTGCATCTATTTTATTCCAACCCAAGTACGTGAAAACTAAAAAGATATGCAATCTTCTTTTATTTAATGGCCAAATACAAAGAATAAATAGTTCCTTGATAATAAATAAATTATATACACACGGATGAAGAAAATCTAAACAATATATAATAATTTATAATATAATTATTAAGCATGATATAATTCTCCAATTGTGATCAATAGCGATCATGAGCATTAAGCATATATGAATAAAACTCTTACTCTCCTTTTGCATATATTAGAATCCAAGCTCATTTATCTGCATTTAACTTCTTCCATTCCCTCTCCCAAAGTACCTTGTGTTCTTGCTCATATCAAATGATTCTTCTCAAAATAATACTTTAGGATGGGAAAAAAGTAGTTTCCTTCCATTAATGAGAGAGCTCTTTTTCCTTTTTGTACTTCATCCTCTTCATCAGAGGGCATGATCCTTTTGATCTCTGTAAAGTTGAGCTTCTTTGTATATTTGATATCCATAGAGGCGGGAAGGGTGAAGGCAAGAGCGAGCGGAGGATGGATTATTGGAGGAAGATTGAAGGTGGATTGATTATATATCGAGGGATATCTAAAGGGTAAGAAGAGTGGGATGTAATGATTAAACATCTATTTGGTGAGGTGAAATGTAAGAGAATAGTGGAAATTTATAGAGATAGATGAGATGAACTTATGTGGATGGAGAGATTTAGGGTTTCTTTAATGGAGGAGAGATGAATTGATGGAACCAATATACATTTGTAGAGCAGACACTTTTTCTTTGCCATAATTTATTATAATAATCATTATTATGAATCAGAGAGGAGATGATGGGATTTAGGATCTTGGAGGGACTCTAGCTCCAACTTATTTTTAGCATCAATATATAATTAAAAAGGCATTTAATTAACAAAATTTAGCAAAAGGCGTTTTTTTATAAAAAAATTAAAAGGAGCAAAACGTGAATAGTAACGTTTTCAGAAAATGTGATCACTATTCACGTTTTCTAATTTTTCTATTTCTTTTAACAATTTTTAATAAAAATATTTGATAGAATTTTAAATATATTAAATCAACATATTTAAAATATATAAATAAGATAAGATTATTATTTATCATTTTAATTTTATGAAAAATATATAAGAATATTAATTTTAAATAGTAAGTTTAAAATAATTTGAAATATATAATTTAAAATTAACTTAGGGTATTTTTTAAATCTTAAAATAATTACTTAAAAAATTTTAGATTGATAGATTGTACTATAGTTATAATAATTTATATTTTATTTATAAATAAGATTAATTTTTTTAATCGTAAAACTAATTTTAACTTAGGATTTTTTAATAATTTTAAAAAAATCTTATTAATTTATATTATTTGGTGTTTTCATTATATAATATATATTTTTGTTTTAAAATTTAAATTTCTAATGAATCAGTGGAATTTATTTATTAAAAGTTTTTAAAATATTTTATGTACAATTTTTTTAAAAAAAATTTAAACTTCTCTCCTATATTTTAATATATTAATAAAGTTATGCATTTTACTTTTTATTTTATTTAATAACTTATTTTATATATATATTATATATATTATATAAGTTTACGTTATTGCTCCTTTTTAAGTATCTTTTTAGACTGCTCCTTTTGCTAAATTTTATTAATTATATGCTCCTTTTTAAAAATTATCCTTTATTGTAAAATTCAACATTAATTAGCAGCGTATTAATAGTATAAAATTGGCATCAACCTTTCATATCATGAGGAATATGTGATCGTTTATTTTTAGAGTCTATTCAATTGAAATTCGAACAAAATTATTTTTAATTTTAAATATTAATAATTTCTTTGAGATTATTGAATACTCAAAATGTGATGTAGAAGAAATTAAATCTCAAAATTTTAAGAATAATTATTAATTAAATTTACTGGCATTCACAAATATTTTTTAATTGGGATTCACTATCAATTAAATCAGTTTAAAATGTACTTGTTCGCTTTCCGATGATGCTACTTAGTGTTTATTTGAGATACAATATTTTTTTTGAAAAATTAAGTGTAAAGTTGCTATCAAAAATTTAATATTTTGAAAAGTTATTATAGTATTTTTTTAAAAAAAAATTAACAATAGTTTATAACTACTACATTCTAGATCTTATTCTCAAGTTTTCATTACAAAATTTTCTAAAATCAACCAAAACTATCCCAGGCTCTTTCAATGAAATATTATTTTCTAATAATACAATAGAGATAGATAACACACACATACATACACAATTAGAAATTCTCAAATAATATATTACAAGACACCAATTAAATTGCTGGTAAAATATCAATGGTCTATAATATAAATATTTTAACTAGTAAATATTCTAATCAATTTTCATTCTATTTTTTTTAAAAATAATTTATATAATAAAAATATATATAATTGTTAAATTTTATTAGATATATATTATTCCAAAGTAGAATAATTACATGAGATTCTGTAGAAAAAAAATCTGAGACGGGTTGAAACCAAAACCCATTAAACAAGAAATGCATAAAAACTAGGGAAAAAGATCAACAAAAAATCATCTAGATTCAGAGAGGCAAAAAATTCCTGCCAAGAAAAGATAGTTCAAAACAAGTGCAAAACCAACAAACCGGTGGTTGACACCTCTTGCCATCGGTGGAGAATTGTAGTGGGAGAGATGAGCATAAGGCTATGATCGAAAAGGCGAACCAAGCTTCAGTTAGAGAACCATCAAGGAGGAAAGCCGAGCAGGGCAAGAATCTTTGCAAGGTAAGCATTAGAAAGAAGATCTTTGTAGCTCATCATGGTCTAGGCAAAAGCAGTAAACTCTTTGATAAAGCGTTTACAACAACGAATCAAATAACCAAAACATAGTGAGAAAAAGAAAGCCAAAGGTGACCATCTTAAAGATCTCCCTCCACAATTCCAGTTGGGTAACATGGGTAACATTTGATTTGATTTTTCCACCTTCGAGTTTAAAGAGCTACTAGAGATGGGATGTTGGAAACTAGAGCGTATGGAGGTGAAGCTCCTTTTGATGAAACATCAGTTCCTTTCTCTCAAATGGAGTAGATGGTAGTAATAATAATAATGAAGCCTTTTCAAAACTTTATGAGGTTAGGTGTAACTCCGGTACTTGGAGTGCAGGCAAAAATTGCCCCGGGCAAGGTTCCTAATTAGCCTCATGGGTGGGAGCATTCAAATAGGTGAGGATGGGATTCCTCAGAGGACTAACAGAGGCAACAATCAAAATTGGAGCCAAGTCCTCTGTCTCGAAGAGTATCAGATGTTTTCAGCCCACCGATATAAGCCATCTAGCAAAAAAATCACGTAGTTAATAGATGAACCCTTGAACCAGATTTCCTTATACCACTTCAAGATATGGGATAGCAATAAAAATAATGTTTGAGGATAGTAATTAGTTGGGACATTGCAATCCATATTATCATTGCCTATACCCACTTTGATACCACTAATGATATTATATCAGGTCTGAAAAGGTAAGGCTTTGGAATAGAATTAAGAGTGGATGAGGAGAGAAAGGCGAATATCAGCGGGGGGCCAAGGATTTCATATAGAATTTTTCACCATGGATTGAAGAATAGATAAAGAGGCACCATTACCAATGTTGAAAGTAAGATGATCCCTAAAATGGGCATAACCTTAAAGGATCGACACGGGAGTTTAGACCAAAGGGACACATATCTATTAATAAGCCAATTTGCAAGTGGGAAGCTTTGGTCAAAACCCTAGAACTATTTAGACTTACATAGGAGGTTTAGGAAGCGGACAGAGACATGTTCCCCTTATCCCTAGGAAGAGTAGTTTTATTCAGATATGAGATGGATCTTACATTGCCTCTGTGTAAGAAATCTTTTAATAACACATTTTGGAACGCCAGATCAGAACTAGAAAGAAAGCTAATGACGTAGATCGGTAAATGAAATCTTCCCAAAAGAAAGGAATTTTGACTACCTAACAAGTGAACAATCTATCGAAGAGAATTTAAATGAATGAGTGAGCCGACAACAAGAGGAAGACCCAAGTATTTAAGTGGGAAACTCTCTTGAGTCATATTTAAAATATTCTAATTGTTCATTAGTGCTAGAAGCTTTTGAAAAGCAAATGATCGACTTTTTTGGCATTAACACTCAAACCCATTGTAATTAGCATATCTAAAGCGCCTTTGAGAGATCTTTAAATCACAGATAAGAAGAGGGAAGCCTTATCAGGCCATTTGATGAGGAGAATAAGCCCCTTATCTAGCCATTAAGGACTATAGAGAATGAGATGTGTGTCTGAGAGAGATCCAACCTACAAATTTTGAAGAAAAGCTTTTGTTGAAGCACGAGAAGTTTTGTTAATAGTCTCAAAGCCTTCCTTAAGTCAAATTTTTATGAAGCTCTCTATGTTTCTTAGAGAAATCCCAATAGATTTCATAGCTATATATTATCGAAATATCCCTCTTTAGAATAAAAGCGATTGGGCTTGATGTATTTTTGAAAGGAACCTTTTTTATTCTATTGCCAAAACCTTTGCAAGCACTTTATAAAAGTACTGAGAGAAGTAGGCCTAAAATCAGCTAAAGATCTTGTGTGCTTGGTCTTAGGGATGAGGGTAATGAGGCTGTGTTTGAACATACTAGGAAGTTTGTTACATTTAAAGAAGTGATTTGATGCCAATAGAAATTATTTGTTAATGAAATCCCAAGAGAATAGAATTTTGAGTTAAACCCATCGGCCTGGTGATTTGTTTTCATTAATTTCTTGGAGGGTTCAGTTTCATTTGAGCTCACCGGTAGCTAGATCGAAGATTGATCCAAGGAGAGAATATTATCCGGGGACTTCATGTATGCTAAGGGTACATCCATATTGAAGAGAGGTAGAAATTACATATTTTGAGGCAATATCAATGGGATTAGAGATCAAGCCCTCAGAGAATGAAGTTCTCTAGTAAGATTGATATTCTTTCTCTCCTTAATGGAAGTGTACAAGAATTTGAGATTGTCATCATTTATGAGCCAATGGACTTTGGCTCTCTGCAGGAGCTTCCTTGTTTGATAAGTCTTGATATCTTTCTTTGATATCGAGGACATCTCTTAAAAGAAAGGGATTTTGAGAATCCTTCTTAAGAGAAAGGTGGGCTTTCTCTTGGTCATTTTTGGTGGATTTGATAAGGTTCTGAAGGGATGAGGAGTCCCATTTTTTTGTTTTTTAAAGCATCTCTAGTGAGTTTAAGTTTTTTTAGAAAACATAAAGAGGATCTCTAGGACGAAAGTATTCCAAGCCTTTTGGACCTCTGAGAGAAAGTAGAGATAGTAGTAGTAGTTGTGAAACATAAATCGTGGGCAGAGAAGTTATCTTTGGAGATAAGAGATGATGGTGATGAGTGATGGAGAGAGAGGGGCAGCTTTAGTAGGATGGTAAAATGGTCCAGTCACTTTAGGTTGCACAACACTCTATCAATCTAGTTTGAATATAATTAATAATTCTTGGACCAGGTAAAAACAAACTAGAGCCGGGCAAATCCATAAGTTCACCCTTGAACACGTCCCTAAAGTCAACGAGCTGTGGGGATCAAGGGTTTACCCCCATATTTCTTTTTGCTATAGAGAACACAATTAAAATCCCCCATAAGGATCCAAGGCACATCCATAAATTAAGAGATATCCCACAGTGAATTCCACAAATCCAGTCTATCGAAAGCCTCGTTAAAAGCATAAATGCACGTGAAGAAAAAGGAGGTAGAGCTATCAATCATGAATTCACCATGGATCAGTTGGGGTGTACTAATCAAATGATTGAAGGAAATATAAGCAGAGTTCCACTTAATCCATATCCTTCCTCCCAGGTGGCACTCAAAGTTGGAGATGCTATCTTCATAAAGAAATTGCTTGAACTTCTGAGAGAAAGGGCTTAATTCAATAGAATCCAAATTAAGTTTAGTTTCAATAAGACAAACAATATCAAGGTGATATTCCCTAACTAATCTCGTGCAATCATTTAACTACCAGCCAAAAGACCACTAACGTTCCAAGATCCAATTACTAGGAATTGCATGAAGAAGTATGAGAGGTCGAGGGCTTTTTGCCATTCTTCTTATAATTGTTGTGAGCCTTTTGAGCTAAACTAGCATGTGAGGTAGGAGACTTAAACTTCTTTGAATCCAAATTAGTCTTCTCCAGGTTCAAGGACTTCCCAAGAAGAGATTTTTTGAGCATGAAGCCTCGAAGGAGAAATAGTAGTGGAGCGAGTAATAATGTTGTAAGAATAGGAGATAGCTTGCTGAGGATCGGACTGAAACATGCTGGCTTGAGCAACATGTTCAATGTTTTCCTCGGGGACTGTGGAGATTGGGTGGGGAGCTGGTTTAGCTCATTTATGGTGGAGGAGGGGATTCATTCACTCTCTTTTGGGAGTGAATGCAAAGAGCCTGGCTGTTGATCAGAGCTTTGAATAATAGTCTGTGGGTGACTTGGGAGAGGTGGGGAGAGATTGAGATGCCACATTTGTTGTCCGATGAGGCCTGCTCCTGCTACGACCTCTGTGAAGAGGGGGTTGGTTGGAGTTAAGAGGACAAGAATGGTCTTCATGTGCAAAGGAGGCATATTTGACACATGGTTTATGCGTCTAATTGCAGAGTGAGAGGGCGGGTGTCTTGCCCGGCTCAAAGGGAGTTTGGCCCCAAGGGCGAGCACCAAGGAGTGAATTAGAGGGGAGGGAGGAAGAGAGGGAGGGGAAGTGCTCCGTGGAATCCATGAGGGGAAGGGAAAGAGAAGGGTAAGGAAGCCCTCGGCCTCAACCAAGGGAGGATTTGAGAGCGCCAAGGGAGGAAAAAACCAGCCTCAACCAGGGGAGGAAGGAGCAGAAAGCCAGCCGCCATCGACGAAGGAACGAGAGGAGAAACCCTAAAGCTCATCCGCTATCCTAAGAGAGAAGAGAGTTGATGAGATTACAGTATGTGCAATCTTTCTTTACTTCGAACCTTATGCAGATAAAAAAATGGTAGAGAGAAGTATTAGAAAAGAAAGAAGAGCTCGAAGTTTGCCCTCTTATTATTCTTATTAGTAAGATTATGACATTAATTAAAAATGAATTTAAATTCAATGTATTTGAAGAGACAAATTATACTAGTTGAAAGAGGTCAGGAATCAATAGCCATTTTAGTTTTCAAAGTATTCGCAATGATTGCGACTAATAAAAAGAGAAAGGCTAGTGGATATCAAGAAAAGAAGATAGTGTAGAAATAAATCGGAATATTAAGGGGTTGTTTGGGATCATTTTTATTTATTATTTTTATTTTTATTTTATTTTATTTATATTTTATTTAAAAATAAACTTATTTGATTGTACTTGTTATTTTTAAAAACACTCAAAATATCTTTTGAGTATTTTTAAAAATAATATTATTTATTTTTAAAAACAAAAATAAAACTACATAAAAAATACTCTAAATAAATATATTTTTAAAAATAACATAAAATTAAAAAATAGAAAACAAAATTTTCTCTCACTTTCTGATTTTTTTTCTTCTTATTTTTAATGTTGTCTTCTTATTGTATGAATTAGGGCATAGATCTCTTTTAGCACTTGATCTTATTTGTGGGTTGTGCTTGAATTGTATATTCTTTGTTGCCCATTTGTGTTCTCTTCACTTTTACCTGCGCACCATTGTCGAGGATTCAGAGCTCTCTTTAAATTCATGTAAAATTATTATAATAAGCAGGTTATTTAAAAAATTATTATTATGATATTATAATTTTTTTTCCTTTAAAAAAGTGGAACATCTTTTTAATAGCAATCATATTATAATAAATTTAGTATAAAAATTATTTATTATGCTAAATTTTTTAAAAATTAGTTAACTTAAGAGTCTAAATTTTGACAAGAAATTAGATAGAGTTAAAAAAAAATTTAAGACTTTATTTGATGTTTGACAAAGACAAACATCAACATTAACTCCCATCACTTATTCATTATTACTTAGTCTCCTTCGCTTTTGTCATTAAATTGTCATTGCTTAATCACAATTGCCTAACCGATAACACTGAACTAACATAAACTCGATCATTATTGTGCAACTATCATCACCCTCTAGTATAAAATTATTCATCATGAATACAATATATTAAATAAGTGTTATCAATTTTATAATTCAACTTCTCAAGTTAAGAGAAAAACAAATTTTTATAATCTTACTTATATGATAGATAATTTCAACTAATTCAAATTCTATGAATTTTTTTCTAAAATTTTAATATAAAAATTATACTATCTTTTATAAAACTTTTCTATAATCTATTTTTGTGCTAAATCCTCATGCAATATTCAATATTCATACATTAAAATTTTATAATATAGTGTGAAATAATTATAAAGTTAAAATTATTTAAAATATAAATTTAGAAATAAAGACTAAATAAGTGTCATGACATAATAATTATGGCAAACTATTTTGAGGATAAGATCTTATAGACATGCTCGATATGGAACCAAGCTATTCTTAAATTAAATCATATTTTTTTTTCAATGCTAAAAATGTACCTCGACATTTTGAATTTATATTTAAAAGTGAGCAAATAATATAACACATAATTGAAAATTAATCTTCTAAATGAATTAATAATAATAATGTAAAAAATAATAATTCATATATCAATACATGCACATCAATCAAAGAGAAAAAAAAATTGAAGTTATAACATCCTCACCGAGGAGAAAATATTATATGGGGAGTCCTCATAAATCCGGACTCCAGTGAAAGTGGGACACATGATTCTAAATAATTTTTTATATTATTTTTAATATAAATTAAAGAACTGGAGAAAATATTATATATATAAATCTCATAATCACATGATTCAAATAATTTTTTATATTATTTTTAATATAAATTAATACATATTAATATATTATCTTTAAAGATAAATATTTAATATTATTAAGTTATTTAAGTGAAAAAAATATGACATTAATATGTTTTTTTATATCATGATATATTAAATTTTTTTAAATAAAATTAATGATTTTAAAAACATTAAATTAATTTTTTTAAAAAATATCTATATTTGTCTATATTATTCTTATTTTAAAAATTTTACATATAAATAAAAAAAATTTAAAAAAAATCTTATGTTAGTTTTGATGAAATCTACTCTAATAATTATTATTTATTAGTATTATGTAATGATTAATGTATGTCTTTAATCTTTAAGACATAAACTTATTTGAATCAAATAATAATTTACTTTCTTTGTATTCCATGATATAGACCAATAAAAATTTTTTTTCAGATAAATTCGAGGATTCATGGCTGTAAACTAAATTTAAATATTATCAAGTTTATTTTTTGATTTATTTTGTCTATTTAATATATTAATATAAAATTATATTTAAATATATTCTATTTCTTTGATATTAATTATATAATTCTCTATCATTTTTTTTTAATTTTTATCATTTATCAAAAAAATTATGAATCAATATTTATCTTAAAAAAATCAATGACTTGGCTCATGAGCTTACTCTCAAATAATAAAGCTTATTCAAATCTATTAAATAATCTAGATAGTCAAAATGACTCTAACAATTCGTCTCATTTATATTTTTATACCATAAAATCTTTGTTAATGTTCAAATTGATTTCTTACCTAATCACTTGAATAGAGATATTTTTATTTTTATAACATTCATGTGGTTTGTATCTCCTCTTCCTCGCTTCATCTTCATGGATACTACTATTCTTTCTTCTAATGTTTGATAACTCAACTCTTTCTTGATGGCTTCTCTCCTGCTTCTTCAATTTTCTCCTTTTCTCTCCAACATTTTATCAACTCTTCATGTTATTAGTTCCATATGACTATGTATTATTATTAAGCTTCTTCATTTGATGGTAATTCTATCATTTCATATTGATGCATGGATAATAATTACATCTTTAAAGTTACACCTTTTGTATTTGTCATTTTTTACCTCTGTTGAGGTTCTCTCCTATAAATAATATTCTCATGATGCCTTTCTTACATCTTTCTTACATGCTTCATATTCATACAATTACCAACTTGATTTGGTCATTAGTGTCTTGATATAGAATCTCATTTAATGCTATTTTATTTTCTCTCCATCTTTGAATCTCCTCTAAAATCAACTTCATCATTCTCATCATTATTTTATTTTTTATCTCACTCTTCTAGAATAATTCATAAAAAGCCTTCAATCTTTAAATATTCATCTTGATTAGGAGTATTTCCTTCACTTTCTAACTCATCCATCTTTATATATCATTTTCAACTCATAATTGGGTTTGTTATCCTTGTTTTGTCATATGATTTCTTTGTTATATCCTTACTTATGAATTGTAAACTAGAGTCTCTTCTTATAAACGTGCAATGATGTTGGTTATGATAAGGCTTAGTAAACTTTAAGTGGATATTTTGCAACATGGTTTCATACCCTCTTATATATTTTGTTTATTTACATTATACAAATCTCCATATATCATTCAACATAGAGATGAATTTCAATCTATCACATTTATTATATTCACTAAAATTTATATTAGTAACAATATATTCTGAACAAATATAACTTCATAACAAATATTTAACATTGACTTTTAGTAAATTTTACCCACCAATAAAATGTCATCTTTAAAGTATAAGTTCTATCATCATGTACATTTTCCACTTCAAATGAAATGAATCATATTCATAAAAGTAATTACATCTTTAAACCTTGTTATAGTTAGATTAGCATGTAGTTTGTTCATCAAAATGAATTTTGATGATAAGCCAAAAAAACTCTTAAACACAATAAATGAAATAATATAGGGACTTAGTTCCTTCTAAAACTTGCCAAAAAATGAAATATAACGAAGAAAAATTGAATAAAAGGACATTACTTGTAGGCATATTTTGCAAAACTTTATATGGGGTTATATATTAGAAGATTTTGTTACTTCATATATGTGTCATAAGTCAATCAAATAAGTCATAGACCGATGCAATAGTGTAAATCGAAAAAATGCCTATATCCAAAAATAGTCAAAATGACCTTGATGACGAGACTTGGCCATCATTCAAATATCAAAATTGATGAATAAATATTGCACAATCTAACGATCAATCAAATCAGCTATCATAATGTATGCATATCAAGTTTGATGCCCAAATGCCAGATGAGCGGACTTGTCATCTGTTGAACATCGAATTTGGTTAGAATATAAGTATTGCACAATCTAATGATCAACAATCAGCGATTGAGTTATCAATGTGTACATATATCAGTCGAAGTTGATAATATTTGAACGACCTCCGTTCATAAAATTGATTATCGTTAGCTTCAAAATATCAAAATCAATCAAATGAGATCCACTCAATTATGAGTCTACAGTCAGTGATCTAAGTGGCGACACATAATTTTGAGCGAAATTGTTCAATTGATCGACTCAAACCAAAGGCTTCCATCACAAACGGAGACTGTCATTTTCGAACATCGGAATAACCTAAGGGGGCATATATATTAACTATATGTTTTTGTCATCGTAAAATTCAGATTAGAGTTGATTAGTATATTAATTAGGATAAGTAGTATATTAATTAGCTTAAATTTTAAAATAAAACCTAAAGCCCACTCAATCAACCTCTTTCTCATTTGGTTTCCTTTAAACAAGCATGATCCCTGCAATCATCTCGCCTAGTTCATCTCTAAAGCCGTTCCCTCTTGCTCCAAAAAAATGGCAACAGCACTGGGGGTTCCCTTTGTTTTCTGCGATTCACTGTCTTCTTCTATTTTCCCTACTCCCGAAGCGAGGACTCTTCCCTCCCTTCTTCTCTCCTTCATCCATCCCTGGCCTTGGGATGGCTCTTTGACTCCTCACTTCTCGGTGTTGGTGGTGGGCGTGTAATCCATCTTTGGGTGGTCCATCGTTTGTCTACCAAAAGAAATTTCTTGGATGGCGGTGTAGAGTAATTCATAAGTGAGAGGGCTTGAGGATGGTTATCTAAATTGGATCTTGTGGTGTTTACTTTTTGTGTTATGATTGTTATGTGTGTGTTTATGTGAGTGGACACTACACAGATTCACAGATATACTCATTAGAGTGATCAGGTATGACATTAAGGAATACTATCTCGAGAGATAAGTCACTACCTATAATGGACTAATCACTAATAAGGCCTCTAAGACATAATGGGTCTTGAATGTACGAGATCTTTCCCCACTTTACATGAAAAATAAGCGAGTTTATTTAAAGGTTCATTAAGTTCCTATGGAGGCAATCCCCATAGTTAATTACATCTAAGGAATGAGATTCCTTAAGAATACTCGATTAAGGTAAATGATCATTGTCTCCAAAGATTTCAAGATAAGACTCAATCAATTGGTTATTTTTTTTTAAAATCAAGTGGGATTTATCAAAGGGAGAGTTATAGAAACCAAGAGATGAGTATGCTCATGATACTAGGAAGCTTAGTGAGCATTCCCAAACTATCTATGGTTGGGCTTTATATTTTTTGAAATTGAAGATTATATGTTTGAGTTTGAAATTTTTTTTATTAGAAATCTAGGGCTTACAATTCCATAATACAGATTATAGAAA